>JAUESF010000012.1:18362665-18374859 GCA_032274765.1 Malacoctenus tetranemus | reverse complement strand
ACCGTCCATAATTGACTGCAACGAAATCATTTAGAATGTTTATAGAGCCGAAACTGTTCAAGAAAGACTAGATGGACTTTTCTGGACGTTTGTTGGAAGTAGGAATAAAAGTGGAAATAAAACCACAGAAAAACACGCAGAAAACAAACTATACTTATAGATACTGAATGTAAGGACCTGCCAGAGAATATACATGAGAAGAGTGCACGACAGTGCGAAAGTTTGACGACTGCGGCGGTCCCAGGGTTACAGCAAGCTAACGTCAGCAAACAGGCTTTTTGAACGTGTTGAAGGATCACATTTAAAAAAGAAAAAACTCATTTTCATTTCCTTCCACTGATGCAACAGATAAAAGGGGGATAACTCACACTTTGCAATTAAAAGTCGAACAGATTGCAGGCATATTCGTCTTGCCTCCTCCCGTTCTCTGTTGGCACTAATGAAAGCCGGGCAAGCGCCACTCTCTCGCTCGTCCCCCAGCAGGTACTCAGACAGACCTGTGGCTCTTCGCTCCACCGTCTGGACTTTAAAGCACCTCTTTTTCTAAACCAGGCGTATCTCCTGCCCGGAGGAGGTGGAGGTGGAGGTGGTGGTGGCGACGGTGGGAGGGGGGGGGGGGAGCAACTTTACCGACAGGAAATCCTTTAATCTCGACTCACGCCGGAGCGATGACCCCTCGGACACGCACCGACTGCCTCCCGGAAAAACCCGTTGCGCACGTGTCCAGGTGTGTGAGCACGAGCACGAGCACGAGCCCCCACCACCCGTCACGCTGCCAGATTCGGGACGCGGGGCCGGGAAAAGCCATCGCTTCCGATCTCAGTGTGATTCCCTGCCACCGCCTTCCAGCACTCGGCGCGTACGTAATCGGAAAATAAAAAAAAACAACAGAAAAAAAACAAAGGCATGAATAAAACACAACCCGGAAAAAAAGAAAAGAAAAAAGGCGGAACACAAACGCATAAGAAGAGGCAGCTCTCTCGCCTCGCACAAAAAACACAAGCAGACATAAATGTACAAACACAACAGAGAGCAACAGGCCTGAGACACGGAGGGGGCGAAGCGAGGGAGCAAATCAGTGAAACGGAAGAAGGGTGGCAGGACAAAAGAGTGAAAAGAAAGGGGTTCGAAACAGTCGTTTTCCCCTCCGCGAGCTGCCAGCCTGCCAGCGCAGATTAACACACTTTCGCTCCCCTCTTCCTTGCCTTTCCTCTCCCTCCCTCCATCCCCTTTCTCGTTCACGCACCCTCATCTTTCCGCCTCCCTCCGTCAGTGACATACCATGTTTTACGCCCTTCAAACCCGGTTATTTACTTGTTTTTTGCGCCGCATTCTCTTCTCTTCCTCCATTGTCACTGCTTCCATTTTCTTTCGTTTTTGGCTTTTTTTTTTTTTCATCGCCCTCTTTCCCCGACTCTCCCTCCCTCCCCCCTTTGTCAGAAATATCAATCTCTTCACTTATCCATCCACCATCTCCTCTCTGTTTCCTCTGTTTTTTTTCCACTCTCATCAGGTCTTCTTCCCCTCTATCCTCTGTCCTCTCTGTTCCCTCGCTCCCTTCCTGAACATTTCCTGTCCTGCTTTTTCTCCTCCTCTCTTCCACTTCTTCACCACAGGTTTTTTTTTCTTCTGAATTTCTCCTTTTGCTCAATCTGCTTCTCATTCCCCTTTCACTTTTCATCTCTTCCAACGGTAAACACAGGAACGTACAGGTATTTTATCCGTAAATACTCATTTACATACATATAGTGTGCGGCTGTATAACTCGGTTACCTCAGACACCAGCGTGCTGTCTGATAAGAGCTCCGAAACCTGCCAAATCACATAACCTACTTCGGTACATGTGTGTGTGTGTTTGTGCATGTGTGTGTGTGCGTGCGCGCGTGTACTAGGTGAATGATAAATTAGGCTCTGACTCTGGCCTGCCATCTTTTAACCGCAATTAGAAAGCTCCTCTGACAGACTGTCAGACTCATGGCTCGCAGGCAAACACACACACACACACACGCACACGCACACGCACACGCACACGCACACATACACACACACGCACGCACGCGCGCGCGCATGTCTGAAAGCACCAAGCGACTCTCAGCCAGACAGGGAAGGGAGACGTACGAGCGGACGCCGTTAGTGAACCATCACACGTGGACTCCTTTTTTGCGTGCGGCACACACAAAGTGATGCATGGCCAATCACACACCCCCCTCCACCCCCTCCACCCCCCACCCCCACGCCCTCCCCTCTTCTTCCTCTGACAGCTGTTCCATCCAGGGAGCTGATACTCCACAACGCACATCCACACACAAAAAAAACCCCTTCCCCCCTCGCCGCCGCCTCTGAGAGCACACGCATGACATGTTAATCCTTCGGGGGGGGGTTTGGGGGTCACAGGGACGCCAAACACACGAGCGCTAATTGCGCAGCAGTGTATCGAAACAACAGAGCGCCGCGTCACGTCGCCGACTTCCCGAGTGCGATAGCGACGCGCCGTTGCACAACGCGTTACTTCCGTGTCTCCGATCACTTGACTTGCAAATGCAACACAACGTGCCAGGCAGCACATGGACATGACAGAAAACGACAAGCCGGAGAACCTCCTTGGTTCCTTCTCAGCTTTCGGAGTCGTCCTATCAGTTAGACGAGGAGTTTCTGCTCGAGTAGCTCGAAAGGCTTCGAGATGGTGTTGGTAAAATCCCCCCGACTTGCCACCTCAGGACTCTCACAAAGTGCCCCCGCCCCCCTCCAGCACTGAGTTGCCACCATCCTCATGATTTCCTACCAGTTTCCTACCAGACGACTGGGAAAACATCAGAGTTTACGTGTATAAATGCAACTTTAAATGCAATTAGATCAAATCCTCCGCGATGAATTTCATCTTGAATCATAATTTCGAATGCATGAGGTTACTCGTCGCCTCTCTGACTCACGTTTGTTTCAAAAAGCTTTTAATCCAGGCTCCGGAGGAAGTGGGAGACTGCAGAGTTAAAGATACACATCAGAGACACAAACCAGATGAGTGAGAGGGAAAAAACAGAGACATGTCACGGGGAAATGATTTGTCACAAAGTCAGCAGAGTTCAACTGCACAACCACGGTGGAACGCAACGGAGCCGCTGGACCAAATTTCACATTTACTACTGCAACTTCGCATATTTAGGACAGTAAAACAAGAGTGAGCGCTATCTCGCGTGTCTGTCAGGTGCAATTCTCAGTGAGTCCTGTTCGTCAATAGGCTTCCTCTGGCGTTTGCAACTTATATCAAGTGTGCGCAAGCTTGCACTTTTTGCAGATGGTGAGTTTGGTCGGGAGCAGTCTGGCCAATCAGTGAGTGAAGATGTGGACTTTAAAGAAAGGGAATCTGTGGGGACGCCAGGAAAACGTTTGGAAACCACTGCTCGATAAGGTGCTTGTGGCTTTGTCTCCTGTTTTTTGGCATTTGGTTAGAATACAAGTTCTTCATGCGGTGCCAAAAAAGGATGTGGGTTTCTGTTTTGAAGGCCCTGAAGAAAGTAGAAAAAATCCCCAAACTTGTTTTGTTCATGTGTGTTTTTTTTAAGCCAATTCCATTATCAGGCAGTTCCTGTAAAACAGTTGAGATTTATTTCATTGACAGTCAGTGAGCTTCGGTGCCGAGCTTCTCCAAGAAAATGCTTTGTCTTAAAGTAGAGATTTTCCCAACGTCTGCTTCTCAAAGAGCTGCTTGTTTTCTGCAACATTTACATTAATACTACAGATGCACGAAATCAATGCAGTGTGTTTTTTATCTGTTTTAATACATTCAAGGAAACATGGTCACCACGACGATCAACTCGACCATAGGTGAGCACGAGAGGAAGCGACCCAAACTGGGGGGGGGGATAAAAAAAAAAAAAGAGGATAAAGAAAAATGAGAGCACATGGAGAAAGGAATGGGAAGAACACAAGGAGGGGAAGAACGAGATTAAGTGTGAGCGAAGAAAGAGAGAAAAAAAAAATCTAGAGATACTCTCAAGAATTGTGCGGGCGATATTAGCCAGGGTGAAAGTGAGGACAAGTGCTTTTTCTTTCTACCCTCCTGTCGTTTATTTGGCAGCGTGGCTCCTCCGATTGTTCCAGTTTGGCAGTATCACTTTGTACTCTCTCTCTCTCTCTCTCTCTCTCTCTCTCTCTCTCTCTCTCTCTCTCTTGCTTTCTCTCTTTTGCTTTCTCTCTCTCTCTCTCTCTCTCTTTTGCTCTCTCTCTCTCTCTCTCTCTTTTGCTCTCTCTCTCTCTCTCTCTCTCTCGCTCTCCAAGTTATTGTAAAAAAAAAATAAAATAAATAAAAGAGCACTTAGTGGTGGGAATTTACGACCAAACGAGACAACACGACACTTTGTGTTTTGCCTTTGTGTTAAGGTTCTGTGAAGGGACAGGCAGCTGTCAGCAGGAGACGGATTTCACCAGAACAGCATAAATGTCTGTCCACCCTTTGAGGAGCTTTCGCACCGGGACCGACCAGGAGGATGAGAAAAAGGCCCAAATATTTCCTGTTTGGTGTTGGTTCACCTTCACGCTGCAGTTTTGAAAGCGGACCAAACTCCCGGGACAGAAATTAATGCTGCTCAATTTGGGGCGATTGTACTGACCAAGAAAAGTGAGAAGAAGTTGGAAAAAAAAACAACAAAACCTGACTCATCATCTGGCTCAGGCTCACGATGAGCAGCAGTTTTGTGGTCCAGCCAGCCTCTGCTGCCCTGGACAGTCTGTTTAGCAAACTGCAGCAGAGTCCACTTGCAAGAAAAAGACGTTTCAGGTGACAACACAAGAGACGCAAGAACAAGGTGGACGATTCTGGGAAACCAAATCTGATTTGTTGGTTGCAGGCTAAACAAGCTGGTTTAAAAGCACCCTCACTGGGAGCTTTACATTTACTCCGAAACATTGTTTCTCTTTCGTGCCGCAGGAGAGTCTTGAATCTCCCCTGGATGAATATTCAGTCAGGCAGAGAATGCAGAAAAAAAATGACAGCCTGGCATTAAAGATGCTACATTCGGTTAGCTGCAGTTTGTTGTTCAGCTCGGCTGGTTCATTTCCGACACTCAGGACGTCAAAGATGACGCTGAGGGCTGCCTGACTTTGGTGCCACCGGGGGAACGCAGTCGGCGTCCGAGGCGCTCGCCGCTGCCGCCGCTGGACAGGGACCGCCCGCTGACGGAGCCTGACGGCCATCAGGAGAAACCTGCGGTTAATCGCCCCGTCACTTGCCTCCATCTGCTCGCACCTTGTTAATTAACGTCAGCTCAGCAGAGCCTCGTCACTTACCGGGAAGTTTACCGACGGAGCCATGACTGAATAGCCACGGGTTATTATCCCGGCTCGCCGGGCTCGCACATATATTTTCTCCCCCCGGCCTCCTACATTATACCGGGGCGTGTTTAATTTTAACCTAATTCACACGTAGCCCCGGGCCCTTTTGTGTTACTCTGCATTCCTGAAAGAATGTAGCCCTGGGTGTGTGTGTGTGTGTAACCTGAACACCTTCAGGGATGTGTGCTCCCGGCTCGGCGTGCGGCCGCATTAGCAATTACAATAAATGCAAACGTACGAGATTCCGACGCCGAGTGCTCGAAATGCAGAGGACAGTGGCAGGAGACGAACTGATGTGGCGTATAAGTGGGTGCAGGAGGGGGATCCATCTGATAACATTTGTAACTCGGAGGCAGATTAAACTTTGATTTCGCTCTCTTCATTATCATCCAGTCCTCATTCATCCACATTTCTGATTCCTCGCCACGCTTTGCTCCCCCCCCACCACCACCACCACCACCACTATCTCCCCTCTCGTCGCGTTTGTTTCACAGCCACGCGATACAGATACAAAAGCATTTTAATCCTCTGAACATCGCCAACTAATACCAGGGGCCTCTGATCGATGGACCCTGCCTCCCCCTCGTCCCTCTCGTCTCCCGCCTCCCTCCGTCCTTGATGCCTAATTCAAGCTTGTTTTTTTGCTAAAAATACAAATATTCCAAACCTCTCTTTCTTTTTCTCCTTCTACCTGCCATCCCTCCTCCCTTGCCCCCCCCCATTCTTGTCCCTCTCTCCATGCATGCCAATTGATATTGATTTCAAACAGGTTCCAGCATCGGGTCCGAGACAAATTGCAGCTGACAGTTCACACTGTCTCGTGCATCTTTAAAACTTGAACTTTTGTGTTGTTTTTCCCAACTGAATGGCCCGAGGATCCGGTTTCTCTTTCGTCGCGTCCTGCTGTTCTCTGCCTGAGACGGAGGCCAGAGACGGGTAAACACGTCCCTTCGGCGTGCAGGTAGCCGTCCTGGCCGTCCCTGGGCTGCTGCCACGCGCGGTCTCTGGTCTCTGCATTGTGTTTTGGTTTTGTTGCTTCGCTGTGTCTTGGGTGGAAGGAAAACACTGGGCAGCCAGCTCTGCATTGTTGGTCTAAACCAAATAGCACAATAATGGATTGGCATCACAACAATGGACACTTGGCGGCGTCAAATTTTGGATGAATGTAGGTTTTTTTTTGCGCGTTTCCGTCAAAAATAACATGAGACGGGGAGAATATCGCCCGTTTGTCTTTCTTCAAACCGACTGTAAACCATGAAGGAACTGCTGAGTTGGCGAAAATCAAATGTGAAACACACTAATGAGCTTATGTTTTGAAAAATTGATTTTACACGATGCAACAGGAGCTGAAGTGATCCCTTTTTTGTACAGTAGGTGGCAGCATTGAGTCAACATACAGTTTTCTGAACTTGAACATCTGCTGTGTATCATCAGGACAACATAAAAGAGTTTCAGCATGTGCATGTCTTTTATTTAACATGAAGAACAAGGAGATTGTTTATTTTCGTCTCGCAGTTTCTAGAACCAAAGAAAAACTCCACAACCAGCCTGATTAGTTGAGCCAACAACTGCTTCTCCAACACGAGCAGCCCAGTGGCTAAACAGGACATAGGATCATGTGAGTGACTGAAAAAAGCCACCGTCATAGTGCAAAGCATTATCAGACTGATCCATGGACTAAATCGGATGATTATTATGCTAGGTTCATATCAGACTTTCCCATCAATCTGACCACTTTATTCAGAGTTGATGGAAACGGGCCGGCTTGATCTTTCCAATGAATAGAACTGACAAACTGTAGCTACTTATAGTAGCCTATTTGTATCATGGGCATCATCACTAATGTGTAGATCAACTGGATGTGTAGTTTCACTACGATGACTTCAACTTTCAACCAAAGCTTCATGATGTTTCAAACCTCCATTCCAAATGATTTCCTCTTTATTCACCTGTAAAATCACACAGTCCAAAATAAATAAACTCGCTTCATATCTGAAGCAGTCGTAAAGCCCCAAAGGGCTGAGCTGACTGAAAAACACTCCCCAAACAATTACCAGAAATAAATCCTTCAGCCGAGCAATTAACCCCTCAGTGGTTCCAGCGGAGCTGCTCCGCAGTCAGCGCTCCGTTGTACAGGGCAGCTCCCAGGTGTGAACATCTGTAATTGAACAAACGCGAGGCGCGTCGCTGGAAAATGCTCCACCAACCGGTGCATGTTCGAGAAAGAACGGGAGCTAAACAAGACGCAAAACAGTCATTAATTACCTCGTTAGCACTTGTTTAGCTTGTGTCAACTGGTGGTGAATAATGTAGAAGTGAAATTAATTTTACATTTGGAGTCCATCAGGCGGTGTTGTGGGGGGGGGCGCACACACACACACACGCACACACACACACACACACACACACGCCTTTCTCTTGTTTTGCTGCCTTGCATCTCAAAGTAAACATAAAAGGCAACAAAAAAGAACGTGGGAGCACACTGTCTGACTCGCGCTATCTTTCGTCTGACTCAATGGTTCTCTCACACACACACGCAAACACACACACACACACGCCCGAGGAAGCCGGCACAGCAGAGTGATGGATGAGCAGAGCGGCTCTGTGGGTGTGGCTGAAATGGAACTAATGACAGAAAGACAAGCAAGTGAGAACACAAGAAAACAAGTGGGAGACGAGGGGGAGCAACCGAGATGGGGAGATACGGGGAAATAAAGACAAAGAGAGGCAGAGATGAATAGAAACAGCCAGACACAGAAAAAAAGGGAAAGGGAGAAAAGAAAAAAAAAAAGTCAGAGAATAAATGGCAACATTACATGAGAAATGGATGGAGCCGGCTCGGTTTGTTCCGTAAGTGCGGCCTGCGGCCAATCCTCCTAACCATAGCTGAGTTATTGGAGCCACTCTGCTGGAGGGGCCACACGTTTGTGGTTTGCTGTTAAATCCCTAATGTGCAAATGATGCAGCTGTTGCTTATGATCAGGTGAGATTATTCCATTAAAAATGGGCCATGCGGTGAAACGACACTGAAGTGAAGGCCTTTAAACACTGAAAGATCTCTCTGATCATGATGCAGAGAAAAGGTAACATGTTGAATCTCAGATGTGGAAGCGGGGGGAACAAAAACACACGTGTGGGAAGCCGAGACCCTCTTCAGTCCGAAGCCACGCTGTGACCTGTGGGCAACAGTGGCTGCCCTCGAAAACACCCCGTCAGGATGGCAGCATATGTCGCTCCTGAACTCGCGAGAGCCGTTCAGCCTGAATGAAGCCTTTCCAGATGTGCGAGTCACTCGTGTCATGTGCACTAATGCACTGTCATATCCATCGCAGATGCTGGCACTTGAGCGGTGTGCTGATAACAAGCTGCACAGTCCCCCTCTCTCTCTCTCTCTCTCTCTCGCCTGGCCGACGGAGCAGATAAGCAATAACTGTTCCAAGGACTCCACAAGAAAGCAGCAACTCCACACCTTTGTTCAGTTCAAGGCCTTGTCTCTGTACAATTAAACAAAAGTGTCCCTCTACTGCACAATCATATCCACAGATGTGTCCATCTACACAAAACCACTGAAAATGCTGTTGTCCAGGCCAAGCCTGTTGCTATCATGTCACACCTGAAACAGAGAGGGCGATCTCGAGCATGTGCACGATGCTCAGCTGAGCTAAAGAAACAGAGAGTGCATGGAAGAAGCTGAATTTGTCACTGTTGCGTTCAATCACAATATTGTTTATTTCATTTTGTGTCCCTTTAAATACTGAAATAAATTAAACAGCTTCTTACAATTCATAAATACAAAGCTTTATCCAAGCACATTAATCAGATGCATTTTTGATAAAACACAGTCTGTGTTTTTGATGAGAGAAGCCAACCCAAACACAACCCTGTTATGTTGTGGCACTCTAAATCCTCCAGGGGGCGCAGGTGTGCGACAGAACTGGATTGCATGACCATACTCTCCTTTCCGGAGTAAAGATGAGCGGTGGAAAATTTCAGGATATTTCAGAAAAAGCTTTGGGAAAACTAAAACTAGACGCTATCAAACACGTTCCTTCAGCATTAATTTTCACTTTCAACCGCTCACTGCAACCTTATCCATCGCAACCAGCACTGAGCTAAAGCTAATCTTAGCTGCAGCCACACAAACATGTCAGATAACCTGAAAATAACAAAAGTCGGGGTCCAGCGTCTTGGTCCTCAGCATTGAGTTTTGAACCCCAGCCGAGGGGCCCCATAACGCTGGTAAAAACCAGCACAAACACACACGCACGCCTACATACAGCCAGTGAAAGAGGCTTTAATTACCTCTCATAGGAACATCAGATGGCAAACAGCTCTTAAACAGCCAGCTGGGAGGGAGAGAGAGACAGAGGGACCGAGGAAAGGATGAGGGATGTAAATGACAAAGGAGAAGGACAGAAAGCGAGGAGGAAAGACCGTAAATGAGGTCAGACGGAAGGAAAGCAGGTGCGAACATGATCGATCGGGAGGACGGGAGAGATGGGAGATGTGGGGGAAAAAGTCCAAGTGAGGAAAAGCCGCTGGCTTGAGCGAGGGATCGTACGCAGCGAAGGAAGGAATGAGAGTTCGGACGGAGGGAGGAGGAGGAGGAGGAAAAAAAGTCACGCGAATGTAGGACAAACGAAAGAAGAAGGGGGGGAGCGAAAGGAGGGGACACTCCTCTCCTCCAGGACCGAGCAGAGAAAGAACAGAAGCTCAACGGAAGAGAGGGAGAGGAAATGCAATGGGGGGAGTGGAGAGGGGGGGTCATCAAACACACAGGGGGTCTTTTTCAAAAAAAAAACCAACCAAACGTTTGTTTCAATTTTCCAAAGCCAAACGTCCTCACAAAGAGCAATCTTCCCTCTCCACTTCAATACTTTTAAGTAAAAGTCGAAGGAGGTTACAGGAGAAGAAGAAGAGGGGGGTGGGGGTGCGAGTGGAGAACCACGGGCTCTTGCTGGCCCCCTGCTGAGAACCACTTACAGGCTAATCCTCGGCCGTGCTTTCTGTACGTGTGTCAGATTTACAGTCATTAGAACGGATGGAAGGGCGGACAGGGGGACCTTCTGCAAGGTGGTGGTGGTGGTGGTGGGGGGGTGGGTTTCAGTTAAAACCGCGAGGTCCAGATCACCCACTGAATCCTTATCAGCCCATCCTGCGGGGGGTCCTGACCCCCGAGGAGACCCCCCCACACCTCCACTTCCCCCCTGGGCTTAAATATGAGCAGAAAGCTGCGACAACATTGGAATTGGAGCCATTTCCTGTCCATTAATGGCAGAGGGGAAGCCGAATGTGAGGTGCTTTACTCAGACGAGCACATTTTGATGCACTTTGAAAATCGTGAGAGCCTTGAACTTATTGGAATATGATGGTTGGTGAAGGGTCAAAGGTTGAGAAAAAAAAACCTCACTTAACCTCTTTTCACCTTCGTTTTCTGAAAGTATTCAATTTGGCAAAAGAAAAAAAAACTAAAAATCGGCACATATGGTCTTGATAGAGTTGTTTTCTGGAATTCTTTCCATACCAGATGACCAGCACGTAACAGGTGCAGCAGGAAACAGAATCTCACACACTTTCATCAGGCCGTTTATCGCAAAGCCGACCAAGTCGTTAATAAACAGCTGCTGGTTTGCTCTACCTACAATAACCAGCTGGTGCTTTAGTGTTTCCTGATGAAGCTTCCGTCAAAGTGTTGCCGTACAGTTGTAAACATCCAACAGACTGCAGTTAACATTAATGCGGGTCCAGACTCACATATGGTGTTTAGGTCCATTAAGAAGAGAAAAAAAAAGGGAATGTTTTGGCGAGAGTGGAAGAAAACAGTATTGTGCTGAAGTCATGGGAAAAGTTCAACAAGACAGAAATATCTTTCTTTTTTGGAGTGATTTTTGTCATAATAATCAATATCGTGGAATTTTCATCTCAGGCCTGTAGGTGGCACACGTGCACCAAACGCAGCCGGTGACGACGGAACAACAGAGAAGGTGTGAAAGAAGAAGAATCAATGAGTGGCACTCACATCAAAGATACGTACGAAAAAGGAGATGTTGGTGTGGAGCAGTGAGGAAGTGGTGAGCGTTATAGACCACGACGTTGCACTTCCATATTCAATCCCTCTGGCACCATCCAATCAGAAATGGGGGGAGGGGCATGTCGACAAAGCGGCAATTCAGGACCACCCTCAAAATTTGGCTCGAAAAATGGACATTTTTTCTGTTTTCATCCGACTCCTTTTCCACCAAAATCATCTCAAACGTCGTCAATTACAATATGAGACAAAGCTGTCATCTGCAAACAAGAGACAATAAGAAAGCACTCTAAATTAACCAAGTGGCAGCTTGCATTTTTTGGGAAAATAAATGAACGTAACACAAAGCTCCTCTGTGCACTTCGAGGGAATCGCGAAAACAACAGCGGGGGAAGGTCTGGGACATGGAGGGGTTGCCGATCCTGCTGAGGTGGCGCAGCGTAGGAAAGACGCGCGCCGAGGAAAAAGAAAAGGAAGCGAGCGCAACACAAAGAGCGAGGGGAGGAAGCCGGGCGACTCCATCGTCGCACATCGAGAGGAAACGGCAGCGAGAAGGGCGGCAGAAAGGCGGAGTGATAGAGAGTTGGGGGGGGGGGGGGAGTCCTTATCAGGAGAAGGCAGGCGCCTTTATCTACCTGCCCTCCAGACACACACACACACACACACACACACACACACACACACACACACACACACACACACACACACACGTGCGAGGACACAAGACCACTGACTGGCCACATGAGCACGGTGGTGCACCCCTACGCAGACAAAAAAAACCCACCTACACACCCAAAGGTGCCCACATAATCGGTGACTCTATCCAGCACTGCCTGGT
>JAUESF010000012.1:18265944-18277182 GCA_032274765.1 Malacoctenus tetranemus | reverse complement strand
TTTTTTTTTGCGATCCTCCCCCGTTACACTGGAATCATACTGAAAGTTTTAATCGAGCGTCAGTTAAACTTGTTCACACGCAGGTTTGCTGGCCCCTCGTGTCGGAATCTCGACCAAATGTCAAAGCGAAGAAGAGAAGAAACGACTGCAGCTCTTCTCTCCAAGAGAAAAACAAAACCCTCAAAGTAATTCAGTTAAAAAAAAAAAAAAAAAAAAGCAGACAACCAAACAAAAGAAAGGACCGAAGAGACAAATGATAAAACACACAGCACGTTAACAAGAGAGGATATATATATTTGTAAAAGCACATTCGTATTAATATTTGACGCTTTGGAATGAAAAACAGCAACAAAGAGGCTCGCCGTCGTCAACCAACAAGTGTTCCGATTGCACGCAGGGCGCTCCTCCTGGCGTATGATGGTCACTCTCAACCTGTGCCGATAATATGCATGAATACAAGTCATCAACCCCCCTGACCCAGCCCCCCCCCCGCCAAAAAAAACCATTGCAATAAATAAGAAAACAGGTGATTCGATTGGTCCATGAGGTAAGATGTGACATGTAGAAAGAAAGAAAAAAAAAACCCCAAACAAGCCAGACTTTGAGAGATATTCGAAGACACAGTGATAAACAAACGTGAGAGAAGAAAACAAAATAAATTATAATCCCCCCCTCCCCGAATCATCGTGTACGACCAGGCTTCGTTAAACTCCTTGCTTAAAAACCGACTCACTGCTGATGACGCGTCACTCGCTCAGGTGTGAATCCCACCCAACCATTTCATGGATGACAACAACAGGTTGCTATTTACACGCTGAGCCGGAGAGTCGAACAGCTTCGCTCGAACACAGACTGAGCCGCCGAATTCATGAGAGAAGAATCTAAAGGATGGAAACCCCCCCCCCACACTCACCGGATCCACTCACCGGATCCAATCACCACATTCTCTTTTCTGTCCTTCGGTCTTTGATCTGATCCGTGAGACAGATGGTGGCCAAGCTCACTCCGACAGCAGGAAGCCAAAAGGAACCACCGTCCCCCACCCTCCCACCCCCACAAAGTGCTCCGTTTCTGCTACAAAGGAAAAAGAAGCACTTCAAATGTAAAGGAGTTGCTGCCTGCCTGGACCACCCTGGTCTGAAATCAACCCCCCCGCGCCTCACCCCTGTTACAGAGGGCGTGGGAGAGCATGCAAGTGAGGCTACGACGAGGAGCCCAGCAGGCGGTGTGGAAAGAACAAAAAGAGCACTTCAGTGACGCCTGCTTGGAACGTCGGAAGTTCGGAGTTGCGATATCAGTCTGAGGAGTGTGAGTGCAGCGGTGATGAAGCAGCGCTTGTAGTGTTCAGTGGAGGAACTCTTCACAGGCCCCTCCCCCCCCCACCCTGGAAATCCACTGATTCACCTCCTCTGCAGCGACAGGTGTGGTGAGACATTAATTCCATCTGTGGTTGATTTTTTTTCGAAGGTTCAGCAGCTAAAATGATCATTTTTGATGCTGCGAGCCGAAACGTTTTACAAGAACTCGGACACAGTCGATAAGTTCAAACAAGTCCTTCAAATACCAAAATACATTGTGATAAACATTGTGCCAAAACACATAATACTCTGCGATCGTCGTCTGGAAGCTGAGGTGGGAGGGGGGGTAACGCGGCTAACTCCGGCTAGCTTCAATGTCTCGGCTCAACAAAGGCAACTCGCAGGACTCGCAGTACAACTTGAGGCACTGCAGCGTTTCTTTGTAGTGAACTGCAGCCAAATCTGCGCCTTCACAGAAACTTTGCATCTCCTGCTCGGTCGCTCTTTACCACCGGCGAAGTCCCAGACCTGGAGCCCCGTCCAATCGGCTCAAAGGCCCGCTCAACCTAAAGTACAACGGATACTGCTTCCAAAAGGCATCTGAGGTCGTCCAAAATCAGATTTGCATGTGTCCGAACTCTGGTGGTCGTCTTTCCGATCTTTCACTCTCGATATCTCTAGAAAAAGTGTGAACAGGGAGCATGTCGCAGCTGAGAATCACAGCTCACGCAGCTCAGTTTAACATTGTAGCCTCTTGACTTTTTCTCTCTCAGGTAAGTGAAGCAATTAACCTTTTGCAGCACGACACTGTAATGGCGCCATCTGGAGTTTTTAAAAGGTAAATAAAAAGGCCCCAAATAAATTTAGAACAAAGTGTTAAAGTGTGAGAGGACGACCTGAGGTGCGTCCAAGCCGGGTCCCTTTGAATGTTCTGGAGAACAAATTCATCTCAATTTCCAACGGTCCACATTTTATCGGCAGGGTCACAATGAAGCCTAAATCCCTCTCCCCATTTGTGTCTTTTGATTTCGGGTGAAGGGTCACGGTCACGTTTATGGACTCTCCCTAAAGGCCTCGG
The DNA here is from genome assembly GCA_032274765.1 of Malacoctenus tetranemus. Classification (NCBI taxonomy): domain Eukaryota; kingdom Metazoa; phylum Chordata; class Actinopteri; order Blenniiformes; family Labrisomidae; genus Malacoctenus; species Malacoctenus tetranemus. The sequence continues at coordinate 18,274,806 of JAUESF010000012.1, read as the reverse complement.
ACTCTGATTTAGCGACGTGATTGTCACCTCCTCCTCCTCCTCCCTCCCGATGTTTGCAGCACCACTCAGGCAGTCGTACAGGTAGGCAGTGAGTTTGACAGCGATCACAATGTTTATTTAACTGGCCTCTTTTCTCTGTTTTTTGTTTTTCCCCGTCAACCAGAGCACACTTTTTCACTACAGCCAGGATGAGAGGCAAAAATAGCTTTTTAGTCGTTGACTGTAGAAACAGAATGAAAAGAAAAAGAAAGAAGTGAGGGAGGGGAGGAAGGGAGGGAATGGTAGAGAGGACACCTCTCAAGAGTCTCTAAGGCCCAATGTGGGCTCAGTCCTGTCCAATCTGGCCCACTCTCGCCCTGGTTTGGTTAGGCCAAATCCAGTCCGGTCCGGTCCGGTCCGGTCCGGTCCGGTCTGGTCTGAGCCGGGATCCAGGCCAGGGGTTTCAGAAGAGTGCTTTGGATCCCTGGTTTTCGAACTCTGACCAGGCGTCGTTCAGTTCCATGAAGATCATCTTAGCGTACTGCTCGTAGGGCTGGCCGGTCGCCTGCGGGAGGACACGGTGAAGACGGCTCAAACGTCTGCAGAAACCAGCACGAACGCGACGCCCGTCTGTCTGAAGCCCCCCCCCCCCCTGTCCAGGCTAACCACCGCCGACACGCTTACCTTATCTGGATGGACCACCAGGACAGCCTTCCTGTAGTATTTCTTCACGTGGTCGGGCGTGACCAGGTCGGCCATGCCCACGGGCTTCCAGCGGGTCTCCCCCTCCCACAGCACCGTGTGGAGGGTGGAGAGCAGCGCGCGGATGTTTCGCTCCTTCCCCTCGATCCAGTCTAAAATCTGTAGTGCGACGAGGAAGCAAAGCAACAAGTCAGGTGGGGATGGAGTGGCGATTCAGTGAATGTTCAGGCCTCGTCCGATTGGTTCTACGCCCCAGAGTGTCTCTGCGTTACCTGCAATTTCAGAGGGTCCATCTCCTTGGTGATCTCCTGCCGTCTCATCTCGGCGATGGTCCTCGGGCCCTTCCTATCCGGTCTGGAAGCAAAACCCTGAGTGGAGAGCAGCTCCTCGAAGTCGTCCTCCTTGACCTTTGGCCGGGGACCTGCGTTGCAACCGCAACACATGTGAGCAAGGAAGGAAGCAGCAATGATCTGATTAAACGAGGGTAAAATCTAAGGAGGAGGATCAAGGGAAACTGCAAACATCGTAATCCAGAATCACTTTGGTGCCATTTGTGTCAAACGTCCCAAGTTCTCCTGGTCGTGTCCTCTCTTACCAAATCCAGGCCCACGGACGCCTCTCTCCTCTCGGCCCCCGATCACACTGGAGAAGTTGAGGTTGTAGTTGGGCTTTTGGGACTGTGCGCCGGCAGCCTGGGCCGCTGCTGGTGCTTTGGGGGCAGATCCGGAACCCGGTCCTGCCATCCAGGCTTTGTTCTGGGCTGAGGCGGGCCTTCCAGACTGCCAGGCCTGGGCCTGGGGCTTCGCAGAGGGGGCGGAGGAGGGAGGAGCCTTGGAGCTGAAGGAAGGTCCAGAAAAATGGCCGCTGGAGGAACCTGAGAGGAAAAACAATGGAGACGCCGTGTTGTTGCTTCTTTGTGAATGTTTTGCTGTTTTTAGTCACTGCTCACTATCTATTCCAAGAACCTGAGAGTCTGAGCCAGACTGCTACCTGGTAGGTTGGTGGCCAGGTTTCCCAGGTCGGCGAAGGGGTCGAAGGTCTGTGACTTTGCCTTCGACATGGAGGACACACCAGCGGCTACAAACGCAGTAACGACAAAGAAGACACAATTTTTCAACTTACTGCTTCCAAGATTGCAAAATAAACAATCAAACACTTTGTTGATGGGCAGTTGAATGGGACTTAAGAAAAACTGAGGTGTGTTGAGATGGGAAGAAATCAGCAGTGATCCAAGTCCATGGTTCATTGTTCAACCTGAGTGGAACAGTTCAGTTGGGAATCTGTTCAGGATGTGTTCTGATTCTGGGAACACCAATGGAATACATTGATGAAACTCCAAAAAACATCGCCACATGTGTAGGATTTCAGTGTGTCATTAACAACAGCTTGGAACAAACAAGCTGCTTTTATCAAATAAAGAAAACCATTCCGATTGATGGCCTTGAGGGGTCAGTGTTGTGTTGTTTTTATTCTAGAGAAGAAGTTAAGTTTCGCTTCAACAAGTAAAAAAAAATGTGTAGTTTTACAGCATTTTGTGGAAATAATACTCAATTTGTTGATAATATATATTTTAAAAAAAGCAGGTTCTTGATGATTTGGTCTTTCTCTTGCTTTTGGACTGAGATAGGCCTTCTGCTCTTGTTGATCACTGTGAGCTCCACGGTCACATTCTCTCATCATTGTTCCTCTTATTGATATATGATAGGAGCCTCAATCTTATCATGCTTAGAAACATTTTCTTTTGCTCCTTTGCCCTTTTTGAAACGGGATGTTCAGTACACTGACACCTCCATCAGCTACACTGTGTCGATCTGCTAACAATGTATTTCTACAGCGAACAAAAGTAACAAAGTACAAGCCGTTGTTTCAAAATAAAAATGTATTCTTTAAATTCAAATCCATCAGAGGATCGTTGATGAAACACAATGTTGCAGAACTAACACTAACCTCGCTGGTCGAGCTGCATGAAGTACAAACTCAACCAAAGATTTGATCACCTACCTGTGTTGGTGTAGTTGGGTTTGCTGGCAGCAGTGCTCAGGCCAGCACTGGAGCCCCCTGCCCAGCTGTCCCACCCACCCAGCAGGTCTGGTTGGCTCGCTGATGATGTCATTTTGGGGACGTCGTTCACAAGCTTATCTGTGAGGGTACAAACAGCCCAAATGAAGCCTCTGACAGCTACAGTAGGACTGTGACATCCACTGAGGAGGTGTTGGAAATCGGACACCATCAGTCGTCAAATCTGCACAAAGCCAAACGTGAAAACACGTGGTAGCAGCCACACTCACTGAGGTTGAAGAGGCTGGTGTTGGAGGCAGGCGTGGGGTTACTTTGAGCTGAGCTGAATCCGCTGGTGGCCGAGCTGTCGGAGCCCAACAGGTCCCCGAACAGGTCCGGTCCGGAGGCTTGCCGGGAGGAAGCCACACTGGATCCAACCCCGGAACCCGAGCCCATCCCGAACGGATCGAACAAGTCGCCCATGGCTGCCAAGAGGACCGAGGAATGTGGAAATAATCCTTCACACAAACTGAAACTATCTTCTGTAAACACGTGATTGACTCCTATGAAGCCTCGGTGCCTACGTTTGGAGTCCGGTGTGCCCGCGCTAGTTGACCCACTGAAGAACAAGTCCTCCTGCACTGCTCCTTTCTGACCACCAGGAGGCGCAAAGAGATCATTGAGGAGGTCGCTGTTGCTGGAAGAGGCCTTCATTCCTCCCTGGTCTCCTGTGGGAGGAGCCGAAGAGGAGGTCGAGGACACGGGAGGCTCAAGGTCAGCGTTCAACCCCAAGAGGTCAGCGGTGTCACCCAGGGGAGACTCCTGCAGTGGTGGAGGGGGAGAGGTCTGAGGAGAGGCAGGAGATAAAGAAAACAGAAATGAACGGAGGAAGAAATCAACATGTTTTGGATGCATCAACAGCATCTGCAAGGCCACCGAGGAAACAAGGCATCGAACATCCTTTGCACCTGAAAGTCAGCATCGAACAGTGGTTCACTAGTGTCCCGGGACAGTGGTTCCCCGCTGGGGGCGGAATAGGAGCAGGACTCCCCCTCTGACTGATCACTCAGGTCCTCCAGGTCATTCGTGGATCCTCGTCCTTGGCTGTCGGAGGGATCCTGAGAGCTACACACATCTATGAAAACAAGAAATCGATCAATGAGAACTGTAAGACAGGTTGTCTCAGGTGTGACACCGTAAAGTTGGGCGACACATGCAGAAAGCATGGCCACAAGCAAAACCTTCCCAGTCCAAGTACCTTCCCAATCCAGTGTTTGGAAGAAGTTGCTGGCGTTGGTGTCGTTGCTCATGGGAGACTCTGCTTCTGTTGCAGGGGGACCTTCTGGGGTCTGAGCTGGCTGAGGCGACTCTGAGTCATAAAATGCAGAAGAACCCGGTTGACGAGGCAACTCGGGCTTTCCTGTGATGATTGATGTTCATTGGTTAGTTCACATTTACCAGACAATTCCCAGAAACTAATGATTGCCGTCTTGCTGGCTGGAGGGCACAAAACTGAAGGCGGAAGCAAGCTGGAAGCAAGCGAACTCTCCAGCTGGAAGGGGGAAGGGACCTACCGAATTTGCTGAGGATCTCCTGCTGTTCATCCCGAGAGGAGAAAAGGATTTTGGGGTTGAGGCCCTTGGTTTGGAAACCCTCCCAAGGGGGGGTCTTGGCGCTGGGTCGGTCCCTGGGCTCCACCTCGATGTCAAGGTTGACCTGGAACAAGTCCGGGTACTTCTCTTGGATATCGCAGGCATCCAGATCATACCTGGAAGGAGAAGAGCCAGGCGCCAAGGAGGACGTTACGAGACTCTTCCTCTAACCTCGAAAAGTTTAACGATCACTTAAAAATCCATCAACACTCTCAAGGATGATTTATTTGAAGGGAGCATCCATACTTTGCGAATTTGACCGTGGTGGCATTTCTGGGCACGAAGCCGGTGTGGAACTGGATCTGGAACATTTTCATGGAGGCCATCTGAAACAGAAGTTAAACGGTTCAAAGGGAATTCGTTTCGATTCATCAAAACTTCCCATCAACCTCTTGACTTTGGAGCATGCTGGTACTGAATCTCTTCTGTCTGACAATAGACTGAACTACATACGACTCCTGCCGTGTCCATACCTTTGCCTGGAGACGTCCGCCCAATGTAGATCTGGCGTGATAGATCACCACCAACACGTCTCCCTGAACAGTGACGTTCAGAGGAATCTCTGCTTTCCCATCTTCCATCTTAAAGTCCCTAAAAAGAAGAAGAGAGAGGGTGAATGATTGAATGAAAAATGATCCATCCACAGAAATACACACAAGCAAAGACTCACGGTCCTTCTGATGTCATTGTTTTTGAATCTTGACTTCAGTGTGCGTGCCAACTGTTTATTTAGATCGATTTTTATGGGCCCAACAAAAACTTTAACCTCACACCGCCTCACAATTGGCTGAACTGTTCCATGCCAATTTTGCGAATCACGTTTCCTTTGCCCTCGAGGTTGACTGGCAGGCTCAGAAATGTGCTTGATTGACATACAGCCTTCATAAACACCAAGCAGCACCTTAATAGCACTACCTGATTAAAAGACAACAATAAGACCAGGCTAAACAGGTGTGAGCCTCCCAGGTTGAACTGAGGATAAAGAAAAGCCCTACAGCAGAACAACCTGTCCCAGTATAACCACATAACTAAACAACCACTCCAAATGTGGGCCGGAACTTACTTCATCTTGTCGTACTCCTGCGACGTGGTGAGGACCCTCTCGTCGCCGACGTAAACTTCACAGAACGGCCTGCACCCGTTGCGCTGCTTGTTGAAAAGCGGCACGGGCGTCATGACGATGGACCGAATGACCACTGGCTTGCTGTGAGGGATGATGGGCTCCTCCGCCATCATGTCACACATGTACTCAATGTACCTGAAGGCAACAAACAACAAGAGTTGTTCGATATCTTTGAGGGGGAAAAGCACAGTGAGCCAGTGAGCAGCCATTTGTCACAGAAGCTGCTCTGTCCTTGCCAGCAGACACACCTCTTGTGTGAGGGTGCTATGCCCGGTGGGCAGCGCTTCATTGAGAACATGTAGACGGCGGCTTCGGCTGTGGTGAAAAGGCGACAGAAGCAGAGGAAGGAACAAACCGCCACAGCTGACGCAGCTCTGCCGTCCTACGAAAAGAGCAGATCCACAACAGAAAGTCAGGCTCTGTGCACGAGCTCCCCTCTGAAGCTGCGAGAAGGGACGAGCTTCCTCACCAGACAGTGAACGATGCAGATGTTTCTCTGGTCCTGCTTCAGCCACAGGTGCATGTTTTTACAGACGCTGTAGAGGCTGCGGAGGTTGGGGGCGCGGCGCACCTGCCAGTTACACTCGGAGACCTGCACAGACAAACAAGCACAAGTTCCTTAGATACTGAAGAAGCCGACACATCTGCGCTGACAAGCTGCCAGGCATGCTGCAGCACACTGAAGCACCACACACACACACACACACACACACACACACGTCATACCCTGTTGTGGAATCGAGAGGGCCTGTATGAACGCTTGGAGAGGTTGTACACAGCGTAGTGGCCCGCATGGCGCGAATCCAGGAACAGACGCACATCCTCGATGTTGTTCTTTATCGCTGACTCGACCCCTTCAGCCGGGAAAGACATAACTACATACAAAGACGCACATAAAGACATTGGGGACTGTTATGGTTGCGGTTCCACTCCTTTTACAATGTTTAATGGCAACAAACAAATCACACATGATGACTCAGCAATATCACGTTTGTGACGATAGTTCACAGGGGAAAAAACACTCGCTAACATTATTCACCACTTGCTGCACTTTGAAGGACAGGTTAGCATGTTAGCAGCACTCTCTGATGAGGATGCTGCTCATTTGTTTGTTGGAGAAGGTTTTAAGGTGGGTGGAGTTCTTACCTGCTATTCTGGAAGTGATGTATGAGATATCGAGGTCTCCTTTGGCATAACTGTAAAAAGAAACAAATGACACATGCATCAATAAAAAGAGGGATTACACAACAAAGTGGAGAGGACGAGCAGGAAACAACAACGAAGGCAAGAAAAAACAATAAAGGAATGGCCCTGGTTGGCAAATGTCTGAGGGACTGCACGTTAGCATTAACAGCCTATTAGGATTAAAGGAAACTACACAACACTTTGTACTATGAATGCTACTTCAGGGATCATCAATTCTTACAAAGCTACCACACAAACGCGCAATTTAAATTAGACCTATTACACAGAAGTGAGGAAATATTTCACTAATTATTCAAGCTGAAATTATTCAGATTTGGAGAGGTCACTTCTCAAGTCTTAAGTGTTTGCTGTGCTGTCCAACAAACAATGCAAATTAGAGTAATACAGTCCCCAGTTCATGCCTCTGCTGAGGCTGCACAAGGCACAAACATCAGGCAGATGCTTGTCGTTCGGTGGAAACACTCGATGCTGCCGATCAATGAGTCTAAGGCTGCAGAGTTTAAGCTTCTGTGTGATTTCACAGCAAACACAATCATAAGAGCAATGCCAAAAAAAACCAAACACAACTCAGCCATAATCCTACTGAGAGTCAGTCCAGACAAACAAACTGGAGACGGCGCTATGCTGATGACAGTCATGTTTAACTGGATGACATTAGGGCACACAGACGACGCTGGTTAAGACACAGATGTAGCTGGAGTGATTATTTAGTAAGCAGTGGAGCTGTTTTTGCACCGTTTCATTCATTCATTCATTCATGCAACAATTACCGTCCAGATTGCTAAATGTGTATTTGGCGGTTTTGGAGAGATTACAAAGGTTCTACTTGGCATGAAGTCAAAGGGGACAAAGATCTTACATTTATCTTAAATAAAGACATTGACAACATTTTTTTGACTCAACCCCCCTAACCCCAAAAAATGCAAGTTATGAGTGACAACTGCTAATATAGATAAATAGGCCCATTTTCGTGGGAGTACAAATATGTGAGGAACTCAGAGAGTAAAACAATACCACAACTTTAATTGTGTTTAATTGTCTTTAGAAGTCGTGTGGCTTCATCTCGTAAAAGAGGCTGGAGATCAACATCACTTGTTTTGACAGTAATATTTGGAAGGATCTGCTTTCAGCAAACTTTAAAAGGACAAATCTTGTTTCCTTTTCATATCAGAACGAGTCCTGTGATGTATCTTTTGAGTCAAAGCCAGTCAACAATAAGCTGTTAATCTGTTGATATCTACATAATCAGGTTCAAACCTGTTGCCCAGCAGTTTTTGGAGCTGTTTAAAAAAACATACATACAGGTGTTTTCTGTCATAGCTCTGATCATTCCAATTGTCAAATCGCTCTCTGCATTCATCCGACTGCATTGAGTGTGTGAGGTTAGGGTCAGCAAGCTGTGACGACAGACGCAGCACAGCACAGCGCCTACAGCACAGCGCCTACAGCACTTCTTCCTCCGCGAAATCAAACACACGCTGCAGAACACACACGAGCTGACGCATGTCACGACCCGTATTTACCTGGGGTTGCTAGGTGATGCACACATAGTGGGACCATGGGGGGATTGGGACAGAGAAAAAGAAACAGCAAAAAAATAAAATAAACAAAACCAGTAAACATGATGGAGCAAACGGATGACAGGAGAACCAAACAGAACATCAGGTGTGGAGCGTGTGGCTGTTAAAGGAACACTTTGTTGACTCCCAACTTGTCTCAAACATTGATCGTCTTCATCAATGTTATGAGCAGCTCCACTGTGACGTGGAGCACAACGCTGTTTTTTTTCTCCCAAATTGTCTGAAACAAAAGTTATCATCCTGTGAGAAATCAAGTCAGTGATCTGATTTGGGGCCGGAGAATCGCCTTTCAGACAGATGAGCAACAAAGTGTTCCTTTGAGAAGGTAAACCTGGACCCAGGGGGGGAGTGAGCATGAGTAGTTACATGGACAACTTGCGGGGTTACCAAAGACTGGCTTTAACTCCAGGTGGAGTCCCTCCCTTTGTGCATCAAAGCAAATCGTGCAGAATCTGCTCATCAACAACTTTGTGTAAAACTATTAAAGTAACCAGTGTCACTGCAAGAGTTCCTTTGCAGAGACCAAAGTGAGAATATCAGGAAAACACTCAGCTGGACTGTGGCTGCATGGTGCTTTGATGGTGGAGCTGCACATTTAGCAAAGCAGCAGTGGGCCTGATCT
>JAUESF010000012.1:18168261-18178733 GCA_032274765.1 Malacoctenus tetranemus | reverse complement strand
AAGAAGCGACGTTGCAAATCGACAGACGAGACTCCTGCGAGTGGTGAGTCGTTCACATTTTCATGACGAGTTCCTGACACGTGTGTTTAAAAAGCATCATCTCTTTGTAATCCAGGCACAGGATTCACATGAGGAAGTGGACGTTTCTGAGCTTTCACACTGGGGGGGCGTCCCAGTGACCTCAGACAATGTTAAGTTTGACTAAAAACATGGTTTCCTCTTGTTTGACAGCAAAGGAACACTCTGAAAAACTCCAACATACACCAGGCTTATCTTTAGCAGTAAGGTAGCTAGCTTCCACTGGTCTCTTACTCAATGGTTTTGCTCCCTCTGCTGTCCAGCTCTGGCCATTACAACTACCTGAAAACTCGGACATAGTCTCCAATGGTAAGAGTCCCAAAGTACAAGTAACAGGAGTTGTGTCGACTCTCTAAAATCATCTTGTGAGCCTGAGTCGGCCCGTTAAACGGTGGCAGCGTGTGTGGGAGGAAGTGTGTGGAGTTTGCTGGACAGTGATAATGCCACAGGCTCTGAGAGAAGACCGGCAAACACCCAGAGGCCGAAAGCCCGACGACGAAGCCAAACTTCAGTTTGCGGGTAAAAGTCCCTTTTTGTGTTCTGCGAGCACTTCAGGAGCTGCTGGGAAAACAGACGCGCAGCGCAGTCTGTGTTTCACGCGCGCCGGAGTCACAACACATAAACGGAGCGATATGGGGGCGAAACAGTCTGAAATGATAACGCGTCCAGTCTTCAGACATCAGCAGCAGCAACCAGACTATTCTTCAGAGAGGTTCGTACAAATATAGAAGGAAAAAAAGAACAGAACAAAGGCGAGGTTGGAAAAACAAACAAACAAACAAACAAACAAACAAACAAACATGGCGGTTGATAAATCGAAGCAATTTGGCAAAAAAAAAGAGGAAAATATTTGATAGCAGGTGTAAACTGCTGATGATGGCTTGACACTGTGGGCAACACGCACACACACGCACACACACACACACACACACACACACGCACGCACACACACACACACACAGAATCACGTTTTTGTAAACAATACGATGATCAGAATTGATAAAGTCATTTTGCATACCTCGTCCCAGTTGCACAGAAACACCCCACAGACGTTAATTATTGACATTCATTTCCCTCCTTGTCTCCTTCTTTCCTTCCTTCCTTCCTTCCTTCCTTCCTTCCTTCCTTCCTTCCTCTGGACTTCGCCTCCACTCGTGACGCCGACGACACGCGACCCAGTTTTTTGTTTGTTTCTTAAAGCGAAGATTGGTTAGTCACGACGTTATGTTACAGGCAATTAGTTTGTTTCTCTTGGTTTTTTTTTCTCCGTGTGTTGTTTTCCTCATCGACCTTTTTTTGTTGTGTTCTGTCTCTGTCAGAGTTTTTTTTAAAAAAAGGCCGTGGGTCGATAATTACACTATCAACAAGTTTGTTTTTCTCCTGGTGAAGGACGAAGAAACTTCCCTCGTTTGATCTCCAAGCAAAAATGGCCGTTGGTGTGGGGAGGGAGGGTGCGGAGGGTGGTGCCTTCACCCTCCGGGTGGCGAGTGCAGGTGGTGAAAGTGGTGATGTTGTGATCGGGTCTCCTCCGCCCACGCAAACAGCCGGCCCCGCCTCCTGTTTCCTGTCTGAGCGTCGAAGCGCACGTGGGTGTTTTTTTTTTAGCTGGACGTGAAGAAGCAAGAAGAAGAAGAGGGAGGGGAGGGAGGGGATTGTTTTTGGGTGGTGGGTGGTGGGACGTAGGTATGGTGACGCTCCCTCTGGGGGATCTTCCGGGGCTCAGTTCCTGCAGCTGTCCTCCACGCTCCGCTCGTGCTGGAGGTTGTAATAACAGTTCTGGCAAACGCGCACGGGCGACGAGATCTTTAGCCGCTTGATCTCGGACTGGAAGCGACTGCACCTGGAAGGAATGGGGGGGGGGGGCACAAAGGTGGAGGTCAGAGCCAAGCGGTGGTTACAATTAACACGTATAACGTCCAGAGCGTGGTGAAAGCAGGACATTGAATGTGGCGGCTGTGTCGATGCCCCTAGTGGCTGGTTGGAGAAAACATCCAAAGCCAGAAGAGACAACAAAAAGGGACAAAAATGCTGTTGGGGTTCTGAAAGTGGAGCTAGTTTGTAGAAAAACGCAAAGTAATTTCATTTGGTTTCATGTGAGCTAGAAAAAAAGTGCAAATCTCTAATTTTCAAACTGTCTGTTCACACTGGAACACGTTTTGGAGGAGAACGGAACGTGTCGGGTGACAGTTTTTCCAGAAATATTCACTGGAAAAAAGTTTGTCAAAGTCAGTTTCTAAGCACTAGGAAGCTTTAAGTGCTTGGCAGCTTTACACATCGAAATGGACGAACCATCTAACACTCAGGCTTGGCAGAAGCAGGAGCCATTGGATGGTGTTTTGTTCTCCAGTTCCCTTTGTTTCCCCCAAAAAATTTGCCAAAAATTTCACCAGATTTGAAAATAAACACTGTCCAGATGAGCAGCTTCTGATTGGAGGATGGTGTTTTTTTAAGCAAATGCAAAACAGATTATAAATTTCAAAGTGAAGTGTAACAAAGGTCTTAAATCTGTCTGCATCTCGGCTGGTTCCTGATGGCTGTGCGGTGGGACATGTGACACGCCGCCGCTCTCTCGCGCGCTGCCTTACTTCTGACAGAAGAGCTGCCCGCAGTTCCTGCAGTGGTGGCGTCGCTCGGTCAGCGAGAAGCGGACGGTGCAGCCGGAGCAGCTGTCCACCACCTCGTCCTTCACCCAGTGGTCGGCCGCCGAGCGGCCGGGCTGGTCGCTGACCGACCAGCTGAACACCCTGCCGCGCCCGTCTCCCACCAGGATCTTACTGTGGTCCCTGAGGAGAAGGTCAGGGAGCGACAGACGGGTAAGGAGAAGGACAGAAAAAAAAAAAAAGGCCTCTCGTGTGTTACGAGCGACGGTTTCGCTCACTTGGATATGGCGAGGGAGGTGATTTCAGCCGGGTGGGCGTTGTCCTTGCGGTCGAACGCGGTGTGCATGGTGAGTTTGCTCCGGAAAACCAGCTGGCGCTCCCACCTGTGGCCTGCGGACGCACAGAATCAAGCTGTGAGCGAGCAGCAGCACCTCCGAGAGGGCGGCGACAACTCTCGGCGGTCCGCAGACACCCACCCGCCCGCAGCTGGTTGTACAAGCGCGCCTCCATGTTGGCCGGGTGGTGAGGCGCCGAGCTCTGGCCCGGGTGAGGCGGGTGAGACGGGTGAGGCGGGTGGTGGGGGTGGGGGTGGGGGTGGGCGTGGCCTTTGGTTTGGCCCTCCGAGTAGTTGACGAACACGAAGCCGTCCTTCTCGTCGATGCTGAGCGTGTCGGACCAGCGGTGGGAGTCGTCGGAGCCACTGTCCATTGACCACGACGCTCCAGTGCGGGCGGACGGGCCTGCGCAGGGGGGAGTCGGGAGAGGGGGGCGGAGCCAAAACAGGAACACACAAACAAGCAAACGCTCAGAGAAGGAGCTTTTATCTGCTGGTTTTTTTTTTATTTCTTCCTCTTTCTCCCCGGGACGGCGATGCACGGACGAGCCGTGCTTCTGCGTGCGTGGGCGTACCTCTGGGTCTGTGCACGGCGCTGCCCGGCTGGCTGCCGCCGCCCGTCGACGGGTTGCGCGGCGCTCGGGGCTCTTGGCTCAGACTGGGCTCGTCTCCTTCCGACTCGCTGCTGTCGTCGTCGCCGTTCTGACTCTCGCCTCCCTCTGACGCACCCGGGGAAAAACAACACTTTTATAGAGGATGCTGCTGAAGTCCACGAGCTTTAATGAGCTCCCATTAATAAGCTGCACCTCCAAATGCAACATGAACTCACTAAGTACCAGTTTAACTCACTCAACAGGAGCTCAACAGACCTCAACAACAGCAGAGTCAGAGGTGAAGATGAATAAAGATGCGTGAAACACTCCTGAAAGTAAAACATCAAACAGTCCTTCTTCCCTTTGTTCTCCTCGAACTCACCGATCTTCTCGTCGCCACAGCAGTCGGGCACGTCTGATTCGACGGGCTCTGGAGCAGGGGTTTCTGGGACTTGAAGGAACTCCATTCTCCAAAACTACAAAAACAATTTCAACCGTGAGTCAGACGCACCGCAGCCACAGATCCTGCAGAAGTGCAGCGTGCAAAGAAACCCTTCAGCATCAGGCCCCGTTACCCTGACGACGCCGTCCGAGTGGCCCGTGACGATGACGTTCTGCGTGTCCCACTCGTTCATCTCGGACACGCAGCAGCACAGGATCTGCTGGCTGCGGCCAGTGAAGGTGTTGGCGCTGGCGATGGGGCTGCCGTTGATGCTCCACACGTGGATGTAGGTCCCCGCGCACGACACGATGTCTCCCTGCGGCACACAGACGAGACAAAGGAGTGCACCGGTCAATCAGACGGTCCACCCAGCTGCTCTTCGTCCTTCCTCCCGGGCGCGCACTCCGACCCACCGTCAGCTCGTTGATGCACAGGGCGGAGACGGGCGCCCGGTGGCCCCGGAGCTGCGTGACGAAGGAAAACTTGTTGAGGTCCCAGATGATGCAGGTCCGGTCCCGCGAGCCGCTGACCACGATGTGGTAGGCCGAGGACGCCGTCAGGCACGTCACAGCGTCCGTGTGGCCCAGCAGTGCCTGGGGAAGCAGGAGACGGGTCAGAAGCCTCTCCAGCTGCATCTCTGCCTCGAGGAACCTGCACCAACGTCTTGGCTGCGCGTTTACCTGTTTGAGCGTCAGCGACTTGGCCCTGTCTTTGGAGTTGCCCGTCTCCCACACGCAGATGGTGGTGGAGGTGCCGCCGGTGATGACCAGTTTGGGGTTGGGACATATGGCGCAGAGGATCTGGCCCCACTCGGACAGGCACTCGTAGACCACCAGTGCCTGGAACACGAGGAGACACACAGAGTTGGAATATACAAGTCGACATCGATGCAACAAACACACAAACAGTGGTGGATTAAAATTCTCAACTGGATCTAAGAATTACATGTCATGTTTATCAGCATTGTGATCAGTCACAGCCACCACTGGCCACAGCTTCCAGGCGCTCACGCATCTCTGAACCAACGAGTGACTCGACACTTGGTCGGCCTGCCTTTGCTATTACTCGAGCCATCGCTTGCCCCCCCCATTGACGCGCTTCAAGAAACCACCAGCAGGGGGAACCATTGCTGCACTGGTTTTCACACTGACTTGCCAGTTTCAAGGTGAAACTAGCTGGAGGTCTGCAGTGATTCCAGCTTTGAGCCAGGCGGCGAGAACACCTCATGGAACGATGCTGCTGTGCGTCTGCTGCAGCAAGTCGGCCATGAGGCCCACTGTGCACGATGGGTCACGAAGGTTGCTTTGTTTTGGCAGGGTGGGCTCATTAACTATCCTGGTCAGCCTTCTGTGTGTGCGTGCGTGTAACAAGCGACCACTGATTTGACCTTGAGAACCGTGTTGTTGCTTTGTTGAACTTACAGCACCCAAACAAAACTCAAAATCAAGACAACAAAACCCCCCTGTAATCTCTTGCACCCCCTTGATATAAAGCCCACACCTCCATCATGACTACTGACCTTGTCAGACTCGTAGTTGGCCATTCGGCAGCTGAGGTCAGCGTAGCCCCACGCGAAGGTTTTACTCCACGTGGGGGGAACGAGGACTTTGTTCTGCTCCACGGCCAGGATGCCTTTGTCCGTGCACACGATCTGACCCACGGGCTCCTTCAGCTCTGGAGGAGGTTGAACAGCACCAACACAGACGATCTCAGAGCAGAACCGCACACAGCACGAGTTCACTGACTGACTGTTATCTTGACTATGGATGAACCAGCCTCACACTTTACCTTTCACTGGTGCAAGAGAAGGTCTGAGGTTGTCCAGGTGATGGAAGAAGATCTTGTCGCTGCTGGAGCTCGGTGGCATTCCTGTGACGTCGCCGTTGGCTTTACTGCGAACCCGTTTGGGAGGGTGGGGCTTCTTAAACAGCTGAAACACACACACAACAAAGACATGGCTCTCTGTAAACACACAGCAAACAAGCATCTCAGTTGGCAGCCTCGTGCACTTCCAGCGATGCAGTCGTGCAGGAGCTGATGGATCTCACCTGTTTGGGGATCTGTCCAAAGTTGTTGATGAAGCCGATGGTGGCCGTCTCCTTCAGGGGGTCGTTGATGTTGTAGATGTCGACCTGGCCCTCGTAGAACAGGTGGTGGAAGACGTTGACGGCCTCCACGGCCGGCGGACCCTGCTGCTTGTAGCCGAAGATCAGGTCGATCCATTCGTGGAGGTGGGCCGACACGTAGTCGCACTCCAGCGCCTGCGCGGGGAGGGGGAGGGGAGAAACGGCGTGGTCAGGGAGCGGTCGAAAGCACCTCGCGCACATCTGCGCCGTCGGCTTTGTGACTGACTTCTCTGTGGACCCGGATGAACTCCCGGGGGTCTCCTTTGGCCCAAGGTGGGAGGATGACGTCGGCCAGTTTGGTGCCGTTCTGCTTTGCGCCTGGATACGCGAGAGGCGAACAAAACATGAAGAACCATGAGTCATCGGTGCGTCCAGCTGATCCGATCCCCTGCGTTCTTGCACTGACCGAGGTCGAAGTTGTTGGAGTTGAGCAAGAACTCCGGGAGATAGAAGAACTCCGGGATGAGCTCCTTGACGTCAGCCATGTTGTGCTTGGAGGCAGAGAGCCAGGCCTCACGCACGCTGTGGAACATCCTGTCTGCCAGGTCGAAGTGACCTCCCTGGAAACCACACAGACACATGCAGGAAGATGCTTCAACTCGGTTGTCAACTTTTAGTCTGTTTCATTGAGTCATATTTTGTGGCAGTGCTGTTGGAGGAAAAACTGCCGTCTGCAATACAGCTCTTAAACCTCTGGAAATTCCTATGAAAGTTCAGAAAGTGCACATTTGGATCAAACCTGAAGTCTGAGGAAAATCTGTGTGAAGGGCTCCATGCGGACCAGATAGGAGGCGACAATCATGGCTGACGAGTAGTGGGTGCCGTAGTGGTACGCTGGGGTTTCACCTGGTGTGAGAGAAACCAGTCAAAATCACAGTTACTGATGAAACAAACAGAACGCTGACACGCGAGAGCAGCTGGAATCAACTTCAACAACATTTGGTCGATGTTGTGAGAGAGGAGTGAGATCTCAAGCCGACACTGTCACAGAGGGAGGATCAGTGTGTTTAATACAGTGTGTCCAGTTTATTAAAGCAACGTGTAGGAGGGTTCAATGTATTCTGGTCAAAAGCCATTTATGCTCCACCTTAGGTATTTTTTGTGCTTCTTTAAGCAAAAAGTTACAGGCCAGACGATGCAGTTCCATGAGAAAAACCATGGGGGCAGTGTGGCTCCTAACTGAGGAAGCACAGGGGAGACGGCCACAACCTATGTGAACAGTGGCAGCTTTCCTCTTGCCAGGAAGTCGATGCCATCAGCTGATGTCTCAGTGCTGCCCCTAGTGGAAGTATTGTGGATCATCCAGGGCCAACATGAAGGATGTGATTCAGCTCAAGAAGGCAGGGACGATGTCATTTCAAGCAGACAGTTTTGTACAAAACACGATGATGATTGAGCCTCATGCTTCACAGCACGAGTAGAACTATTGGTTGCTATGACAACAGTCTGGGGTCTTACCATTGGGGTCTTCCCAGTCCTTGTATCTCTTCTTGTACTGCGTGAGTCGGTCGTCGGTCTGGGCGCCCATCGGCTTGGCGAGGTTACGGAACGTCTTGGGGTTGTTCAGGTCCAGCTCCTGGTTACCACGGAAACGTTGAGGAAGTTAATCAGGCGGCAACTTCACTTTTAAACTCCGTCTAACTGCGCGGAGTCCTGCCTCACTCACCTCCGAGTCGAAGTCGGCCAGGATCCAGGGGAAGACGGGGTACTGCATCAGGTCGTTGTAGGAGCGTCCTGCCAGCGTGTTGAGGTGCATCAGGTACTGGAAGTTGCTGATCTCTCCTCGCTGGGAACCAGACGTGAGGCAAAATGAGGTCGGCTGCATTTGGATGATCTCAAACAAGTGTGACGAAGACGCTGCAACTCACCTCCCATCTCTGAGTCACTGACTTCTCACCGACCAGCGTGCTCAAAAGTCCAGAACTGATGGTGGTGAAGTGCAAGAAACAAAACAATGAACAATATCAAAAGAAGTTTTAACAAATACAGTGCAATATGTTGGTGTGAACCTTGTGAGTAAAGGAAAGAGAGGTTACCCCTGTTCAACACTGGTGTTCGGCCTCTGGCCTGAAACTGACTCTGAGCTGTCAGCCAGTGAAGGGACCACTGCCAGGAACCTGCAGGGAGAAAAAAAAGCACAAACATCTCAGTCTTTTAACTTAATGCTGGTAAAAACACAATCAATGCTGATTCTACACAGTCAATCAGAGAGTAACAGTCAGGAACAGGCACCATAATATAATCACACTGAATAAGAAGTAATGAGTTTAATTCCCAAGAAAAACTGGCCAATGATGTTGGAAAAGGAAGCGTTCTGTAACCACATTTTGATCGATCTCTGCACTCGTATCCAGTGACCACTGACACATATGTTTCATAAACCGAGCGCTTCACTTCCGTGTTTCCGTGTGGATTCAGCACCTTTGGTAAACCTTGTTGCGAACTCCTTTCTGGAAGGCGAGGAGGTAGTTCCTTCCGTCGGCTGAGAAGACTTCCACCGCCATGGGCTGAAAGAACAACACACACAACATCCTGTTAGAGGAATGAGGAGGCGACTCAAAGCACATGGGAGTTCTAGAGGGACAGCTGAAACCACTTTATGACATTAGGAACAGCTCCTGTGTTCCTAAAAGTGAGCAGAGTCCGATCACACCGATTCAGTGACGGAAGCGTGCTTGTGAGGAGTCTGACCTGCAGCAAGTAGCGCCTCTTGTGAACCTCCTTGATGTCCTCGTAGGCAAAGATGCTGCATGTTCTCTTCAGCTGGCTCTGGCCCTGCCGGGCTCCTCTGGGGATGATGGCTTCATGCAAGCTGGACGGACGGGAAGACAACAAGCGTGAGCTCCTCTCCTGAATTTGCCAGAGCGCACAGGGCAATAAGAGTTGCAGCACTGCGGGTTACAGCGAGAAACTGCTCTGCTGGACCACAGTGAGCAGTGCAAAGCCTTCTGTCACATGCCAAATGTTTCCTTTGGACTGAGAATAAATATTCCTAGTATAACTGAGCCATCTGAGAGTATCGCTCTCTGTGGTGGATCCCACATAAATATCGTTAAAAACTCTGAAATCATCCATCGAAACGAGCAGAACTGACCTCAGAATCAATTATTTTTAAGTACATGATGCAGTTTTTAAAAGAAAGAGGGAAAATGTTCCAGGACGACAGTCCAAACCATGCTTTATACGACTGGTCACACCCAGTGTTGTCCTCAGAATTGTCCTGATTTTGTCCCAACGATCTTATGGAATAAGAAGGTAATTAACCGACACATCTGGAAGCTAAATGAAAGTAACCGCCTGAAGAAACTGGCAGGAACATTAAAAAAAGCAGACAGCTGCTGCTTCTTTGTGGCTAATTCCCCCTGTGGTCTCCCAGGAATATGCTGAGCGAGTTCCCTAAAAAGATAAATATGTAAAAAGCTCTCCTGCCATCCAGACGCATGCTCCATCAGCAGCATGACATCACCCCCCACACGCACTGCAGCGTCCGGAGGGATGATGTCATCCTTTACTCCGAGTCTTCCAGCGGAGCCACTGTGCGATGCGTTGCCAGGTGCAACTTCTAAAACACAGTTAGCTCCGGGGAGGTGTGTGTGTGTGTGTGTGTGTGTGCGCGTGCGCGCAACCTACTTGGGCGGCAGCGTGTCGATGTCCCTGATCTCCCTGGACACGGTCATCGTGTAGCCGTCGATGACGTAGAAGTGCTCCTTGCCGAACAGCAGCAGACCCTCGCTGGTGTCCAGACCCTGCACTCGGGCGCAGCGGTACATGTGCTGGATCTGGAGTGGCGTGGGACAGGAACAGGATACAGTCAGTGAAGGGAGGAGAGGATGATCTCAAAAGCAATCAATGGGAATCTTGAGCTTGACATGAAAATACAAAGCCTTCAGGAAGATCTTTACTCCCTTTAAAATGGAATTTTGAAATGTCTTGAACATCACACACGTTTAAGCTTGTATGTGTTCCCTCCCTTTAAAACAAGGAATAAAAATGAGCTTTTCTGTTTTATTTACACACAAAAAACTGAATTTGTGATAAGACTTTAATAATTGTCTTAATGTTTTTGTCTTAATGTTTTGTGTGTGTGTGTGTGCTAAGTTTTTGTGTGTGTGTGTGTGTGTGTGTGTGTGCGTGCTAAGTATTTGTATGTGTTTGTGTACGTGCATTCGTGTGTGAGTGCTAAGTATTTGTATGTGTATATGTACGTGCGTTTGTGTGCGTGTTATGTCTGTGTGTGTGTGTGTGTGTGTGTGTGTGTGTGTGTGTGTGTGTGTGTGTGTGTGTGTGTGTGTGTGTGTG
>JAUESF010000012.1:18086198-18096453 GCA_032274765.1 Malacoctenus tetranemus | reverse complement strand
GAGCCTTCGACGACGACGTGTGCTCTCACCCAGCTGTGTGGACGCCTCCACCAGGCTCCAGGGCTGACACCGCCGCTGCCCGATGATCAAGTCCAGCACGTAGGCCTTCAGGCCGTCCTGCAGCACGTCGCGCAGGGCCGGACACAGGTACTTCAGGATGAGGTGGCCCACGTTGGGACTCACCCAGCTGTTCCCCAACTTGGCCTGGCAAGTTACGGAGGTGAGACACGCGTCAGCAAAGGCAATCTGAGTGATTCCTCTCTAAATATGAGTGACTGACACAAGTAACGTTTGGAAATGTAGGCCACTGAAACTGTGCTGAATGCACTCTTTCAGTGAGTTGAGTGTGAATGAATGAATCACACCACCTAACGTGTCGCCCACCTTCACATCTGGGTCTCTACTGGTCCCGAAGTGTGCCACGATCAGATCCACCGCTCTGTTCACGGCTTTCACCAGACCTGACCGAGTGGCAGAAGAGGCAGAAACAACGCAGTCTGTTACTGGACATTTTTTCGCTACATCGTATCACTGGTGAGCCAGAACTGTCCTGACTGACTGTTGAGATGTTTGCACAATTTGTCAGTTGATACCGACGACTTGCAACCAATAGGAGCACGAAAACGACCTCCTGGTGCACACACAGACTGTGACAGAGCCCCACCTTTCTTCTGGCCCAGGTCCACCGAGATCTGGGACTGCGAGGAGGAGCAGGAGGAGGAGGACGTGGAGGTGTCGGGGGACAGGCAGAACTCCTCCGGTGGCTTCTCCGTCATGGAGAAGTAATCTGGGAAGAAGTCGCTGTAGCTCTGCTGCAGCTTTGCTGACTGGCCTGCTGCTGACACACACACACACACGCACACAATAACACGTTTACACACCCGTGGAACATCTCAAACAATCTTTTCAAGCTACCCTTAAGTGGTTCTTGGTGCACATGACTTCAAAATACAGTCCTTTACCCTGTTATTAAATTAAACCCATTATTATTGTAAAACCAGCTTCGGTGCATTCACACATATCAGTCATAACAAGCACCATTCAGCCGTCCCGGGACGTGGCCCAAATGAGTCGGAGGGAAATCGAACACATTGCGCCTGGCAGGTCGAGGTCCCCCGCCCCCCCTCCTGGGCTCCATGCTACCAGAGAGGGGGCCCGGTCCCGAGGAAGAGGGCCCCGATGAGACCCTCTCCACACCCAGCGGGTTCCGGCGCCGGTACTCCCTCCATTTGAGAGCCTGCGGTGAGAGGTGGTGTGCTGTTGAAGGGGAGGGGGGGGGGTGGTGGTGGTGTTATGATGGGAGGTGGTGGGATGCAGATCAGGGTTACAGGAGGGATTGTTGGGTGGAAGGATGGAAGAGAGGCAGGAGAAGAAGGGAATATGGGAAATAAGGGAGGAAGGAAAAGATGCAAACCGATGCAGGAAGTTAGAGGAGAAAGAGAGAAAGAAAGAAGAGTAAGAATAAAGAGTCACATCCTCTTCCACAGTAGCCAACACTGAAAGGGAGCATTTGAATATATACTGAATATATGCTACTTGTCCAGCTCGCTTGCAATCAAATGTATCTGTGAGTGTCTCCTGAATTGAACCCGCTGCTGCAAAGCTGTGATGTCTGCAGCGACCTACCATGATGAGTCCTGGCTCCTGCTGCTTTGCCTCCGTCCGTGTGCTTCCCAGAGTCCAGGCAGCCCAGAGGACTCAGAGTGTCACTATGGAGTCCCGGTAAGCTCGATAGACCTCCTCGGTGGAGACAGTGTCCCTGCACGGGCGGCAGTGGCGGTGGCACCGCCCCTCTTTTCGCCCCCAGAGACGAAGGTGGAGGTGTGGGCGGCAGCGGCGCGGAGCCGCTCCCTTGCTTCGCCGCCGAGGGGGTGCGCTGCGGGCTCAGGCCGGCCGAAAGCGGACACGATAGGCTGTGTGCGGGCTGGGGGCTGGGAGTGCAGGTGGAGCAGGCCACGGAGCTGGGCGCCCCCTGGAGCCGCACGGGGGAGTAGCTCCCAAGGGGCGATGGCCGGACGGACCCGGGCGGAGGGGCCGCGGTGGTGAGCGAACCCCGGTACCTGTGCGCGTTCTCGCCCGCGTCCTCGCCGTCCTCCCCGACCGGGTCCCCCGAGCCGGAGCCCGAGTCCGAGCTGGAGCGGGCCTGCATGCCAGAGACGTAGCCCGAGAGCAGGGGCAGCACGGGCTTGGGCTGGGGGGGCTTGAAAGCAAACTGGTGTTGGAAGGTGAAGGGCTGGATGGGGAGGGTGGTGGGCCTCTGGTCCTTGCTGTAGCGGACCACTGCTGGACGGCTATCTGAGGAGCTTGAGAGGCCACCTGGAGGAACGGGTGACAGAAGGGGGCCGAGTCATGAGTCTGAATCCAACAAGTCACCAATAACGTGAGCGTTTGAGTCCTGTGTTCGTAGGTTACAGGTCAGGCTGACGTTTTACATTTATGAAGGATATTCAAGGACACTGAGAATTGCAACAACAATATGTGCAGCAAATCTCTCTGGCAGGACATAAAGCTCAGAGTGGCTCTCTGTAACAGTGCTACTGCTAACAAACTAGCATTACAAACAACAAATCCTATCTGTTTTAACCAGTATGAGAAGTACATTGGTCGGCTATTATACAAAAGACACTATCGTGGTTCTTCAATCGAGTGTGTCCCTCAGTGCAGGTAGAAAGCTTTAGAGTTGTAGAGTTTCTTTGGTTTGTTTGGATCCAAGCTCAAAACATGTAAACATGCTGATTCATTTTGAGTCAGAATGGAAACACTAGAAGATGTGTTTTGCTTGCCCTCAAATTGAAATCAGGCGCAATAATATGAAGCCTGAACTTACACTGACAAGGAGATACCAACAACCATCGCTGACAACTCACAGAATCCAAAACAAACCAGCAAACTCTGGTTTTTGGAGCCTGACAAACTGAATAAAAGCTAAAAACTGACGCAAATGGAGCCAAAGCAGAAGTTAGAGCTGGAACCAAAACACACGAGCGTCAAAGTGCCCAGTCACAAAGCTCCACCCGCCGCTATCACACACAGCCACACCGCGGTCAGAGTCCCCCCCACACACACACCGGCACACTAACACACTAACATGACACAAGCCTATCCTGGGAGACACACAAAGACTTGCAGAAACTCCACCTGAAGGCACTGCGACAGGGGGGGGGGGACACCAGCGAGGAGCGGGGGGCACCGTGTCTGCACTGACTCAGGGTCTGCCTGCGTTCTCTTGCTCTCTGTCAGTGTGTGTGCGGGTCCGGATCCAGCGAGCTGCACAGCAGACTGGAGCGTGTGTGACGTCAGCAGTGTTGCGCAAGCTGTTTGTCACTCCCGAGCGCCTGTTTGCAGTGCTGAGTGTCGGCCACCGGGGGGCGACAGCAAGCCAACATAGAAAAATGTTGGCAGGAGGAGGGGAGAGAGAGAAGCGCTGCACGCCCAGCAGGGCCGCAAGCAGACAGCATCCTCCTGTCTCTGTCGTCGCTGCGCCATCATCTGTGTGTACAACCTTTCTGCCGCCGCCGCCCTCCTCCCTCTCTCTTTCCTCTCCTCCTTTTCATTAGCGTCTTCCCCGCTTGCTCGCCTGCTCCTCAGCATTTCTCTCACGGTTGAATCCATTAGGCAGCCGTCGCAGCTTTGTGTTACTGCAGGCTGTGGTGAAACAACACAGCTCACCAGAGTGATGTCTGATGAATAATATATGTTTGGAGATGCTGCACAGCGCCTCATTATGGACACGCTGTTTCAGAGTGGATCCGAGGCAACACTTCCTGTTTCCTCCAAACCTCCTTTTGCCTTCGCGTTGATCGCCGCGTCCTCGGCTTCACGTCTCAAGCTGAGCAGCGACTAAAAAGCTGGAAGACGAATCACAATCGATTTCCTGCGACGCTGCTCCAAAGGACGAGTTACTGCTTGTGTTGAGCAGCAGTAAAACAGAGATGTGTTTTATGAGACAGCGGTTCTCTGAAGACACGTCCTTCGGGCACACTGGCGTCCGTGCAGTGTTAGCACAGGGACACACTGAGCTCAAAGTTAAACCGAGTGATGCAGTGACGGCCATGTTTTTATGGCTGTTTCATACAGGCGAGGCCAAAATTCAATGCAAAAGGCTTCAGTGTGAGATCTGCCCATCTATTTGACACTGTTCTTTCCTCTTGAAGACTGACAGGAAGTCTGCACGTCAGGTGTAAAGTGACTCACCCTCTGCCTTGGTGCGGGCGTCCTTGCCCCCCTCCAGGTGGTGCTCGATGCTGCCTTGACTGTAACATCTGGTGAAGAGCAAAGGCGACAGGCTCTGGCTGTCCACCTCCGCCCGCTGCTCCAGGATGGGCGAGAACTCCACAGAGGAGTGCGAGTGGGTGGAGTAGGTGGAGGAGAAAGGGTCTGTGGTGGACTTCATGGGCGGCGACCCGCCCGTCGCCGCGCCCGTCGCCCCGTTCCTCCGTTTGCTCCTCGCGATCTCCGCGAAAGAGGTGACCCGCGGAGGGGGGGGCGGGGTCGGCGCCGCGCCCTCGCTGAGCCGAACGGGGCAGCTCAGCATGCGCTCCAGCGAGCCCAGCCGCGGGGACGGGGACTTGTCCAGGTTGCGGTCGTAGCTGCGGGACCGGGGCCGGCCGGCCACGGGGGCCGCGCCCGCGCCAGACATGGGCGGGGACGTGTTGACGTACACCTGGCCTTGGATCACGCCGGCCCCGGCCTCGGCTCTGACGCCTGCCACCGCCTCCTTCTTCCTCTCTCCGTCTTCCTCCTCCTCCTCCTCCTCCTCCTCCTCCTCATCATCGCTAGCATCATTGAGCTAAACGAAGAGGAAAAAAAGAGGAGTGAAACCTTCTTGCACCTGCCATGGTAACAGAGGCCAAACATTTACAGTGACACAGTTACAGACTGATATTAATACTTTGCAGCTCAACATACCAGCTAAAATAATCCAGAGACAGACAGTCGGAGACTAACACCAGTGTCACGGCTATTTTAGCTTCATGCTCAGTCCCACTGTTGCTCATGGGCTGCCTGCTTTTTTCCCTCCATCTTACCCTCAGACTGCATGTGTTTCTCAGACCAATACATATCTACGACCTGCTGTGGTCATATCAGTTCATGGAGCCCCAAAATTTGAATAACTGCATGAAACCTTAGAGAATGATTGGTACTTTGAATGAGTTTTAATTCAAGGCCTGAAGTACAGCCTGTTGCTAGCATGGTGCTCACTGGCCTACATGAATAAATGTGAATATATTTAATGCTTCAAGGAAAAGTTTCCTCTAAAAATATAAAGTCTAAAAGTACCAAAACACATAAAAACAAACACACAATCGCTTTCCTACAACCTGTTCTTTTCTGGCCGTGTTGTGAGCTTGTTTATCCAGGAAAAATGAGAGTCGAGCTGTGTGTGGGGCGTCCTTCGTGTCAAGATCAATAACGCAAGATCCTGAACTTACTCTGGATGACTCTTTCTCTTCCTCCTCTTCCTCCACCCCTCCCTCCACAGCCTGCTGTCTGAACAGGAAGTACTCGCTGGGCTGCGTCGGCGTGGGGCTGTCCTTGCTGTGCTCGTCGGAGCAGCTGTTGGCGGAGGAACCGGCGGGGCTTGGGGACGACTGAGAGGAAAGGTCGCAGGTCACCAGCTTGTAGTAGTTCTGGGTGGCGACGACCAGGCGCGCCTGGCTCTGCAGGCAGGAGGCCAGCTCGCCCGACGAGCCCGAGTGAGGGGGGTGATAGGAGTTGCAGTTGGCGTCCAGGTCCAGAGCGCCCTGGTGCTCTGCAGAGCAGGAGCAGGTGGAGGAGGTGGACAGGTGAGGCTCCCGAATGATGGGATAGGTGCCGCCCAGAGAGGGGGGCTGCTGCAGGGACAGAGGGGGCTCCGTCGGGGAGGTGTGGAGGTCCAGGTAGAAAGCCCCGCCCGTGGAGCTCCGCTGGCTTCCCGGTGCATCGGAGACCGACGAGGTGCGGGAGTGGTCGGTGGAGCTGTTCAGGTTGGTGGGCCCCGAAGACGGCGGCTTCTCCGGGATGCTGTTGTTCATCTTGTTGTAGATGGCGCTGAAGTTGACCAGCACGCCGTCGGAGCTGTTGCAAGAGGAGTCGCTGCCGTAGCCCTGCTGGCACTCGGAGAAGGACTCGGCGAAGCCTTCCGGGAAGTTCTGGGGGTAGTTCTGGGACAGGGCGCAGCAGGAGCAGTGCTGGGTGGAGGAGCCCGACGAGTAGGAGCCCGTCTTGCTGCTTCGGCCGCACCGCATCGGGTGGTCCTCGTCTTCGTCGTCCTCGTCGCCCCAGTCCTGCTCGCCGCAGTCCATGGACATGTTGGAGCCGCTGCTGCCGTGGCGGTACTGGCTGTCCAGGTCCAAGATGTCCAAGTCCTCCAGGTGGTTGGACAGGTCGGACACCACGCCTCTCAGAGACTCCCTCCTGCTTCCTCCCATCGAGCTGTGCAAAAGGAACGGCTCCGAGGCGAAGCCGAGGTCGTGCAGGTGAAAGGGAGTCATCCCATCGTCCAGGCCGGAGTTGGTGTCGCTGTGGAGGTTGAAAGACGAGTCCTCCAGGTAACCGCTAAGGTTGTTGCCGTCGTCCTCCTCCTCTTCCTCCTCATCGTCCGCGGTATTCAACAGGAAGGGATTACGGCGTAGCGGGTTCCTGCTCCTCGCCTTGGCTCTGGGTAACGTGTGGGCCGTGATGAGCTGGTCCTCCGAGTTGCTGGAGGCGAAAGAGGAGTCGTCGCTGGCCATGCTGCCTCCTCTGCCTCCGCCCTTCCTCTCCCTCCCCCCGTTCTGGGAGGTCCAGGAGAAGCTGGAGGTCTGGATCAGGCTGCTGTAGAGCAGCGCCTCCCTCTGCAGGACGTCCCTCTCTGGCAGGGAGGTGGTGCGGCTCAGGCCCAGGTTCTCAGGCGGGCTGAACGGGTTGGTCCTCTTCAGCCTGCTCCCGCAGCCGCCCCGCCGCCCGCCCGACACCTGACAGTGCACCAAGGGAATGTGATGCACTATCAGGGTTTCTCCGGACAGCTTCGGGGGGCTGTCCATGGTCCCGGAGGGAAGGTTGCTGGACTGACAGTAGCGGAGGGGGGGGGGGGGCAGGTGACGTGTGCAGGCTGTGGGCTGTGTTCACAGCAGGTTTGCTGGGCCCACCTCCGTGGGGCTGCCTGGGACTTGGAAGGATAAGTCAGGGACGTCAACGCTGTGGTCGGAGTGGTACATCTGGAAAACACACACACACAGAAGACAAAAATGGTCATGAAAGGGGTCAAATTCTCTGCCAAGTCCTGCTCAGTTCACCTGGGAGTCGGAACATTAGCCAGCTTGACCCATATTTTTAACAAATCCTCTGGCTGCTCTGAGGCATCCCCCTTCAAAGACAAGAAACGCGACCTGTTTGTCTTCAAGCCCAATTTTAACAGAGAAACTGTTTCATAGCATTCTGGATGTAGCTGGGAACGGTGCGCGGTGATGCATTCATGAAAGAACAAGAAAAAGAAATGTCGCCTTTCAGTTCGACTCAGAGGACTGTTGGAATAGATGAATTAATGTTTTCCAGCGCCACAGATCAGAGTCTCATCTGCTGCTTTCTGGGGGTATCTGCCCACTGCTTGCAGCTTTATCTTAGGTCGGTGGTGTATTTCTGATATAAAACAATATTTGTGAAATAAACAGACATTAGTTGGCATTAAATCACTGTCAAATTTTAAAACAAAACAGCTCCTCTGGGCCCAAAATAATAACAATGGTTATAAAAGCGTGCAGTTGAAGCTGGGTGAACTTAGTTTACAGTATTTAGTCGAATCAAAGCTGATGGTGATTTTATCATTGAATAGTTTTTTTTGTTTCACAATGGAATCACACTGCAGAATTTGTTTGCTGTTCACATGCTCGTTTCGTTGTATAATCCTGTATTCAGTTGTTTCCCTTCAAGTCAACACTGCCAGTGTAAAAAAAACAACAGTTCGTCGATTCATATTTCACACCCATCGCACACCAGCAGGAGCACTTTGGCACAGGAAAAGGGTGAGAAAGGGGAAGTGGACCCGCTCCACCAGCTGAGCCACAGATGCCCCCATATGATGAGTTGCACTAAGCATCACCTTGAAACCTGAAGAAAACCCACTCGGCAACAAATGTCATTTCTGATATTGTTCATTCACTTGGGAACGCCGTTGGAACAGAAGATTTTCACGAGAATGCAATGAATGAGCAGACAGAAAACTAACCGGTGAACGCAGCAGCTTCAGGCTGCAGCATCCTCTGTGAGGAGCCATCATCACGCCCCAAACTTCACTGCTGTCCCAGAAACAGCACCGATGATTTCAGTGGTGACTTCACCAACATGAAAGAGGTTAAATGTGAGGAGATGCAGCTCAGAGCCACAGCCATCGGCTCCCTCGGTCTCCACAGGGTGAGTCAGCAGCATGTGGAGTGGAAACAGTGAGATCCACGGACACCAGCTGACTCCTAAACAGGAACATGATCTCATCCCTGCTCACATGAGACAGCCTAAACACCGATGTATGCAGCCCCCACACACACACACAGACGCTCAGACACTCTTCCAGCAGTCGGACAATAACACAAGAAGGTCCATAAATGACTTCTGGTCCACTTTCTGTGTGAATGTGATAATGTTTGCGAAATAGATCCTTTAATCAGCATTTTTTTCAGTCTCAGAAGGTCGAACCATGGACAGTAAGGAAGTAAATGCAGGAAATAAATCAGGATCTCTTTTAGTTCCTTTTTTGGATGATTTGGGAAAGATGGGGGTGGAGTGGGGGGGTCACAAGGAAGGAAGGTTGGTGGTCATTGGGTGATGCAAAGAAATGTCATTTCTGGTGTTGTGCCTATAAAGGGTTAACCCTGCTCTGTCACATTATCCAATGGGAAGGCTTGTTGTTGCAAAGTGCTGTCAGGCTTCATTTGGATTCCTGCTCACGACCTGGACAACAATGGAATCATCTTCACCTCGTCATTCTATTATTAACACCATAAAAAGCCAGAAGTAAACTGGACCTTGTAACAACAAGGACAACAGTTAGTAGCAGCAACAATCAACGGTGCGTCACTAAGCAGTGGTGTGACGGAGGTATGTGCTCTATCGAGTGCCCTCAAGTATGTTATTGCAGTAGAGAATGTTGTGATAGCTTTTTTGAAAGTCATAAATTAACAGTAAATCCAAAGCTAAACAACATAAAAGAAATAAAGACATTTGACTATTTCTTGTGTTCTGTGTCAATACAAGGGTCTCTGAATAATCTGCTGCTGCCAAAGTTCCTCAGCCATGTAAACGCCTGGCCGACAGAGCCACATTAATCCCATTAGGCTTTTCTCCAGCGAACGCGGCGCCGTCCTTCATTTTCCAGCAACGTTTGATAAGGAACACTTTGAGCCGGGTTGGCACAAAAAGGTCTCTCTTGATTTGCAGCTCACGACCTGTGTCAGACACGTGCTAACTGCCGGCTGACACCTCAAGTCATGGGTGCCAAGTGGAACTTAATCCGAGATTTAGGCAGTTGATTTAAAACCAATTTGAAGAAAGATTTTCATGCTTAAAAGTCTTCTACACGTGGCGAGTGTGGCGATGGGTCCATGGGAGAAAGAGTTAGCTTCAATTGAAGCTGAGGAACTCTCATTCAAAGAGTCAGCAAAGAACTGGCAACCAGGAAGCAGACAGATGTAACGGTACACTACAAGCTAAAACAAAGACATATGATGCACAAACATTGATGCACAAACATAAGACTACTAAAGGCTGCTTTGTCATTTTTATCCTGACGTCCAGAGAATGGGAAACGCTGACAGACAGAAGGTCTGAAGCTGAACATTTTGCAGAGTGAGACGGGGGGGTGGGGGGGGGTCACTTAGAATCTTCATGAATACTGAGGAGATGCTTCTCTTGACCTTTGCAGCAGACAATGAAGTGGCATTTGCAGCCCAGGAGGCCTGAAGTTCACCTGCACACAAAAGGAGTTTGACCTTTTGATCTCACAGCTGTGAGTGCAGATGTAGGGGTGGGGGAAGGGTGGTCCCCAAGACCACCTGCTGCAGCCAGCAGCAACCACCACTGGTTAAGTCAGACTCACACTGAAGACATTTTCCAAAACAAGCTCTTGAATCAACACAGAAAATTTGTCAGAAAATTTGTATTATGCCAATAAAGTACGACATCATTTGGCCTTGAGGTGGAGTGTGCACTGGTTGGTTGGTTAACAAGACGATGGAAAAAGTCATGAACAGATTGCTGTGACATTTGTAGCATCTGTGTGTCTTAGTTAAACTTACAACCTATT
>JAUESF010000012.1:18031857-18043688 GCA_032274765.1 Malacoctenus tetranemus | reverse complement strand
CTGGATCCTCTGCAACGCAGGAGGGAGAATAGGATCACTGGTACCAACCGACACATATCTGGTTATTTTCCATGGCAAGAATTGAACATTCGGCCTTTGACATTGAAACAGGGGTACCAAAGGCCACGTCAAATGAAAAAAGATTTGTGGGATGTCACTCTCGTAGTATCTCATAGTAAAGTTGAGGGGCCAATTCGAGAGCTTTCCCCAGTTGACCTCTGAAAGCTCTAAAGCATCTTTTTGCATTGGTTTGGGTATAGAGTCGAACTGAAGGTAATATTAATAATATTAATACAGTCAAAAGGCTTCATCAAGTTCCCTCCTGGTTGTAAAAACACACCAAACTGCCCTCTTTGGTGACGAGAGAAACTTAAACTGCCCCCACGACTGCTTAAAATACGATGAACTGCCCTCTTGGGTGGCAAGACTGTGTGCAAAAGTGGCTTCCTGGTTGGCAAAAACTGCCCTCTTGGGACATACAAAAGCATAATATAGTGTGTGCACCCAACTGATCAGAATACAAGTTGAATATCTAAACAATGATTTGGTTCGACTAAAAAATTATTGGCCTCTTGAGAAATTTTGTGACTCCATCAAAGAACCAATATGGACTTACTCTTAGGTGGTGGAGGTGTTTCTTTAACCCTGGAAGACAATAAGGCATCACATCAGAGATCAGAGAAAACACATTAAATGGTCATTCAACTTCTTGTGCTGGAAGCACTGACAACAAAGGCACGTGTGAATGGTTCATGGACCAGTCGATGTTTTCTTTGTTCCAATGAGCAAAGTTTGTGAAGGAGATAAGTGAAAGATACTGTAAAATATCCTGCAGAAAATTTCAAGGTGCTGTGACAGAGATTGTGACACTTCAACAAACCGACAGTTCTTTTTCTTAAACGAAGGTTAGCTAACCAAAGGTTGACATTTAGAGTACAAAGATGAACAACAGGTCCATCACTATAGTTTCACTTTAAAGCCTGAAGCATCCCTGTGAAACAGGGAAAATCAATAACTGCACGAAACCAAATGAGTGAGTTGTGTCAACCACCCACTCAAACACAGCTCCGCTTACATCTCCTCTCCTTCCAGCAGCCTCCTGTAGGTGGCGATCTCCATCTCCAGGTTCTGCTTGATGCGCAGCAGCTGCTCGTAGTCGGTCTTGTTGCGTTGCATGTCCAGGCGCAGCTGGGACAGCTCGTCCTCCAGCTGGGTCAGAGTGGCCTGAAGACGGTCCATCTCCACCGAGTACTTGTGTCCCGTTTCTCCGAGGTTTCCCTCCAACACTGCCACCTGCCAGCACCACGTGTGGAGGGTTAGCGGACGATCACTGACAGAGGGTGACATGCTGGACATGCTCAGAAGAAACCAACCACGTGCTGTGAGGCAGAGCCATCGGGTTTATGTTGTCATTTTCAAACTACAGCCATGTGTGTTGATTAATCCTACATAAACTTCGACTCCGTTTGTGAGACAATATCACAGTTTGGAGGACAGATGCTTTTATTTTGTGAAGCAGAACTGATCTCGAGTTCAGCTAATGTGTTCAATGAAGTGAATCAAATCGTTCATTATGAGACAGATGATTTCTGTTGCTTTATGTGCCAGCTGGGTGTGGCCTGCTATTCAGAACAATCACAAGTTGATCCTATTGTGGCTTCGAAAATCAGTGCCGTCACAAAGATTTGTTTGAAACTACTTCGTATATTTGTTTGGAAGCAGTTAGTGTATTAAAATCAAAGGGCTGCTGTTTTTGTTCACGGCAAATTATTTGGTTCCAACCAAAATAAAAAAAACCTTAGATTTAGAAGTGTCAGATAATTTATCTTGTTTTAAGAAATCTTGTCAAGTCAAATGATCTTGCTGCATGGACCGATATTTTCACTGGTTTTGAGCACCTTTTCCCCTAGACTTAGTGTTTTCATCTTGTTTTTTGACTCCCACTTTTTGCAGTGTAGCAAAAAGTTTCACGGTTTTCCAGCTTTCATCTGTTTTATTTTAAATTGTTTTTATTAGCAGTTGAAACGGAGGACTCGTGATCTCAGAGGCCTTGACAGTTGGAGTCTGATGGGAAAGTCCTTGATATTTTCCTTTAATTTTTGACTTTTTAAAAAAAATTGTTGCCACTTCCTGAAGTGATGTTTGGTCTCTTTTGTGCCGAGTGCAAGTTAAGTTTGTACATACAAAACTAAAACAAGCTGAAAGAGCCTGGACCCCCTGTCATTAGGGAGCCCCCTTCTCAACCTCTTTTACACTCCCCATGAACTCTTTAATGCAGTTAAAGCTCTATTGTGACGATAATCCTCCTGTAGCTTTGCTCACATCAGTGAGAGAAACCTCCTTTTTACCTTGTAGGTCTGCTTTGGAACTTGAGCTCATCCATTCAGGCCCCCCTCACCACTCATCCCACAGATACTACAGACTGTCAGCGTGATAATAACTCTGCATTCAGTCCGTGTGTGCTCTCCATCGAGTTGAGCAAACATCAGAGAGTCATGTCAGCCTTCCCAGCATGCTGTTTGATCTGGATTCACATGCAGCAGTGATCCACTAAACACTGGCTTGTTTGAGACGATGTGTTGTCACACTGATTGATTACAGGAGTATAATAAACGGGCAGAGTACATAGAATTTATACGCGATAGGAGCTTTTCGTTGACAGAGGAGAAAGCAGCTGTTGTCTATAGATAGAAGTGACATCTGGACAGGGGAGATGGGAGCAGGTCACTACATCGTCTTAGACGCAGTCACTGCTGACAGGCTTCCTGTTTGTTCAGTGAGGATACTTCACGCTTAGCTTACTCTGGCTCACATGTTGACACACGCACACACGCACGCACGCACGCACGCACGCACGCACGCACGCACGCACGCACGCACGCACGCACGCACGTATGCCTCGCTCTACCTGTTTGCGGAGACTGTCAAGCTCGACCTCCAGAGCCTGCAGGAAGCGCCTCCTCTCACTGAGCTCACTTTGGGCGCAACGCAGCGCCTCATTGCTCTCCTTGACATCAGACTGGACCGCCTCCAACTGCAAAGAGACATCAGAATCAACCCAGAGCATGTTGTTAGGCAGTTTAGTCTGGATGGAAATGGGTGTCATTGACAGAGAGAGAGAGAGAGATCAGCCACGCAGACGAACCTTCTTGAGGTACCAGGCCTCGGCCTCCTCCTTGTTCTTGCGAGCGATGCCCTCGTACTGGACCCTGAGCTCCGCCATGACGGCGCCCAGGTCTGGGCCCTGAGCCGCGTCCACCTCCACGTTCACTTGCTCATTGGCGAGACGCGCCTTCAGGGAGCTCATCTCCTGTAACAATTCAAGGAGGGGACGGAGCAAATGGTGTTTAATGGTGCAGCCTCTTCTTGTAGTTGCAGCATTCTCATGAGTCTGCTTATAACAGAGACCACAACTGTCAGACTGGTGGGTCTATACACAGTAAAAGACAGTCTGTCTGCTTCAACGAAGGTATTGGCAGCTTAAAAATACACAGGGGGACAAACGAATGGATACAATGACAAATCTACAGTTGAAGGGATGAATTGATGAATGTAATTCTAATTTTTGACTTTAAAAACTTCAAAAACAACCTTGAGTCTACATCCTGGATTAAACCACACCTGTCTATCTAAACACACACTCAGCATGGTGTTATCTTGCTGTCTTGGAGCAGCTTGAGTAGCGACAAGAAGGGCGTGTCTGTACACTTAACGTGATCATGTTTCAGTCACTGAGAGAGCAAACAGAGGCGCCAGGCTGGTGGAGCGCGGCCGCTCGTTCCCGTCCGACCTGCAGCTGGAGCGGCGATCCTCACCTCATCGTGGTTCTTCTTGAGGAAGTAGAGCTCCTCCTTCAGGCTGTCCAGGTCGCCACGCAGCGTGGCGATGATCTGGTCGTGGTCCGACTTGGCCCTCCTCAGAGCCTGGCAGTCTCTCTCCACGGACTGGCACAGAGTGGCCTCCGCCTCCCACCTGCAGGTGGAGGATCACGAGAGTCACAGGAAAGTAAACAGACATTTATGTCGTCTGATTCTCTCTCCTTTGTGACACAAATTATATCAGTTGTCACACTGATCTAAAAAGGTCTGAGTTGAAATCAAAGGCAGGACTCTCCCACTCAATATTCATCAATATCAGAGGTCAGCTGTTGAATTGTTGCCAGATTAAACACAAATCCAATGACTAACCATTAAATTTACGCAGTAAAAAGTTATTCTTGATCATAAAACTGTGTTTAAAACTGGTTACTTGTGATGATGAAGGCAAATAAGGAGCACTCAATAAGTTTGAGTTGTTTGCTATGTGCAAAACTCAGATTTATGATCCCTCTCAAAATGATGATGTCAAAAATTCATATAAACAAGGGAGTTCATTTCTTTGCGAAGGAAAACCAGTTGAATAAAGTGAGAAAATAATTCAGATGATATGTAGTTAAACAGGCTTTGTTCATACAACTTCTGAAGTTTCATATTGATGAGTTGCTTTAGAAGTTTAAGTGAATCAATGTAATTTGAAGATGAAAATGTGTGTGTGAAATGTTACCGATGAGTGACTCCAGGTGTCAGGTGCAGTGAGGCAATCAAAGAAAGCGTCGTAAACTAGGCTACCCAAGGAAAGTACTCAAAGAAGTACCTGAAACTCAATCCTGGAGTAAATGACAGTGCTTGATTCAACACCAGAGACACCAAGCTCAGTTCAGGAGCCACTCAGGATGTCCCAGAAAGGAGGCACACGTGAGAAAAGTACCACCCCGGCTCACACGGAGATTTGCATGTGAGGTCCAGATGCACTTAGCTGCTAATACCATAACTCACTGTCAATTGATGTATCGCTCCCTCACATCAGACCACAGAACATACCATCAGCACACTGTGAAAAGAGCTGCAGCAGTGGGAGTTTTCCCGACTCAGCCACCTTCTTTCTCTCAGTCTTTCACTCTGGCAGCTGTGGCCCTCTCCGGAAACGGGACGACATCTCTCTGACCCGCACAATCTATCACGTCCCGCACCGGCCCGATGGCTCCGCTCCCGCCACGGTGCCCAAGGCACCGTGGGAAAGGAGCTCCGGTTTCACAGCCTGACAGAAAGGTCATTTATTCACATTGCTCCGCAGTCTGGCGCTCCCATGTGAACACTCGCAGGCACGTCGAAAGAAAGGAACCTCTGTGTGGCACTCACTTGACCCTGAAGTCGTCCGCTGCCAGCTTGGCATTATCAATCTCCAGCATGATGCGGGCGTTCTCCAGCGTCTTCTTCCTCACCTGGAAGCGTGGTGCAAAGTCAGTCAGGATCACAGATGCACAATAAGCGCTTCAAAACAAGCGATTCATGAAAAAAAACCCCGACGGCAACACTGACCTCCTGCCCGATGGCGTGCGCCTGCGCCATCATCCCCTCTATGTCGTGCCCTCTGGGAGCCCTCTCCATCATCAGCTGCTTGATCTTCACCTCCAGCTCGGCGTTGGACCGCTCCAAGGAGCGCACCTTGTCCAGGTAGTTGGCCAGCCGGTCGTTCAGGCCCTGCATGGTCTCCTTCTCACTGGCGCCGAGCCCGTTCAGGGACAAGCTGGAGCCCAGCATGTTGAGGCCGTTGCCCATGGAGACGGAGCGGGACAGGGACAGGGTGTTGACGGTGGACAGCGGGGAGACGGAGGACTTGGAGCGGAGGCTGCGGCCGCTGTCCCTCATCGACATGCTGGAGAGGGAGGGCTGGCGCACAGAGTAGCTGCGCATGGAGATGGTGGAGGCCATGATGTGCACTGCAGGACATACAAACTGCCTGTGTTACTGGGAAGCCCATAAAAGCAGCTCACACTCTGATTGGTTAGAGCAAAACTACTTCAAAAAAGCACATGGAGCTCCTGGAACTCCTGAAGCAGGATCCTTCAAAATAAAAGCAACGGATATCTTTTATTGTTCTGCTATAGATTCTCCAAATGTCACAGTATGATGTTCTTTATCAACTGCAGATATAATTCAGCCACCTACATTCAGACAAAGCCCCCCTTTTGTGACCATTCACACCCTCCAAAAGGGACCCAGACCCCATGTTGAGAACCACCAATCACAATCATTTTCTATGTTTTTGATCAAGTCACATTGACACTTTTTACACTTTTTGTATCTGCACTTTTCTCAGGTCCCGTCTTCTCCTTCTGTGGTTGTTGCACTGCACTTTTGCAAAAGCTCACAGTTTAAATGATGGATCTCCCCAACACACTCTCCTGACCTCCAGCGGGAGAACGGAGGAGAAGAATCAAATAGTACTCACATAAAGCCTGGTTCTTCAGTGGATCTTCTCTAGTGCTCCGGCTGATGGTCGGCGTGACTGTGGGCACTAGACCAAATTTCACAGGTGAGTCCGACTGTTGACTTTGCAGCGCAGGGGAGGAGCCGACGGCGCGTCCAATCCCGGTGCAACAAGGAAGGGGACGCAACACGACACCTTGCAGGAGGGCGAGACGCAAAAACTGAGAGGTGCACGAGAGTTACAGTCAAACCACATCGGTGTCTCGGGTCATTCAATCTGATTCCTTTTTCTGTGAGTGAAAATCACCTTTTTGTCACAAACATCTCACAAGCTGAGAGTTTATAAAGTGCGTTTGTACAGTGAGTAAAGTAAAAAGTCAAGCACTGATGATCAGATTTAAAGTCCCTCACATTCAGTTGAACACAAGAGTGCATCACTGGGCTATATTTGGCCACATAATGCAAGCCAAAGACACCGGCCTCCTCAGGTGTTGGTCTGACCTGATTGGCGAAACCGGCGCGGCCTGCGGGCTGGAAACAGGGCCCGTGCTGCCTCCTCCACATGTGACTGCATTGAGGGTGGACACAATGCGCTGGGATGTGATGTGAGAAGCTGGTTTCTCCCGAGGACGGCCCGGCGGGCCGGGCAGAAACAGGAGGAAGTGGGAACAATGGAGGGGCAGAGTGAAAAGAAAGAGAAGACCCCTGAGAAATGAGCAGAGAAACGCAGGGCGGCGGTCTGGGCGAACTGGAAACCAGCTCCTCGTCCATGCACACACACACACACATACACACACACACACGGCTTCAATGAGGGTCAACGATTCCTCATCCAGAGTGTGAGTCACCATGTGACTCCTAATTCCTCAGTGCATTATTCTCCACAGCAGATCACCTCACTGCGTGACACTGATCTGGTTTAGTGTCTTACTTTTTACATGGCATCACACCCAGACTGACACAACTCAGCCACACTGGTTGGTCACTGCCGGACTGGCTGCAACGTGTTCGTGATCTCAGTACAAAAGCTTAATGCATCAGCAAACGCAATTTGATGTTGTAGGTGTCGTTTGCAGCTTATTTTGTTTTGAGTCCAGAGATAGTTGTGCTTGTTTCATTGTGTACAGATCTTCATGCATACAGTGTATGATTGATGGGCTCCTGAGGTGAGTCTGGAAGTCCTGGAAGTTGATCAAAGCGAACAGTGGAGCAGATATAAGATTTCTTGGAACCTGTGACAGTTTTTAATGTTGCACTCAAAGCATTAAAGCAGTAACATTGGATTACTAAGAGCAAGCTTGGACGATCACGAGTATTCCTGCTGCTTCTCACTGAGACAGTGTGAATACACTGCCACCCTGTGGGTAAAACATTTACTGCATCACCACAATCAATTGAGAAAGCTCGATGACAACCCATTCATGTCACACAGTTGTAACACGTCAGATAAATACATTCTACTTGACGCTTCACAACATGGACCATGAACTTTTTGACAGATTTTTTGTATAACTGTGTCAATATCGCACAGTATTTGACTCTTTGAGGTAAAATATGTATTTACAAATAGTTTACATATTTACTGGTGTTGAATACTGGTGCAATTTATCTTGTGTGTCAGTCTTTAGCTGGTGTTGAAGCTAAAACAGGGAGAGGCCAATAGCACAAATCAAACAGGGTCAGTGACAGAAACATTCGAGGACCTTCTGGCCAAATAAGCTGTAAAGTGAAGCAAAACTTACAGAAAGTACAGATTTGCTTCAGCAAGTCAGCAGCTCGATGGCCCATCACCTGCTCTGCCTCCAGATAGGAGGATTCATGTAACAGTGCCACGTTTACATCTAATCACGTTTGGTTTTCAGAAATTCTCCAGACGCCCAGTGATCCAACCTGCCTGCTGTTTGCAGCGTTGGTTCACAGCTCTGCAGCTGACTCTGGATGACACCAGTTGAAGGCGGGACTTGCCCGTCAATCGCAGGAAGGGCCTGATTTTACCAAGATCCCAGTTTGCATGTACTAATTTGCGAGTGCACTCTAGAAATTTGCATGTGGATTACAGTCTTGTGTGCGCAGTTACATAAACAAACCGTATGGTGGTAAATAAAGACAAAGTTTCCACAAGCAAACATTGTTTGAACATTCATAAATTACTCTGCCTGTGTTAAATTAATATATTAACCTTCAGTAGACAACACAGATACTAAGATGAACACAAATAACCTCAGACACAGTTTCTGGGTGGAAACAGGAGAACCAGGAGAACAACAGTTCATTACATCTTGCTGCACTTGGACCAGGTATCTTGTTTAAAGTAACTATTTGGATTTTTCCAACTGGTCACACGTTCTCCTGGTTGTTGAGGCCACGTGCATGTGCTCCAAAGAACTGGTTTGAAGAAGCTCTTCATGTGGTTGTTGTGCAATTTACAGGCTTATTAGGCACAATTCGACAGATTTAAACTCATCCAAATTGAAGCATTCTGCATCAGTTCATGTAAAAAGAGATGTACTCACTGAACTCAGCACAGCCTGAATGTACGAAACAGGAGACTAAACAAGGAGCACATGTGAAAGCCAGACCTGTGCTGGACGTTTAGAGACCAACGGCTGCTTTTAGGGGTTTCTCTCTCAGCACAGCACAATTCAATTAGTCTTAAATGTGTCTTTGGCAATGAGAGGAGGGTAAATGGATCTGCATCCATGACCACTTGGGTTCAGAGTGTGTCCAGCACTTCCCAGCATCCCCAGGTGTGCTGGAGCACTGCTACCTGGAACTGACCTGGGGCCACTTTCCGTGTCCGCCCCCATGCAGCTCCGGCCTCTGATGAATCAAACTGACGCGCTGTGATATTTCAAAAGCCGTCGCGGTCCCACCGAAAATAAACACTTTCTGGGAACCTGCTGCGGAGTCCCGTGTTTATTTTCGCATAGTGCACGGCTGGCCGTCGGCCTGGGCGGAGTGAATCATGAGCTGCAGCCATTTCCTTGCTTTCCGTCAGCCGTCCCACTCCGCTGTGCTACTGTAAGAGCCATAGTTTACTCATAAAAAAGGCCCTTTGTTTATTTCTGTGAATTTCTATAGCACACTATGTACCGGGCCGTCGTATCGAGTCAAATAAATTCATTTGGCTTTGTTTTGCCTCTGTTTGGAAACACGAAACCGAAGCGGGTGGTGCGGGGCTTTTATTGCCGGGGTTAAATGGCAGGCCTGCGCAACATCCACGTTTAAACAAAACACCCCGAGCCACAAAGCTAAACTCACTGCGGTTCCGTTTGCCTGACAGAAAAGGGAGGCTTCGTCTGAAACGGCTCACTCGCGTAGTGTCAACTGTCGCGCTGCTGTTTGTGGACGTGGTTCAGCTCTGAAGCTGACCCTCGGAAGGAGGCGCGTGTCAACCAGACAGCTGGTGGACGCCGTTGCAGGGAAGCAACTGCTGCACACGAAGGCTGGATGCCACGTGCTGGCCGAGAGCGAAGCTCTGGAAGACGGAAAGAAGATGAGATGTAAAACAAAATGAACAAAGTCAAGTCAACAACAGACGAGAACAAGAGTTCCTTTCACGGTTTCCTTGAGTGTGAAATTATCTGTAAATGCCAATTCAAAGTATTTAACTGTCCTCACTACATACCTTTGTAGTAGTAATAGCATTATGGTTGCAGGTACAGTTTATTGCAGGATTAATTTGACACAAACTGAGGGTTCTTCTTTTTCCTTTTATTTGCCACAGACATGTTCTCGAACTTTGGACATTTTATTTTGAAATTCACACCAAAGGAAAACAGAAGGACAGCCCAGTTTCAGTATGGCGGGCTGCAAACTGACGTTGTGAATCACCCACATGAAGATTTCCCTTTCAAAAAAAAAAATTCTCAGTAAAGAAAACTATAATTTCTCAAACTAGTCCAATCAAAACACTTCCCTCTTCTATTTCTTTTGAACAAGGAGTTGTGCAGTGAGGCAGTGAGCAGTCAAGCAGAAGTCCATTCAAGATCCAGGGCTTGTTTCTGAGGCTGAATGGAGTCCATGTGTGTACATGTTTCTCTGTCTCAGTGTTTCCTGCTACAATGCAAGAAGTTCTTGTTGAAGAAATGTTAATTATTGACTCTTTACTGCCCATCAGGGTGAACCAGGCAACATGGTAGTATTGCAAATTGTTCTCAATGAATATCGCACCAGACTGCCTGACCTCTGACCAGCTGTGTTTCCAGGCTCTGTGTCGCGATGCTTTGCACCTCGAGGTTTCTGGCCAATCAGATGGAGCCTGAGATGAACTCTGGAGCTGCGAAAGGCTGACGTCAGAGTGCACGGAGAGAGATTTTAGTGAGCGCCGTGACGACGAAAGGGACAAAATCAGTGAGGGGAAATCGGCTGATGAAGGACGTGATGAAGAGGAGCAATAAGAGAATCTGTTGCTTCGAAGAAGTGTCCTACAATGTTAATTATGGATCGCAAGTCACATCCACATAACACAGAGTTTATTCACATGTCACACGTTTTCCTGACGTCATGCAGCTCGACTTTCCACAATAACTAAGATGTGTGCACAAGTTCCCAACTGTAAATGACCTAAACCGGTGAAACAGTCTCATCAATCCTCTGTACCTGTTCTATGCATAGATGGATGGATGGGTGGGTGGGGGATTTTGGGAGGTGGGGGGCTTAAATTCAATTACCAGTATTTCCCATTTGAATTTTGAAACTTGAGTCATTGTCACGCTCATCAGCCTTTCAGACACTTTGCATAGCATCATCAGTATAGTGGAATAATATCAAGTGAAGCAGGCAAAAAAAAAAAAACCCTGAAAAAAAAAGCTCACAAAAAAGAAAAAGAATCAGAAAGCTCTGCCAGCATATGGCAGCATCTGAAATAAACTCAAGGAGGAGGAGGGGGGAGGGGGAGGGGGGTGATGAAGATGGCTCATATTGCAATCTTCCACAGAGGTTTTGTTGACTGTTGTGCAGGGGAGAGCTCATCAGCGTGGAGGGGGAGACATGTGAATGCGTGGAGACGAGGGGGCACTGCAGTGTATCTGCTCATTAGGCGGCCGACGCTGTAATTCCGCGAGCGAGCGAGCTCTGCAATCAGGGGCCTATTCATTAGCATGGGGGGCCCGCTTTCATCTGCAACCACTTGAGGCTGCCAATCACCGAGGCGGACGCATGACAGCATGACAAAAAAAAAAAAAACGGCTCGAGCACTCGCGGATGCTTGTGCCTGGGAGGAGACGTGCCCGCGCGCGCTGCCTCCAGCGTCTGAGAGGGGCGAGGCGGCGGCGGTGGCACTACACCGCGCCGCGCTGCGCTTTTGCGCGCTGTAGTGCTGGCAGGTGGCCACAAACTGTCGTCCCGATAATCATCTGCGCTCAGCATGAAGCCTTCTTTTGTTCCAGCGTTTTCACGGGGAGCGGCGCCCGCGCCGCCGAACGGGTCTCCTCCCGGACCGACTGATTGGAAGCGATTAAGACGCAGAAAGACTGATTTAGGGGTAAAGTTTGGGAAAGTCCGAGAGCCCACACACACACACACACACACACACACACACACACACACACACACACACACACACACACACACACACACACA
>JAUESF010000012.1:17991503-18002222 GCA_032274765.1 Malacoctenus tetranemus | reverse complement strand
CCGGCCAACTCAGTCCAGCCATTCATTGATGCTCTGATCTGAACAGCGATGACTAATATACTGACTGGTCTGGGGGGGGTTTGTCACTGATTCAAGCATGTCAGCATGTCATCACTGGCGATTCGTGGAGTCCTCCACAGGCATCCCTTGAAGGATTCAATGGAAATTAATTGTCTGCTTTACATCAGAGCTGATTTGTGGGGATGAAACCTCTGATCACTCTGCAAATACAAAGTCACACCTGGACTCTGAGGAGACCATTTGAAGCTCGTCTTTTCTGCTCACTGGTGCGACTGGTCCTGGTTTCACCACGCGAAACATGAACTCACATCACTTTTGTTACTCTCCCAAACGGGTCTTTGTATCATTCTTCACCGATATATGGCTGAAGTTAGCATGCTAATCAACTAGCTTCAATCAATGTCTGGCAGCCTTGCAATATCAGGTTGTACCACAAGAGGGTGTGAGGAGTCCCTCTTTACTGTCTAACAATGGCAGGTAAAAAGCAGCAGGTGAAGGTCAGCACTCGCTCAAGTAAATCATCACATCATTATGACCGACTGAACAATCCTTGGTTGAATTTGATGTTGCAGTTATGAAGAATCTCACCAAAGTGACACCACTTTAAATCCTACAAAAGGGTCAAAGTTCAAACAAGACAAACATTCAAACAGTGTTTCGAATCCAAAACGTTTCAAAATGTTTCGTGTACGCTCACCGATATCCAACAGAAATATGAGCCATTTAGCTGAACGACTCAGCCACGCCCTTTCAACCCGTCTTGATCAAAAGGCCCCCTGACATCAAAACTGGATCGTTCCCGCGTTTACTTGTGGAACTTCAGCAGTGCATTAGCAGAATTTGGCGCCTCGTTCACAGAGGGAGCGCTCGGCCCTACATGGCCATACTGAGAATCATGAAAGCCCATACGATCAGACGAGCGAGCCGTCCGCCCGCCGACCAATAACTGATCTTCCCAGTACAAAGCTCTGCAGCCTCTTTTCATGTCACGTTCATTGAGCGGAGGGTCACAGTGCGAGCACTATAAAGTGGCCGGCCCCATTCACGGGACTAAAAAGGACAAAGCTGAGCGTGCTGCGGTGCCTCGGCCTCACAGCCGAAACAGGAGTGAAGCGAAGGGGGGAGAGGGAGGAGGAAAGACACGAGGGGGAGGAGGGGGAGTGGTGTGAAATTCATCTGTTGAATACATTCACCAAAAACTGACTGAGAGTGTTTCAAACAATCAGCAAAGTCAGAGTTTGTGGAGGAGTGATGGAGCACACAGTGTTGGTCCAGTGTAGGACAGGGGGGGTCAAAACCACAACTGGGGTCCAAACTATGGCCAGGGGTCTTTTGCATATTGTCAAGGTTTACTGGGAAATTGCAACATACATGTAACTTTCGCATTACAGTGAAGCCAAACAGCGTTGGACACAGATTCTAATAAACTGCGAAGAGAGCCTTCAGAATGAGAGCAGTTTCCTCTGCCCTGTGTTCCAGAAACTGTCGTGTTCACGGCAGCAATCACCAACAGCTTCCTCTGTCTGCATCTGCAGGTGACATCATGGATGAAGCCGAGTGCTGGTCCGTCTGTGCCCCCCAGGAGGAAGTTCTGCGGTAGGATGCGA
This sequence comes from Malacoctenus tetranemus, assembly GCA_032274765.1. NCBI lineage: Eukaryota > Metazoa > Chordata > Actinopteri > Blenniiformes > Labrisomidae > Malacoctenus > Malacoctenus tetranemus. The sequence continues at coordinate 18,000,594 of JAUESF010000012.1, read as the reverse complement.
GTCCACGTGTCTGGCTGTTTGCTCCTCCAGATGATGCCTCACATCTGCCTGCTCGTCCTGTCTGGTTTGGCCGTCTCATCCCAACAGGGTGAGTCCAAACGTGAGCCGCTGGTCACTGGCGTGGCTTCAAGGCGCTCACTGCAACCTGCGTGTGTTGCAGGTTTGGAGGATGTGTTCTTCAGTCCTGAGGATCAGACAGTCACAGAGGGAGGCGCAGCGTTCCTGCGATGCGTTTCAGGTGAGAGTTCCCCTCCCGCCACCATCACCTGGCTCAAGGACGGACACCCGGTCGCAGGAGGCCGACACGTTCAGGTGAGCTTCAGGCACTGTCAAAGAAACCCTTGTTTATCACAAAACCTCCCTGTAAAGGGAAATTCGATCACTGCGAGGGGCCACGAAAGTGTCATCTTCACTTATGTAAAAACAAACCTCATTAAAATCCTTGTTTCAATCTTTGAATCCATTTATTCTTGGTTGGTTTTTTTGTCCAATATTGCATTTAAAAGTTGTTCTTTCGCTGTGCAGGGTGAGTACGGAGGCGGGAGCCAGCAGAAAACGTCTGCCACTCTGCATCTGTTCAACGTGACATTGGAGGATGAGGGGGTCTATGTGTGTCACACGCACAACGCTCTACTGAACATCAGCAAGCAAAGCAAGCCAGCCAGACTAACAGTGCAGGGTGAGTGCAGGCCTGGGTTTCTTCTTCTTTTGCCTTTTTTGCAATTATGTCTCTTAAAGCTCGCTGTCTCTGTCGTGAAGCGTATAGTTAAGTGTGTTTTTCCCTTTAATGGCTCCGTGTTCACCGTTGGATGTCTCCTGGGTTTTTTTTTGTGCAGGGGTCCCGAAGAGGCTCCGGATCATCCGGGGTCCTGACAACATCACCGTTGCTATAGGAACGGAGAGCTCCATGCGCTGCATCGTCGGCGGCTTCCCTGTTCCCATGGTGCACTGGTTCAAAGACGGCAGGCTGCTGGCAAACGGCTCGGCCTCGTTCGTCCTCCAGAACAAGAGGCAGCTGCTCACATTCAGGTCCGGCGCTACACACACCGGCCGAGACGTCGAGCCTTTGTTGTGTCCGGGCGGCGACGGCTGACGGACCAGATTTAAGGAGGCGGAGCATTCTGTTAGAAACAGTTTTAAGGTTTTTTCAACCATAGCAAATGTGGAAACTAGTCGTCAGCATCAGCTGCTGCTTTCATGTTGACCCACTTTTTAAACGTGAAGTATTCCCTCTGTGGGATTACGACAACATTTGTCTTTTTGGTTCTATTGAAGCAAATTTCAGCCACTTTCTGTTGAAAAAAAGATCTCATTTATTTATCTGTTTCGTTTCTGTTGTTGCCCGACCTAAACAGATCTAGAGCCATTGTTTCATAAACACTCCAAATCTTCCATCTGAGATGAGCCCTCCTGGTCCTGGAGGTCTGCAGCACTGCCTGGCTTCAATGTGTCACAGCTCTACCGCACACAATTCGATTGAGTTACACTTAAGAGTTGCAGAACAGCAGAACTCCAGGAACAGAGAATCCCACTACTGTCGTCTTTCACTCCAAGATTAAAGTAGCAAAGACAAAGATTGTACTGCAGGAGTCTGAGCTCAGACCTTTGTTTTTAGGCTGTTGCTGGACATAGTTTAATGTCTCACCTCTCACTGGGTTCTCTAGAAATGTGAGCAGGGAGGACGAAGGCTTTTATCACTGTGAAGCATCCAACCAGCAGGAGACGGTCAAGTCCCAGCAGGCGTTCCTTCATCCAGCAGGTACCGTTGAGATGAAGCACAAACTCCACCCTTTATCATTCAGCTCCACCAACTGACTTCCTCCTGAGTGCAGGGGTCAGCCTTTAAACTAGCAGGGTTGTTGTGTTTTCAGACATGGACTGGAGCTTTGTTCAGCAGCCGTCAGACCTGACGGTGAGGAGAGGGGACGATGTCACCCTCACCTGCAGGCCCCCACACAGCAGGCCGGCCGCTCAGGTGTCCTGGTTCAGAGACAACCGGCTCCTCAACCTCACCACCAGCAGCGCCGTGCTGTCCAGCGGAGACCTCTTCATCCACAGGTTTATGACGGTCATTTAAGGGGCGATCGTCCCTAGAATTCATTCATGCTTTTCTAGCTGGGCTGTTATTAGCTTCAGATTATTTGTTTTTTTCGATGTGTTCTTAGTGTTCAGGAGGACGACAGTGGCACCTACTTCTGCAGGGCCTCCAACCTCCATCTGCAGAGATTTCTGACCTCTCGAAGGGCGACACTTGCCGTCCTGGGTAATGGCGTCAGGGGAGACCGACCGAGCTGTTCCACAGTGTGGCCCAAAATAACGATCTCCCCAAAAGTCATCAGCTGTTTTTCCCGTCCTGACAGCCCCTCCGACGGTGACGCTGTGGCCTCAGGTGTTAACAGTGGCTGTGGGCGCTCGGGTGGTGCTGGAGTGTCACGTGTCTGGCCACCCTTTGCCCTCCATCAGCTGGGTGAAGAGAGGCAGCTCCAAGCAGACAGGGGGGAGGATCGCATCAGGGTGAGGCTCCGACTTACTGAAAAATGCAACGTCGGAGTGGTTGTTTCGTGACCGTTTCCACCTGTGTCACTCAGAAGAAGAAACGCCACGCTCTGCATCCAGGCCGCCCGGAGCTATGATGAGGGCGTGTACGTGTGCGAGGCCTCCAATGCGCTGGGACAAAGCCGCAGTTCGGCGTTGCTGAGAGTCACCGGTAGATCGCGTGGCAACTTACTCACACTGTGATCCTTTAGTACTTCTGTGTATTTGAGCTATTTCCCATCATGAGACCAGAATCTCAGCTTCTGTGAGACAGGTTGGATGTTCCTTGACCACCTTCTGTCCCGCTGATGGTTCCTCTGTCTCCCTCAGTCAGTCCGGTCATCGTGACCTTTGTCGGTCAGCTGAACTGCAGGGTGGGCACCCCAGCAGTCCTGCCTTGCAGAGCCGTGGGGATTCAGCCCATCACGTACACCTGGACCCGAGACAGAGCGGACTCACGGCCGCCCATTCTCACCATTGAGGGCAAACTCACTCCCGGTGAGTCTGACATGTGATTGAAACCTTTTTATCCTGTCGGATTAATCTCCGATGAGTTTCTCGAACCAAACATTTTTTGCAGAGGTGGAAACTGTCATGTAAAACTCACCGGTCTTGTGGTCTGTGCAGAGGGCGGAGCCTTGTACATCCCCAGCGTGCAGCACTCTGACGCAGGAGAGTATCACTGCACAGCAGAGAACCGAGCGGGGCGACACCAGAGGCGCAGCGTCCTCACCGTCACAGGTGAAGGCGACACACGCTGAACACTCTGACAAAAATAACCTTCGACCACATCCGTGCGCTGAAGGCAGCGTTGATGGAACACACTGATCTATCTTATCTCCAGTGCTGTAACACAGAATGATGCACTGTAGGCATCTTGTTTTAGGTGGCTTTCTGCTCCAATTTGAACTATCAGTCTCTTCTTCGTAGTTTCTGAGATGGACTGAAATGTTTTCACCAACCGCGAAATTGTTTGAGTGTCACATGATACTGGTCGTTTTTTAATTTTCTATAATTTCATGATTTTTTTTACATGTGTTCTGTTTTGTTCGGACTCAATCTCGCTCCTGCTGCCTTTTCCTCTCAGCTGAAGATGCTCCAGCTGATGGAGGCAGGCCGACAGGACTGGTTCTGTCCGCTGTGAGTAATGATGTGATTCACTTTTCTGTTATAACTTTCTAATGTAGTTTGTCTCCAAACTGGTACGTGGACCAGCTCCTTTGAGTTCAGTCTACAAAGATTTAAAGCATGCTCAACTTCTCACAGTTTTGTCTTGTGAGTGGTCTGCGAGGGATTCAGGGTGTGGCATGTTAACTGTTTATCTGTTTCACACATCGAGCTCTCATCTGCTTGTTTTCCCAGAGCTCTTCTATGTCCATAGAACTGGCAGCAACCCAGTCCAATAAGCCTTCATCTGAACAGTTCTCTGAGACAGAAGGTCCACATGAACAGGCACATCGTAAGAACACATCATTCAAACCCACAACTTCACAATCGCATGCGTCAGCTAGTTGCAGTACCTTTAACATCCTCTGGGTGGCGTCAGTGATCTTGGAGTGACACAGAGGACAGAAGAGAGTGAGAGGAGTTGGTTAATTTAGGTAAAAAGAGAACAAAGTTTGTTCTGGTCTGGTCATCAACTTCATGAGGAACTCTCGGACATGCCAAATGCTTATGGGTTAGTACCTAGAACTCAGGACCTCCCATTAGTAGGTAGCTACTTAGTACTCGGTCTAAACCACAACTGAGTTGAACTTTGCAAGGCCGCACCAAGTAAGGCTGAGGAGGGACAAGTTAGTCAAGGTGGCCATCAGTGTGTCAGTGTAAATATGTTGTTACTATAGCTGATCAAAATAAAATTGTTGACTGTGTCAAAGCAAACAAAATGGAACTTTAATTTCCAGCATGAAAGAGATTGATCTCATTTTTGAATCAAAACACTCCAAATGTTTGTCCTGAATCCATCAGTTATTTGGGGGGGGGGGGGTATAGTCACTTTAATGTAACTTACACATCAACTGTTTTTCAAACATTTCAGACAACACCAACACGAAAGCAGCCATATTTCCAACCATTTCCAGAGAAGCTGTAGCTGAACTGAAGATGCCCTCGGGGTCACTCCGCCATGTTTCGCAGCACATCCAACCAGCCAGCAGCCCGGCTCAGCCATTCATGCCGCGAATGCAGCCTCCCATTCTACCACCTCCTCCACACCCACACTTCCAGTCACCAGATCTGCAGCCCAGTCGGCTGCTGTTTACCTCACCAACTAAGTCGCCATCAGTGCCGCTCGGTCCCAGATCAGCCATCAGCAGAGAGGATGTGAGGCAGTCTCGTCTGCGGCTCACACCCACGAGTGCACGACTTCAGCATCCTGCCAGAGGGAGGCTGCTCACTGAAAGGGATTCTCGCAGCAGTCAAGTCACAGAAACGCCTGAATCATCATCCACACTCTCAGCAGATCACTCCACTGGCTCCCTCAGGTTCGATCCATATACACTGTCAACAACAAGTGCTGTGAGCGACACTATGATGGGACGTTCAGCCTCAGAAGCCTTCACAGTCACTTCACAAGGAGAAATCCATTCATCTCAAGCTGAAACCCAACACTCAGTCCCACATCCTGTCTCTCCTCCAGTTCACCTTGAGACATCCTCATCCTCATTCAACACGTCACCACAGCAGAAAAATCCTTCACTGCTCATTCCAACGTCAACACAAAAGTCTCCCACTCACCCTCAACACTCCTCCACCATGAGTTTCCTTCCAAAGTTTCACCTCGAGGTTTCAACGGTCCAGTTTCACCATTCCATCGCAAGACCAGCGTCTTCTTCGAGCACGAAACCACATAAAACCGATGGCCATGCTCTGTTCACACCCACTCACACCACCTCTGAGATTCCACGAACCCAAACAGAAATGTCTCCTATTTGGGTTCATCAGCCACCATCATTGAACTCTTCAACGTGGTCCACGGAGGACCTACACCCGGTCAACCAGTCGGATCAGCTGAATGACACGCGGCACCGTCATCCAGTCCAGTCCAGTAAATCAGCCAATGACACTGAGCTCACGGACTGGCCCAGGCGGAACACCACCCAGTCGCCCATGACCAGCAACGACCCCAGGTGGGTGAAAAAAAGTGGAGACTCGTTGGTACTTCTACTGAATTCTGTTCATCAAGAAAATCCAACATGTCTTCAACTTCCCTTCGTGTCCTCCAGTGTGACGCAGCAGCCGTCCTCCTGGTTCCCCGTGCTGTCAAAGCACGACATCCCCATCATGGTGGGAGTCGGCGTGTCTTTGGCCTTCATCTTCATCACTGTCACCTTCTACTCAGTGGTTCAGAAAAACGAGCAGGCTCCAACCAGTCGAGCAGGTTGTAAGACCTCCGTGCATCTAATTCCCTCTGCCGTTTCCAGCATCCAGTTTTAATGACGTTGACAGAGAGACATCATAGTCCTGGTTAAATTCAAAGCTCAAACTCCTCTTTTTAAAGTCGTATCACATGTGCCTGACAGCTCAGAGGCATCTTGGCGTCCCCAAACGGCACGCTGAACGACGGTCAGCAGGGCGGACATATGAAAACAGGTATGGCCCCCCCCACACAGACGTGTCCTCTGAATAGTTTCCAGGCATCATGGCTGACCGCATCCTGACCCCATGTGCTGTGTGTCTTGCAGAGCTTTCGAAGATGACGAATGTGTTGCAGTCATCGAGCAGAGTCCCAACACGTCAGACACCCGAGCGCGACCCCCGGGGCCCAGCCTGGTCACCGTGCAGGTGGAGCCCACATTTGAGGACTGCCAAGAGGACACGAAGTCCCCCATTGACAACCAGTCAGTCACCGTGGAGACTTACCCAGAGCCCATCGTTGACACGAAGGTGTGATGACACAAAATAGCGTCTAACCATCCATAGTGTAAACAACTCTTGTATCACTATCAGGAGTTCTGGGGGCAATCTCTGCTCAAAATGTCTCAGCTTCCTTGTTTGCCCATGTGTGAGATAAATACCAATCAGGCCTGTTTCAGAAAGACAGAGTGTTAGCAGCCATGAAGTGGTTGGACGCTATTGGATGCTAATCTCCTCCAGTCTCCACCCAGCCTCAGTCAGCCACAGTCACTCGCTCTCTCCAGCTCTCTCGGCTAGCTTTCCAAGCAGGCTAAGTGGCTAGCTGCATTGATGCTACACTTTCAGTGCTGTTTAATGGTGCAGCTCGCTCTGCCTGACCAACACACAGCACCTGACAGGGACAAGTGTGTCTCTACAGACGGAGACTGTTCTACCATTTGAACTGTGTTGTCCCATTCACTGATTGCTTTTACAGGGATGTGATTGGACTGTGGGAGGATCCCAGGACCAGTACTGCGGCGTCTCACCATGAATAACATGCATGTGAAGAATTGCAGTCTTCAGAACATTCGGTGCACTTTAGATGTTTATACAGAAAAGTACTGATTTAGCACATTAATTACAAGAATGATTCATCAAACTCAGCCAAAATCAACAAGTGTTGTCTTCTGAGCTCATGTTAAAAATCAACAAGATCGGCTGTAAAATCGGCAGAGTGTTTTGACGAAAAGGCTCATAATCCTGGTTGAGTGTTTTGAGGGAAAAAAAAGAGTGATTACACGTCTATTCAGGAGCGCCTTGGCTCTTTCAGATCGACCCGTCCCTGGAGGAGGGCTGCAGCTTGTCCCAGCCCAGCATCCAGCTCCACAGCGCCGAGGACTGGACCAGTAATCGCGAGGACGACCAGAGCCGCTGTCACCACGACGCCCTGCCCCCTCCGTCGTCCTTCCCCTCCCGTTCTCCTTCTCCGTCTCCCCCCTCCAGATGTGAGGAGGGCCTGCACTCCTCTCTGACCCTGCACAGCGGCGAGCCGTGCGCGGCGCCCATCCACCACAGCCTCAGCATCTCCCGGGGCAACCCTCCCCTGCTGCTCACCCACCACGTCTCAATGGGCCGCACCACCGTCGCCGTCGACGTCCACTTCTACCCGGCGGCCACCGCCGCTGCCATGGCCGTGGGCGGCAGCACTCACGCCAGTTCGGTCTCGAACTCCACGCCAGTGACCGCCCCCCTGTTCGGCCCCCCGTTAGTGGCCAGCCAGGAGAACCACCAATCCACCGCCATGTTTCACTCCACCAAGTAGCTCCAGAAGGCCTGACGCGACCAACCACCTGCGGCTGAAACCAAGCATGAGGTTCAGCAAAGATCTAGCGTGATGTGAAACCACATTGAACATTCGTTCAAACACTGAAGGGACATTTGAAAATGTTTCGTTCTAATTTAATTTCTGCACTGAGACAAAAATCAGCGCTGCTCCCTGCGTGTTTATGTGCGACTTTAATAGCAAAATGATTGTGATCACATGTGACCAGGGCTGAGCTGTCTCAGTTCTCAATGCTAACTTAGGCTAGCTGCCTCGCCTTTGGTTCGCCTTTCAGCCCAAACTGATCTCAGTCTGAGTGAGAAATAAAAGCTTGTTTTGTCCTCTGAAATAAAGCATGACCTATGGGGCTAATTTTATCGATAAGTATTCACATATCTTGGTGTATTTCATAGTTTCAGCTCCCACTTCCTGTACTGGTTACAGTGTGTAATGTACAGTTTTACTTTGTCTTTTTTCATTACTGAAACAGGAGAGAAATTGTGTGTTTAGGACATTTTTTCATTATCTATTTCATTTGCTGTGAGCTGTTCTGTGTTGACTTTGTGTCTCCTTTAGACTGACAGCCAAGGAAACCACTGTGCAATTTCTGTCCTTCATTGTACACAGCTTGTTCCAGCTCTCTCTCTTTAACTTCAAGGTATTTGACTGTTACACCTGTACTGAAGCCAAAGGAAGGTCTGTAGTCCATCAATAAACCTTTAGTGAAAACATCTGAAGGTCCTCATGGACGGAATTCACGTGCTGTGTTTGAATGTCTGTCCTGTAACATTGTGTAGGACATGATGCCAGCAGCATGTTTCCTCAATGAAATCACACCGTGGTACATTTTCTTGTATTTTAGCGACCAATGTCATATTTGTAGAAGTGCAAAATTAGATTAAAAAAATATTCCCTGAAATATTTCTACACAAATGCTCTAACAAAAAGAACTTTAAAAACAGACAACAATAAATTGCAGTATTTGCGTTATTGTCACTGTTTGTGGTGATTCTTGCTTTCTGTGCCGTAGAATTTAGATGAAAAGTCTCCAAACCAAATGATGAACACACACTAAAAGGTGAAAAAAGAAGGCCTGCAGCAATGTGCAGTTGTTATAGGCCCACTTCAAAGATTGAAGAAGCAAGTTTATGTTGTGGAAAGCAGAAGTAAAGTGAGCGATAGTTTAATGTGTTGGTGTAAAACCACAGTGGAGAGTGAGCTTCACCGCCTGCATCCTGTCAGCGCGAGTGAAAAGATGAGTCTTATGGCTCATAAAGGACGAACGGTAAGATACACAAAGAAACTTGTGCTTTTGACATTTGTGGTTTTATTCACTTTTTTAATCTCTTATGGAATCACACCACCTGTGAGCTTGAGCACTAATACTAAAGAGGTTCT
>JAUESF010000012.1:17965557-17977283 GCA_032274765.1 Malacoctenus tetranemus | reverse complement strand
TTTTTGTTGGTAACAACATTTCTTTTTTTTCTCCTTTTCCACAGACAGGAAATTCACTGACTTTAGCATGTTGGATTGTAGGTTTTAAACCTTTTGTGATTTCACAGAAACTCTCTGTGACACTGTCACCTAAAAGTAAATTTAAACTCTTTATCTTTCTAACTTAGAAACAAACCATTAAGCTGAGTAATAAACATGATGAAAACTTCAGTTTTGATTAAAAAAACGAGTGTTTGATGAATTGACGATAAAAGATTTGGTGCAAAGTGAAAGAAAAGAACTAAATTGACTCCTCAGCTGACATTTTAATGGAGTAAAGCAAAGAAGTGAAAGTAAAAAAGTGTCACTGAAACCTGAATATTAGAGTATGACTGAGAGCTGGATTATAAATGATAGTTTTGTCAATGTGTGGTTTATAAACTCTGTTTTAACAACTTCTGTAGACGACATTCTTTCCATCACAGAATCTTCCAATAGTGAATCCAGCTGTAATAGTGATCTGTCCTGACTCTGATCTAGATCTAGATCTAGATTCTAAATGTAGAGAATAATAACTACTACACCATTACTGATTACTCAGATTAGTTACTCTTCGAGGCCTTTGTCATGGAACCTCACGAAATGATTAGGATTGTAACTTTTCTCAACCCGACTTGTGGATTTGTACTGTCGCGATAAAAAATGTATTTTGTGATTTGTGTTTTAAAGATCATATTCAGCTAAATCACCAAATTAAATATGAAAATTACATTATCATTCGGATTATTCACACTTTGTGTTACATTTTTTCAGTGGAAGCCTAAAAATTGAATGTAAAAAACCCCAGTCCATACCAGGTTTTTGAAACACAGAAATCTTTAATATAATGCTGATTGTCGACATGTTTACAAATGATCACAGTTTGAATAAAGCAGAGTACAAAAATCATTTCTTTCTCTCAACCACAATCAAATAAAAACAGAAAAGTAACACAAATGTAAAACTGACTGTGTAAAAACACACGTGAAGAGGGTTCATTTTCCACTTCTGCATCCTGACATCTGGGTGTAAAAAATAAGAAGCAGTTTTGAGGGTTTAACTTGACACATGATGCAGTTCTCTTTTTTGACCACAGGGGGTCGCTGTGAGTCACAGCGGTCACAGTTTTGACGCTCTTGGTAACAAAATCAGTGTTGTCAAACGTTGCTAAGGAAGTCACGGAGCTACTGTCAAATTAGCCTCTTCAGAGATCTCTGTCTTCTGCAGGTAACCTACCTCCAGGCTGATATTGACGAATAAAGTCAGTGCAGTGGGTGGAAGCTTCAGATTCATTGTGTCTGTTATGTGTCATACAGCCCCTCATGGTCCGTTAGCTCAGCTAGCTTTGATTTTTGCTACTGTTTTTAGCTTAGCTCTCTGATATAGGGTTAGATAACGACACAACTTTTTTGATAAAGGCAACATAATGTCAAAAAGAGGTGAGCGCTTGGTTTAATATGTGTTGGACTGGAAATGAGATGTTTTTTTTTGGTGCTGATTTCGAGTTTGACTGCAGAGGCTAACACAAAATTAGCCGAGGTTAGCAGCGGTGTTTAACCCAGTTAAAATTCCAACTGCTGCCACTACTCTGCTCGTATTTCATGTTTATCGATACCAGCTGCGGTGTGCTTTTAAGAGCAGAAACGGGCAGTGCAGGTAGTTGAGACAACTCGTTGCAACGTAGCTGATCAACAAGTGCAGGACTCAAAGTGACCATCGCATTTCTCTGCAGGTCTCCTGTCTCTCTGCGATGAGAGACCTTTGTCCGCCTGCCCACAGCTGCTCTCAGACATGAGGAGATGATGACTGAGAATGGACAGGACGGCCCCCTCCGTCAGTCCTGCAATGCTCTTGGTCAAGGAGAGTCAGTTGTGCAAGACAGCAGACCACTCAAGACCCCCTTCGCGGACACCAAATTCACCAAGGCACATAGCGATCAGCTTAAGCTCTCTGGCAGGGCCGTGCAGGGAGAGATCAGTCCCTACCAGCCCCGTCCGCCCCCGATCCCCAGGCTGTTGAGCAGAAGCGGCTCGGTGGAGGAGCCCGCGAGGAGCAGGCGGCTGAGGAACAGCCAGGAGAGTCTGAGCGACCCAGCCGAGACCGGCTCCTCCACAGACTCGCTGAGAGAAGACCAGGCCGGCGCGGCGTCCACGAGTTTCATCCTCAGCGCTGGGGGACGCAACAGGGGCATCGACGTGAGGCCCCTTTCTGCCACCACCGCCGCCGCTGCGGCCGCTCCTACAGGGTCCCCGGTCTTTCGGGACCGAGGGAGCAGTCTCTCCGAGTATGAGAGGAGGCCCCACAGCCGGCAGAGCGAGCCCTCTGACCACCGGAGGAGGTCCGCCAAGGTGCGCCTGTCCCCGCTCCAGCCCACGGGGCCGCTGCCCGCTCTGGACAGGATCCTGGTGTCGGCCACGGCCTCGAAGGCCCCTAATTGGATTGAGAGGGATTCCTTGGATTACAGCGTGCTGGCCAGAGAAAAGCTCGGGGAGAGGCTGCACAGGAACCTGAGCGACAGCCGGCTTCTGGAGAGTATGGGCTCGGACAGCACCTCGGTCAACTCTGTAAGGTCCAACTGCAGCGCTCTGAGTCCCATCAGACCCAAGGATGTCCGGAACAGGTACGGCACACTTGGATGCTTCATTGAGGCTTCTCTGATTTCACAGGGCTTACAAATAGATACATATGGCACAGGCAGTGATGCAATGGGGGTGGGGGTGGGGGGTCCTCAGTAATTAAACTGACATGTGACTGTTTTTATCAGGATGAGCTCTTTAGCTGCTTGAAACCTTGCTGCACATGCAAAGGATTTGAATAGTGCACCGCCTACATTACTCGCTGCGCCCTCTGGGTGGGGCTGATGAGCTCAGCACATCTGGAGCTCGCTTTCAAAGCATAGTGAGACATGGAAGTGATGAAAAAAGCTTGTCTTTAAGTTAAAAGAGAAACTTCATAGTGTGAAGAAGGATCAGAGGACACGCGTGTTCGACAAACATCTTGCGAGGAGGAGGAGTCTAATTAACTCGGCTGTTGTCAAGTACAGTCGGTGGCATCTCCGCTCGCTGCAGAGAGACAAAGTTCATTTTGCAGTGTTTGAATTATTCCTGCATGTTGTTTTTTTCTCCCCCTCCTCATCTCGCAGGAGCTTCCTGGAGGGCAGCGTGCTGGGGAGGGGCGCCTTGCTCGGAGCCGAGGAGCTGGACCGCCACTTCCCTGACCGGAAGGTGGGAATCTACATCACCACGTGGAACATGCAGGGAGAAAAGGTAGGAGGACGTCACGGACGCCGCAGCTATTTTACACACGGCGCTCTCAGGCGCGTGACCGAGCCCGCTGTCACTCTCAGGGCCTTCCAGCCAACTTGGACGATCTCCTCCTTCCAACGGACTCTGAATTTGCACAAGACTTTTATATCATCGGGGTCCAGGAAGGCTGCCCTGACAGGTATGATGTATTCCCTGGTAATATTACATGTCCTTTAAGAGCCTAAACGTTTGCTCATGGTGAATGTGATTGTGTGTGCAAAGGAGGGAGTGGGAGATCCGCCTTCAGGAGACGCTGGGACCTGACTATGTCATGCTGTATGCAGCGTCGCATGGCGTGTTGTATCTCACCATGTTCATCAGAAGAAACCTCATCTGGTTTTGCTCAGGTCAGTATTACAGTCACCTTTGATCACACTAGGATTAACTTAGTGTGTGTTGGAGACAATAGTCTCGCCCAGTGGAGTCAAAATCTACACAAAGGGACCACGATGACTGAATTCACACCAGAAATCAGCGTCTTCTGACACATTGACGAATTGAGGACAGAAAAACAGTGCAGAACAACGTAGGTGACCCTGTTGCATCTAACAGCATCGGTTGTTGTGCTTTTCCTGCACAGAGGTGGAGCACGCCACAGTCACGACCAGGATCATCTCCCAGATCAAGACCAAAGGAGCGGTGGGCATCACCTTCACCTTCTTTGGCACTTCCTTCCTGTTCATAACGTCCCATTTCACCTGTGAGTCAGAGGATTTTTTTTTCCTATGACGTCACCACGGTAACGCCGGTTTCTGACGTGTTGCTTTGCTCTTCCTCCAGCTGGAGATGCCAAAGTGTACGAGAGAATCTTGGACTACAATAAGATTGTGGAGGCTCTGGCTCTTCCCAAAGGCCTCCCAGACACCAACCCATATCGCTCCACCCCATGTGAGACTCTTTGATCCTCGCTGCTGTCGGATCTTTATTTTTGTTCCCTCTCAGACTAAGTTCTAAGTGCACTCTTTTAGGTGAAAGCAACGTCAAACTGCAGGCCACTGATTGGCCACAGAGTGACAGCTGTTTGCAGGATTTTCTTCAGATCAGACTGAGAAACTATTAACAGTCAATTACTTTAAAGTTGTGTGTAACTGTGCTGAAGTTGGGGACTTCAAGCACTTTTTTTTCTTTGCAGCTGATGTGACCACAAGATTCGATCAGGTCTTCTGGTTTGGAGATTTCAATTTTCGGCTGAGTAAAGAGCGGACCGATGTGGACACCATTCTCAAACGCACAGTAGAGGGCGACATGGGACCTCTGTTGGCACACGACCAGCTCTGTAGAGAAATGAAGGAGGGTATGTGTGTTCCTGTGTGGAACCTCAACTGTGAGCAAAGCTTCATGGGAGTGACTGGATGATTGTTCTCCTCCTTATAGGTTCCATCTTCAAAGGTTTCCAGGAGGCACAGATACACTTCTTCCCCACATACAAGTTCAATATCGGCTATGATGTCTACGACACCACGTCCAAACAGAGAACACCCTCATACACAGTAAGAACACACAGTGAACAGCACATTGATGAGGATTTATGGCTTGTCAGCATGTGTAATTTGTCTGTTTGAAACCTAAACGAGATGTTCCTGGAATGAATGAGCTTGTTTTGTATTTCCACTTCTCACCACAAGATGGTGTCGTGAGTCTTTGCTACATCAAGTTGTTCAAGCAAAACTGACTGGCAGGCTCTGACACTGTGAAAGGGGAGAGCTGACATAAATTTATACCACCAAAGAAGAGAAACGTTAACATTCAGGAGCTTTGAGAAATGGAACCCTTCCCTGTGTGTGTTCACAGGACAGGATCCTGTTCAAAAGCAGGCAGGTGGGCGACATCAAAGTGGTCAAGTACACCAGCTGTTCCAGCATCAAGACCTCGGACCACCGGCCCGTCATTGGTGTCTTCCAGGCCAAACTCAGGCCTGGAAGAGACAAGTGAGTGCCACCCACATTCAGCAGTGATTGCGGCTCTGTCAGGTTTCACTGTGACTCACTGGATTGTGTTCATCATAACCTTTGAGCAGCTTCAGACTCTGTAAACGATGTCCTGTCTCGCTCTGTGTTGGTCAGCATTCCCCTGGGGGCGGGGCAGTTTGACCGGGCCTTGTTGTTGGAAGGCATCAGGAGGAGGATCACCCGAGAGCAGCAGAGGAAGGAGGCCATGAAGAACCAAAGCAGCAGTGCCATTTGTGCCATCTCCTAGAGGGGCCAATCACACTGGCGCCAGACGTTGGGACAGGTGGCCAAAACCAGAGAGGAAACCAGAGGTGTCTTAACCACACGGGGGGGGGGGGGGGGCCCTGTGTCCAGGTGTTGCTGGCTGTACCTGAGGGCGGGGCCTTGAGGTCAGACAGGTTTGGAGATGCAGCAGTGAGACTAGCATCAAACAGGCCTGGCAGAGGAGCAGGCCGCTGCTGTCCACGCGTCTGTCCGTGTGGACTGTTTAACCCGGAGACTGTAACTGCATTCTGTGGGTTTTTGTACGTCTTCATGAAGCTTCCTGAACTATGTTGTCAGAACGCTTAAACAGTGTTGAAACGCCTCGCTATCAAATAGAATACAGAAAATCCACGACATGTTTCCACTAGCACCAACTCAGCCCAGTTCTGCACGTAAACTAGGAACATATATGGTATCAGTTTAGTAACATCACTGCTAACAAGGTGCAGTTGCAATTTTGGGCCATTGAAAAAAGGTTGGTTTGCTCCCTGTAAACAAAGCCGTCACGACTTGTGCTTCGACGTCGCTCTCTCACTGATCGTTTTCAGCTCAACTCTGCTTGCGTAGAAACCCGGCAGAGAAGGTACTAAGACGTATTTTGGGGAAATACTGTCACCTAAAAACGGCAAAAACAGAGCAAAGCCGAGTGGGCGCTGGTAGAAACGTCTGGTGAGATGTCTGCGACTGACTGACTTGAATTTCCTCGGAGTTTTGTGGGAGACTTTGGAGGCGCTGTGGTCACATGTTTTTCTGCCTTGAGACATCATTTCAAAAGCTCCACGTGATGAAGAAGGGAGGCTACAACCTGAAACCGGTCGCATTCAGGGAGATCAAACGTGTTTACCGCTTTCACTAATCCTTCCTAAAGGAACTCGTTCTCTCACACAACATAGAAATATTTATTTGTACTGTAAATAATGTGTGTGTTGCTCTTATTTTTTTGGCCAAGTTTACCTTTGCAACACAAGCGCGATGCCTTACCTCTGATCATCTCACTGCTGTGTGAACCCAAACCAACCGTCCATGTACTGTATGTGTCTGTAGCACATTAACCAATGATCTGACATTCCCAGCATGAGGAGCAGCCTGCTTCTAAAGAAGTGCCTGTCGGTCTTGTTTCATGTCATCGGGACCTCCTTTGTTTTTTTTGCAACTTTTTACGTTCCCAAAATTGCTTAATAAATATAACAAATGTCTGTATTGTAACTGTTGTCTGGGTTGTGTCCATTGAAACAAAGTGAGACAGCATAAAATATAGATTTTATTTGATGGTATTACATTTATTAACCAGTTGTACATGTTCACATGAGCAGCATTTGCTGCAGTCAGGACTCACAGACAGTATATAATTGAAAGGATTGCAGGTGAATGAAATGTTCTGAGTGTCTTAGAACTGAACTCTCTGCAACAGGGAGTCAAAGAAAACAGGTTTCCTCAAAAACAGCTTCATCTCTGGTTTATTGTGGCAGCTCAGAGAAGAACACTGTTCCTGCTTGTGTTGTTCATGACACTGTTTGTTACATAACTATGAGCTGTCAGGTGACAAGGAAAATAAACAGTTAAACTCGTCTTGCACGTCGTTATGGGACTAACGCATTTTTGTCAAAACAGAATTAAAACCAAGATGGCAGCGGCGAGTCCAGCTGACTCAATCGATCACGTGCGCTACGTGTCAGCTCGCTGCACAGACAAAGCGAGCCGATTCAGAGCCTGGATCCAGGCTCTGATGATGTTCTGGACCTGAGAATGGCAGCACAGGTGCACCATGGGCAGACTCAAGGTCGCGTGTGTGATCGAGGGCGTTTCTGGTGCTGCACAGAGCAACAATACCAAGAGTGTAACCGAGAGGTCAGTAACTGAAGCAAAACAGGCTGGAAAGAGGCTGCACTGATCTTCTGAAGGCTCCTTCATGAACACATCCCATCCTGGGAACACGCTCCCATTCACAATCTGAAGAGCAAATACTACACTTGGCACTTACTCCGAGATGATGATACTTTCTGGAAGATGTCCAGGTATGAAATTTATCTTATCTGGTTGCCTGGCAACTGCTGGAAGCCAACAAACAGTCAAACAGGGACTCTGCAACTTTTGCATTCGTACTGTCTTATCGTCTTACTCCCTGCCAAAAAGGGTTCACCTTACTCACCTTACCTTACATTACTCTCATCTATTTGAGTCATCTTTGGGAATATGAACCTTAAACTTGTCTCAGTGGGGTAACCTCAGAACACATTGAGCTTGAAGGTTTTTTTAAGAAAAAGTAACACTTAATTTTCCAGGAGAGACTCTCTTTAAAACCAAACTCCATCAAATCACAATGAAAAATAATATTCGGCTGTCTGGCAGCTTCTCATTACCAATAAATAGTGCTTGTGCCAGTTTGCTGCAGACTACAGTGACGTGTGGGTGTGAAACCCCCTTCTCTCGGAGGTTAGGGTGGGGGCTGCTGTTCCATCCCTCCCACAGAGGGCAGTGCTGATATCTGTGTTGGGAGGCGGCGTTTGTGTAACCTTACAGTCCAGTTTATTTACACACTGACGATAGTGGCGAGGGGGGGCGGGGCCTATCGGAAGAGGCGGTACATGCGGGGCAGCCGGCCGTCCTTGCTGGACAGCGCGGCCTGGATGTGTTCGTAGGAGGGCAGCTCCGTCAGGTCCCCCAGAGCAGCCACGGCCGGCTTGCTGCGCAGCATCTTGGTGGTCACTCTCTTGATGTCGCCGGCAGTCACGTTGCCTGGAAAAGGGTTGAATCATTCGTTTGTACCTCGGTGAGATTGAAGTTCAACTGACCCTCTTTTTTTCTCCCCTCCGACTCACTGATGAGGTCACACAGCTCGTGCGGAAGCTTTCTGTTTCCCGTCGAGAGAACCTGGCGACCGACGTCTTCGAAGATGACCGGCCGCGACTCCAGGTTCATCATCAGCATGGACTTCAGCTGAGTCTTGGCTCTTTCCAGCTCCATCTGGAAACATGAGTGGTCAGAAATGTTGTTTTCTTCTTTTTTAAAAATGTGGATAAAATAGCAAAAGAAGGTCAAGCTGGAGCACTCTTCACCTCTCCTGCATTGCCGGCCATCTGAATAAACTCTCTGGTTATGATTTCGACCATTTCCCGCACCTGGAGAAAAGCAAGGAAAACACAAGCTGCATCACTCAGTGTGCAAACCACTGCAGTAGTAAAGCTACGAGTACAAAAGTGAAAAGACTGCGAAGCAAAGTCAGAAGTTCTCTGAAAAATAAAATGGTGGGAACAGTGAATCCTCTCAAAGTTCCCTCAAACTGATGAATGGAGGATCTGCAGCATGATGTGCATCTGCACCAGTCACTCTACACCAGCTGGCTGGAATTTGTCTAAACTGTGCGGCTGATTGGCAGCGCGCGTTTTGCTCTCACACCAACCTGTCGCGGGTCTGCGCTCGCATGGATGCACAGCAGGCCGCTGTCCTCGTAGCTGTGATGGTAGGCGGTGGCGTTGTACATCCAGTGATGCCTGGAACCACAAGCAACAATCAGACAATGTTTACAAGGAGATCGAGACGAGCTCGTTTCAAAAAAGGTTTTCTAGAAACATGGGAAATGTTTGGGAGGAACCAGATAGAACAGAATGAGAGGTGATGGAGAGGCGGAGCTACGGCCTCATCATTTTTTTTTTATTTCCAGGAAGGACAGTTTTGTTCGAATGGAACGAAAGTGCAATAAGAACCAAGCTGATGCCTCCTAGACCCTTATGGGTGTTCCTAGGAGACTGTTGGGCTGTTCTCACCTGTTGAGCACGTTGAGGTACAGGCGGGTGAACATGCCTTTCCCCGGCCCTCCTGCGGAGAACGAGCCCCCTCCGCCCATCATCATGTTGAGCACAGCGAAGGGGATGAAGTCATCCTCCTGTCATGACAAGGCTCACTTGTATCTACAGGTGTGAGGCAGCTGAATGGGGCCTGTTAAGGACGGTCCCGTTACTCACCAGGAAGGAGCAGCTCTCCAGGCCGATCATGATGTGGGTGAGCTCGGGGATGGGGGTGGGCCCGAGGCTCACGTCCGACATATCTTTCTCCATCTAACACATAATAGTAGCTCAGTGTTAGCATCCCACCTTTGAGACAAGGCAGAGCAGTGATTACATTTGTAATTTCCTGTTTACTTCCACTCATTCGTCAGCGTCGGAGATTTACTCCAACTGGTCGGGAGCATCAAACACCACAATCTCACCTTGACGATGCCTCCGGTGTACTGAGCGACCGACAGGTCCACGTTGGCTGCCGCGCTGGTCCCCCACACCGGCTTGACGTCCAGCAGGTACCTCTTGGCGCACTGGACCAGCTGCTCGTGCTCAATGCCCACTCCAGCCAGCACCATGCGCTCTGGACGGTAGTAGTTCCTCAGGTAGCTGTGCAGCACCTTCTTGTCGATCTTGTCCACGTTGTCGGGGGGACAGAAGCGAGGGAGGCCCACCGTGTTCCCCCGGTACGCGGCCTAGAAACCGGTCACACTCATGAGGTTAGACACGTGCTTCCTGGACATACACACATCCCGAGATCCTCGTGTTTCGGCGCGAAAAGCACCGAGGTGCGACTCACAGCGTGGATCATCTCGGTGAGTAACGGCTCGGGGTCCGGCCTCATGTTCAGGTCCTCCAGCTCAAAGCGCACGGCCATCCTGGTCATCTCGATCTCTTCGTCTGCACCAAACAAAACGCGCTTCCAAGTCACTTCCAGTTTGGGTCGTCTCGGTCAGTTCTCACCCAGGCGCGACGGTCCTCACCGAGCAGGCGTGGCTGCAGGATGGCATCGGCCAGCAGACTGACCACCGTGTCCAGGCCCTTCACCTCAGCCGACACTGCATACATGGTGGTGTCCCTGCACAGCCGGATGCGACCAAACATCACATCCAGACACTCTGCCACAACGATCCACTCATCCCAGCTACAGTCACCATGGAGGCGCGTGAGTACCGTGATGTCTGGCAGTCGCAGATGCCCCCGTGCTTCTCCAGGGTCAGGAGGATCTCATCTTTGCTGCCGTACTGTGCTGTGGACTGACGACACAAAAAGTTGTCAATCTGACAGTTTTCATCCTCGTTGATTATTAAAGTGACGGCGTTCACTTACCGAAAAGGAGAGTTTCTCTAAGAAATGTGCAATTCCACTTGGGTACTTTGTTTCATGTCTAGATCCAGAATTTACTAAAACTAGAGGAAAGAAAAAGAAACTGTGAGCATTTCTCCACTTGACAATAAATAAACTGATGAAGACATCGTCGTTATTTTAGACTAAATCTGCCAACTTACTTCCAACTGTGCAGAACTGACCAAACTTGTTTTGGGAGGCCACTTTCAGGCCATTTTCTAGAGTGGTTATCTTGGTCTCATACTTTTCGTGGCCGTCCACAGAGGCGAACACTGGCTTGGGGATCCCGGGCAGAGGAGTCGAGAGGGAGATGTTTGGGTACCCGCTGCCGCTGCTGTACTTCCTGTATGCTGCGATGCCAAACCTTCGAAAACAACAGCAGCGATTGTCGAAAAAAAAAATTTCACTTGAGGTGAAACATGTTTAAGGGTGTTCAGGAATATTTGGTCCAATCAAAAACCCAGAAAAAGTTGACTGCTGCAATATAGCCTGTATTTACACATAGTACAGCAAAAACTTTACAGGTGACAAAACAGAGACAATGTTGAAATTCTACAGGCTAGACAGTTTAAGGTGACGTTTTTATGACTGGGTTCAAAAACCTCAAATTGAAGACTACCATCATATGATGGACACATTCAAAAACAAGATGGATCACAGCCTCTGAGAAACATGCTCGCACATTCATTAGAGACAGCACAAGTACTGAAGCGTCTTACAGTTGGAGGTTTTTCAAAATAAGAGCTTCAGAACACAGTTTCACGCACGCTTTGAATTGTCACCTCAGCGCCTTTTGTAGGAAAACATTTGAGATGTTGTCCACAGAGCACAACTCACTGCTACACATCTGCCACTGGAATCCCCCAAACTCTCCAAACTACCAAGACTTCAGATTATCTCCCATCTACGTCAGAGGCCACTGTTGCTGCACTCGGGGTTTTTAACTATGATTTTAATGTAGGAAGTGTATAGATATTGCCTTAGCCTATATTCTGTACAAAGTATGTCATTGTACCTTTAGATGTCAATAAACCACACAGTTCTCTGCTTAAAATAAACACATCCAC
>JAUESF010000012.1:17912273-17923105 GCA_032274765.1 Malacoctenus tetranemus | reverse complement strand
TGTGTGTGTGTGTGTGTGTGTGTGTGTGTGTGTGTGTGTGTGTGTGTGTGTGTGTGTGTGTGTGTGTGTGTGAGCGCAGGAAGAAGGGAGGGAGTGTGTGTGTGTGGGGGGGGGCTTCAGCGAGTGGCCCGGGCCAGCAGCTGCTGTCTCCTCATTAACATGCGCACCTGCTCCCTGCGGCCTTTTTCCAGCGAGCTCGTGTGGCGCCTCACGACCTCAGCGCCCGCCACCGCTGGGGTTGGAGCCGGGACGGGGGCTTCTCAGCTCATTGCTACTTCTCTGTATTGACCACCCCCCACCACCCCCCATCCAGTGTCCACACATGCTTCTACTGTCGACCGTAGGATCAGACGGAGATGCTGAGGAATGAGGGGAAAAACTGTGTGACCAGATGAAATCAGTGATTTGAAGCCTTTGAGCCAGGCATCACTGATGATCTCCGGTGTGAGACTTCATCGCTCTGACCTCCGGGTCACAGGGCGGCGACGCCGAGCGACAACAAGAGCGAAGGTGCCGGCGTCGGCTCCCGGCGCGGCAACCTGCCACCGCTTCGCCGCTGCTGTTTGTGCAGCAGGCATTCTAGCATGTGATGTTTTCTTTTCCTTGCCACAGTCCTAAGGCTGTCTAATCCCCCCAGAGGGAGACCCTGTCTAAACACTCGCCCGTCCCCGCATAGGGGGGCCACAGCTCGGCCACCCCCCCCCCCCCAACCACACACACAGACACTCACACACATGGCTGGACGTTGGGCACCCTGGGAATGTTTGGGGACATGGCATTGGCAGCCCCCTCGGGGCTTACAGACATGCTGGCTCTGGTCAGGTATTTCAGTCGCCCTGCTGTTGTAGGACGGCCTGCCGTTTGATGTCTGCAGGATGTTTTTACTGACTTTATTTTTAATCTCCTTTGAGTGCAACATAACAAATCTAAAGTTTTCCACGAGTGGATTAAAACACCCTCCACCTCTGCCCCGACAAAGCCAGACTTTTGGCTCTCTTCACATTCCTCCCTTGTTGTTTTGTTTTTTTGCTCTGCTCAGGAATTCGCTGTTCAGAAATCAGTCGTGTCCGTCGTGGAGGCCGGCTCCTCCGGCTCCTCTGTCTCATCCCCTGCCCGCTCCTTCCTCCTCCTCCTCCTCCTCCTCCTCTCAGGGGAGGAGAAGACGGAGTGAGCAGCGCTGAGGTGATGGCACGACGCTTTGAAGCGGCCATAATGTTGGCTCGCAGCTCAAACGCCGCGGCATAGATGCCGCCTTGTCTCCCCGGGGATGAATGAGTGCTGACAAACAGGTCCGAGCCGGCACATTTCGGGGCCCCAGAGAGCCGCTGAAGGGTGCGGCGATGGCCGGCTTTATCTGGGGGTCTCGATGTTTTTTGGAAAGGAACGGATTAGGAGGAGGAATTCCAACCATTGCAGCCCGTCGGTGTCTCTGGTGGTTTTGAGTAGATGCTTTGTTTCGGTTGAGGACCGGGGCTTTGCCGGCCACCCAGCGTATGGCAGGGAGCCTCTGAAGTTGAATGTGGAGACGTGGGTGGTTGAAGGTCTGGTGTGACAGGTTAGTTTACGCTTCGAAAGCGCATTCAGACCCTCACAGCAAGTGGTGAATACCTGGAGTCATTCAGCGTGTCGGTGACTGACAGAAAATGTAGAAAAAAACCAAGTAAATAGATTTATTCCTTTCTCCTTCTGTTTGCAACAAAATAGAAAAAAAACAGTTTTTTGGTGATCAAACAGTTTTTGCGTAACCAGTCAATTGCTGACCTTCAAAGTAAAGGAAATCTGTTCGCTTTACTTTTGCATCATTGCAGTTTGTCAAAATATGTTGAATCAAAAACAAACAAACACGAAGCACATTTTTTCTTGATTCAGGATGCAAGCAAATACTCGGGAGCGACATCTCACTGACTTCCTCTCTGAAAAAAATGGCTGACGACAAGTTGCAATACTGCCACCTAGTGGACTGTTTACTTCCCGATTTTCTGAAATAAGATTTTTTTTAAGTTAGTTTGTGCAAAGTTTTGATTTGACAAAAAAACTACTGGTGTTATAAGTTTCTACATTGTGATTTGGATCATATTGTCCACAAAAGTGCGAATGCAGCTTCCTCCTGAAGATCCTAAAGGTCGAAGATTGTAAAACCACAAGCATGACATTTACATTACAGATTTTAGAGTGGCCGACATTTCTAAACTCTCACTGATCAGAAAACAAGTCATCACTGATGTTGTGGAACAAAGACTTTGCTTGATTGATCATGTGTTTGTTGGCATCAACATTTCAACTCTTCCTGCGGAGCTTGTGTCCTTGGAGCTAAACGTGGGATCACCTCAGTATTAGTACACAACTCTGACTCGTTCCTGTTTGTATTCTTCTTGCCCATGTGTGTAACGCACCACACAGTGTGTGTAGGTGTGTGGGGTTGGGTGGGTGGGTGGAGGGCTCTTTGTTGAACTTTGCTTGTCCTCTGGGGACGACCCATCAGCTCCACTCATTGGCTCATTTTAGTTGTAAATGTGTGAATGTGTCTCTGATGTGCTGCCCCCCCTCGTTCCCCCCCCTTGAGCAGTGTTTACAAGTTACCACAACCTGTGAGAACCCCCCCCCCACCCCCCACCCCCAGGATGGATGTACCGTTCAGAGCGTAGCTTCTCATGACCACATTGCCGGGTTGTAAAAACACAGAGGCCGGAGCCTCTTTCAGGTTTTGTGCATGATGGCGAACACCCACAGCAGCTGATTTATAAGCACTGTAGCCTGACAAAGGAGGGACCTTTGCTCCCTCCGAGGATTGTATCGGCCCCGTGAACTCTTGACTGGGCGGATAAAAATAGTCTTTGGGAATTCCTTTTGACTGCTTCCAGGCTTTTGAAATGCTAAACGGGGAAATAAATTCAAAAGGAGACATTTATTAGTTGACCAGTGCATGTTGCGAACGGGTTTTCATGAAGTCATTACCTACTTGTCGGTGCGCCTCACAGGAAGATGAAGGAACAGTAAAAAACAATACAAATAAACAGTTTTTGCAAATGTGGGGGATAAAACTTCTGAATTTAAATGAGTGCTTTTATTTTGAAATGCACTAGGGGAAGCAGCATGCATTTAACCCAGAGTTGCGTGATCAGTTTAACTCCTCCAATAGCTCACTTCTCGTAAGAGTTTCTTCTGAATTGTTTGTTTTTCCTCACAAAATGACGACATTGAGCCACAGTGGTGAAACAGAAATGTATTATAAGAACTGACAGAATGTCAAACCAATGAAACCAGTAAAAGCAGCAACTTCTTCTCTAAAACTGTAAAGTTGAATGACCCCTGTAGCCTCTGACCACCTCCTCTTACCTCCTGCAGGTGTCGGGATGGTTTCGTAGGGAGCAGCTGTCAGTTCAACGACCCCTGCACCACGTTGCCATGCATGAACGGCGGCACGTGCAGCGCCATCGCCAAAGGCAACGCCGCGGTGGACTTCAGCTGCGCGTGCCGGCTGGGCTACACCGACCGGCGCTGCCTGACGCCGGTCAACAACGCCTGCATCAACTCGCCCTGCCGCAACGGAGGCACCTGCCAGCTGGAGAGCCTCCACACGTACAAGTGCCACTGCCCACCGGGATGGTCAGGTAAGGAGGCGGGGCAATAATGGGCACCTGAGTGTGTGTTGGTGGGCCAGCCTCTTCATGCTGCCCCCCACTCTCCTTCCCCAGGTAAACTGTGTGACCAGTCGGACCCCTGTGCCTCCAATCCGT
Source organism: Malacoctenus tetranemus (assembly GCA_032274765.1). Lineage (NCBI taxonomy): Eukaryota > Metazoa > Chordata > Actinopteri > Blenniiformes > Labrisomidae > Malacoctenus > Malacoctenus tetranemus. The sequence goes on along the minus strand of JAUESF010000012.1, from coordinate 17,919,368 downwards.
GCGCCAATGACGGGCGCTGCTCCGCCTTCGACTCGCAGTACACCTGCTCCTGCACCGCCTTCTTCTCCGGGAGGAACTGCAAGCAGGACGTGAACGAGTGCGACGCCAGCCCGTTGCCGTGCAGAAACGGTGGCGCGTGCGTGAACGAGGTGGGCGGCTACCGCTGCCAGTGCCCCCCGGAGTACGCCGGCAAGCACTGCGAGAGCCGCTACCTGCCCTGCAACCCGTCGCCATGCCACAACGGAGGCACCTGCATCCAGAAGGGCGAGACCAGCTACGAGTGCTCCTGTGTGCCAGGTAGCCATCAGGACATTCGATTCAAACCTTAAAGGGATAGTACACCCAAAGAATGATGTACCTTCATTTTCTACTCCCCCCCCATGCTGGACAACACTCTGAAGCACTTTTCTGACGTCTCAAATGCAGCTGGAGATCTTTCATGTTTCTTGTCATCTGCTCACGTTCAAATAGTTCCTCCATATTACTTGTCCAATGTAATCCAAGTGTCCTGAGTGGGTAGCGTCTATAATTGACTCAAAACGAAATCATTTAGAATGTTTTTAGAGCCTAAACAGTTGTATAACGGACTTCCTGAATGTGCACGCCTCCGAGTTCACGACACTATGGAGACCGCCTCAGACCAAACCAGATGAGAGTGCGCATTCAGTGTTTGCTGTGCCGATAATGCAGACGCTGAATTCTTTGTGTGTACTATCCCTTTAAAGGGGGGCAACATTAAAGTTAATGGCCATCCAATCACAATCAAACTTTGTAAATTTGGAGTCAAAGTGCTTCAGAATAGATTTTTGATTCAAACCAACACGCTGACATGAATCACGTGGTCGACGTCAGGCTGCTGCTTCGAGACCTTTAATATTCAGGTCTGCAACACTCTGTCTTCGGGGGGGGGGTGATGTCATTCAGGGCGGGGCCGTTCCTGCTGGCGGCCACGTCCTGCCTGTGTGCGAGTGGTACGCGCGTCGTTCTGCGACTCGGCCGAGGGCAGTGTGTGAACGAAGCCGAGCAGGAAGGTTGTCCGGCCTTATCGGGAGGAAATGGTCAAAGGACAACATCCTTTTCACATGCTGGGCCGAAGCGAGGCATGCTGGGAGGGCGGTCGTGCGCCGCTCCGCTTCGGCACATCCACACTGATTTTCGCGTTTGTTTTTCGAGAATACACATTAAGTGTCAGTAACATACGCTTACCTGCTCAAAGTGCAAATTGGCACAAAGGGACAAACTTGGTATCTCCATGGTTACATACATACAGGGAAGGACTGCAGAGCAGCTCTGGATGCTGCAATCCATTCCTGCTCTTTTAGGTTCCTCATGAATCTTCCTGTTCGCTCTGACTCACAGTTTATGTTGCAGGAAAATTCAGTAATTAAAAGGACCTTAAAGCTGGGAGGCAGTCAGCCGTGTAACTTGTGTGCTTCGAACCCAGAAGCAAGCAAACAAATATGTTGAAAAACATCACGTTTTCCATGGGACTGTTAGGAAGCAGCTGCTGTAACTTGGACTGGGTGCGTTTCATTTCACATCACCCGTGGTGCCACTTGCACAGTCCGGTGGTTGCCTCTTGTGCAACTGTACAGCAGATTGAGTGTTATTACATGGTGAGCGAGCCGCAGACCTCAAGAGGGTACAGCTGCCTTCTTTTCCTGGGAAGGGAGAGACGGTTGACCACATTTAACCGTTGAGAGGTTTCACTCGGTGCGCTGTCGCTGGGAGACTGTTGCTTTTAAAACCAGGGCACGTGAGAAACTCAAGTATCTGCAGAGAAAACTTCACAACCCCCCCCCTCCAAAAAACAAAAACTGAAGCAAACCTCTGGAGTCATTCTGCTGATTTTTCTCCTGTTGTGTCAGGTTTTACAGGAAAAAACTGCAACCACAACATCGACGACTGCCCAGGTCACGAGTGCCAGAATGGAGGGACGTGTGTTGATGGCGTCAACACGTACAACTGTCAATGCAAACCAGAGTTTACAGGTTTGTGCAGTGCGTGTGCGTGCATGCGTACACGTGTGTGTGGTCTTTTTGAGTTCAGTCATGTCAAAAAAGCCTTCAGCATGAGGCTCATACAGTAGGAAGTTGACTTGTGTGTGTGTGTTGGTGGTTTATTTTATGTGTATCATGATGTTTGTGTGTCTATTGCAAGATTTGTTGCCACAAAAGTTTGTGTGTGAATCAAAATTCTTATTTGCACAACAAACAAACACAATTTGAGTGGAGTGAATTCAGCAGAAAACAGAGCTGTAAAGTCTTTCGACTGAAATTGGGCTTTATTTCCCTCAGTATAGGCTTGCAGGAAACTCTGTAGTTAGGCTGCACCAAGGGCAAAGGCTTATGGACAAAGAGCTGCTGTGGCAGGAAAAATAAAAGGAGGCATCTTGTAAAAAGAGCTGTCAGACAACCTTATGGAGGTGAAGGAGAAGTCGCACACTTACACAAGTTGGTTTACTTCCACAAATATGATCACCAAACAATGTGTTTTGCGCAAAAAAATCTTCCAACAAATACAGCAAAGAATGCATTCAAAAACCACATGGCGGACACACAAAAGTATCATCACAACTCTGTTCACACACACACGCTCGCTCATTCTGCTACTCTCCCAGTGAGGACTGTCAGGTTTGTCTGACCCCGGTCTCTCCCTCCCACAGGTCAGCTCTGCACCGAGGACGTCGACGAGTGCCACCTCATGCCCAACGCCTGCCAAAACGGCGGCACGTGCCACAACACGTACGGCAGCTACCAGTGCGTGTGCGTGAACGGCTGGACCGGGGACGACTGCAGCGAGAACATCGACGACTGCGCCAGCGCCGCCTGCCACCGCGGCTCCACGTGCCACGACCGCGTCGCCTCCTTCTTCTGCCAGTGTCCACACGGGCGCACAGGTACGGAGCCCAGCGTCTCAGAGGCCGGTGCAGCACGCGACGCGGCTTGGGTGTGTGAAGGCTGCAGTTTGCTGCGTTGTGATTGTGGGATGGGAGCCGGTCAGGAGGTATCAAGTGAAACCAAAGCCAAAATGAAAGACTACAAAGTCGCTGCTAGTTACTTACATGCTTTTTCCGCAGGCTGCGGCGTGGATAAATGCCGGTCTCTCCTGTGGTTTTAGTGTCCTGTATCGTTGACTTACAGGTTACAGATGATGGATGACGTCACTCTGCCGTTTAGCTTGAGTTTCACGGACTGCCATCAAAACGTTTGAAGTTCGTTAAACCTCTCATTTGTACTGCTGATAAACTCGGGCTGGAAACGAGCAGAAATACTCTCATCACATTCAGCAAAACGACTAAACAACATGCTTGATGGAGTAACTCCACTTTAACTGGAGTAAACCTTTGGAGTTCCTCCTTCACCGGGACAGTGACGTGACCCCCCTGTGACCCGGTCGTCCTGCAGGTCTGCTCTGCCAGCTGGACGACGCCTGCATGAGCAACCCGTGTCAGAAGGGCTCCAACTGCGACACCAACCCGGTCAGCGGGAACCACTTCTGCACCTGCCCCTCGGGGTACATCGGGGCTTCCTGTGATCAGGACGTGGACGAGTGCTCATTAGGTAACTATCACACGGCCACACACATGCATTATTAAGCACCCATTCAAACCTGAATACATCCATTTCTCCTCTCCTGTGACTGCGGTTAGTTGACGACCCATAATTGTGCCCACAGCAGCTGTAAATACCACCCTCAGGGGTATTATGGCCTCAGCTTCACAATGGAGGCTCTGGCCTGGCTGTGTCAAACATCCTGCCATGTCTTGTGCTCTTTGCGGGGGTCTTGCGATGCATAACGGCATGGATTTGTCTCCACAGGTTCCAACCCATGCGAGCACGCTGGGAAATGCATCAACACCAAGGGCTCGTTCCAGTGCAGGTGCCAGCGCGGCTATGTGGGGCCGCGCTGCGAGCTGGACATCAACGAGTGCATGTCCAGCCCCTGTCTGAACGAGGCCACCTGTCTGGACCAGATCGGAGACTTCCAGTGCATCTGCATGCCAGGTGAGCAGTTTGGACACGAAGGGACAGGAAAACGACAGGCGCTGCTGACCAAGTTCGATGGCAAATTCAATTAATAACTCTGCACAGTCTTGTTTTTTATGGCACCTCTGTGTGATTAGAGCCTGTCATAAGAACAGTAGCAGTGTGAAGATGCCTCAGACTGCATGTGTGAGTCTCACCATCCCCCCCCCCCCCCCCACCACCACTGCCCCCCCCCCTTCCCCGCTCCTCCCTTGCTAATTGGCCAGGCTACGAGGGGGAGTTCTGCGAGATCGATACAGACGAGTGCGCCAACAGCCCCTGCCTCAACAGCGGCAAGTGTATCGACAAGATCAACGCCTTCCACTGCCAGTGCCCCACAGGTGAGGGCGCCGTGTTGCCGCAGAGGGAGGGGGGGAAGTAGGTGGGGGAGGGGGGGCACGAGGCCAGGGGGCGCAGAGGTCGATCTCTCTCCTCCCCGTCTCCGCCGCGCTCCTGCTCCTCTGCTCTCGAACACGCACGCACGCACGCACGCACACACGCACACACACACACACATACACACACACTCACACAGACTCGCGCACACACAAACACCTCTGTGGACGGCAGCTAATCCCAGCCCTGAGGCAGGCTTACCAGGGCCGGGCAGCCCGGCACAAACGCAGCGGCTGAGGAGGAGACGGTGGAAAAAAATCTATAGGGAAAGGCTTGAGGAAGTTAGAACTTTCTGAACAAGTTTCTAATCCCCTCTATCAAGTCTGATGATCGGGCAGAAACTTGTGCATCTGAGACTTTTGAGTGCGACTGGAAACAAGAGAGCGGGCTAATAATAGAAGACAGAGCCGCTGCTGCTCCTCTCGGTTCGATGGCGGGTTTTTTTTTCATCATGTGGGGAACGAGGAGGTCGTCGTCGTCGTCGGGTGCTTTTGAAGCCTTTTCTTTCGAGTTGTTTGGAGAGGAGCTGATGTTTTGTTCAGAGGTGAAGTAATTCAACGATGAAATCTCCCACAGCGATAAAAAGAGAAAGACAAGAAAAGGGGGGGGGGGGGTTCTCCAAGCTCCTCAAATATTTTGTTTTGAAATCTTTCATCCTGGTCGTCGAGGTGGAAGTGAATTTTTTTTTTTTTTTACTTGAATACTGCAAAATAACTAAAGCCAGAATTGGGTGTGTCAAAGGCGGCCTGGGTGGAGAGAAGCAGGAATTCTCCCGTTGAGAGGAGAAGAAAGGAAGAAGGACAGAGAGAAAGAAAAGAAATCCCAACAAGGAAGCTTTGGGATTGATAGAGAGGGGCTACAAGAGGGAACACAAGAGCTTAGCGCCCAAGAGAACCGGCTGTGTGTGACAGCGAGTGGTGGTGGTGGTGCGCGGGGGGGGGGGGTTATGTGAGGAAGCCGCACAAAGTGCTGGTGGTGAAAGTGTTTTTCTGGGGGGAGGCGGGAGGGGTGGTGGTGGCTTGAGACGCACAGACCGTTATGCAGAAAGAGAAGGGGGGGGCTGCACGGCTTGAGATGTAAATTTGTCCCTGTTGCGAGCCAGGCCCGAGGCGAGCCCCCCCCCCCACACCTCGCCTCCCTTTTAGTCCTGTACATGGAATAGCCATGGAAACCCCGCTGAGAGCCATAGAAACGTCTGATTCCAGCAGTCTGGGCAGAAAATCCCTCTTTGGTGAGGAGGTGTGTGAAGTGCGAGCGCACGGCCGCCCCTCCTGCGTGCCTTCACATTTCACCTTTTGTGTGCGTATGCATGTGTGTGCATCTGGGGAGGACATTCTTTCAGAGGGGATGGCGGGGGTCTTTCTGATGCAGACAGGGGAGCACCGGGCGACGCACTGTAGCCCAACTGTGAAGGCGCGCAGCAGCATTTGCATCATGTCCCGTCGGTCTGAACTCACAGTCGGTGCTGCTCAGGTCGGTGCAGCAGCGCCTCTCTCTGCAACGCTGCTCTCTGATTCTGGTTAGATCGAGGGAGGCCATCAAAAAGTCTTTATTTTCTAAAAACATTTTAGAAATGTGAATCAAATAGTTCATTTGTGTGGAAAAAATACATAGTGGGAAGTAGAACACAATTTGTCTGATTGTGTACGATTTAAGGCTTTAATTTTAGCACTCTGTCAAATTTAAAAAACATTGAATAATAAATGAGTTTGTCGGTTTAAAGCAGAACTAAACTTGTGATTTCACAGCTTTGCTATTGAGACTTTGGGAGTTAGTTTGAACTGTTTTTTCACCAAAAGTTAGTTTAACGTCTTAACTGATCACATTCAGGTTTTAACAATTTCTGCCCTTTCAAAAAATGTTGTAAAACAAGACTTTTTACAGATTTCTTTTTTTCTTTTACTGTTTATAAAAAATCAACCAGAAAAAAAGAAATATGGATGATATTTTTTTTAATATGATGTTATCACAATGTATTTTTGACCTACAACTTTTCAATTTCTACACTGAAATAAAAATCAATTGTCACATAGTCTGTGAAAAAAAAGCTAAATTCTGTTTCTTTTAGGTTTCATTTCGGAGCTAAAAGAGAAAGAAAGCAGCCACTCGATAATAATAAAGTCAGGAGGCACTAAAAAGTTTGAGTAAAGTGCATCAGAAGACATCAGCCCACCACCAAACACACAGATGCATGTTGGAGGACTGAGCTGCAGTTGAGATTCATCCAGAAACACCTGTGTGATGCTGTCATGTCGACGATGGGGGCGGGGGTGGGGGGGGCATCTTTATCGCTTCATCAGAAGATATGCTGCTTGTCACTGCACCGTGACAGAGGGGAGACGAGAATATCTGCGCTGAGAATAACTCCCGGGCAAGAAATAGAAAAAGCCTGCTGGTTGGTTCTCAGTGAACGGGAGTTTGATTAGTGCAGGGGTCAAAGGTCAGGCCAGCTCCTTTAGAGGCGTGGAGGGAGCGGAGGGGCCGGGCGGGGAAGGTGGGTGAGAGCACGTAGGGGGGGGATTCACATTGTGATGGAAAAGTTTTTGGGCGCACAAAGGAGGCAACGGGCTTGGTTTGGCGCTGCGCGAGCAGACAGTCCCCCCTTTGTCTCTCACCCCTCGGTCAGGAGGCCGCGCACCTGTCCGTCTTCGCTCGGGGGGGGGGGGGGGGG
>JAUESF010000012.1:17878293-17889341 GCA_032274765.1 Malacoctenus tetranemus | reverse complement strand
CCCAAAACCCTCACCCACCATAAACTTATTCATGCTGCTACCGAAAGAGTCCTCACCGACACCAAAACTGTTGCTGATGAAAATCTTAAAGATAAAGGTTGGTAGCCTCCTGACTGAACAATGTGAGCAATATGGCAGAAAAGCAAAGAACTGACACCGTTTTCTACGATTTGACAACTTTTTGTATCGTAGAAGTTTTGCTGCTTATAAAGAAGAGACCACCTCCGACCCCCCCAAAGATGGCAGAAGTTAGCACGGAGGAAAAAGTAAGCTTTCACAGCTTCTGGTTAAAAATCTTCAGACATCCTTTTTTTTTTTTGGTCTGATTTAATGCTTGTTATTTGTTGTTGGTTACAGAAGAAACAAGACAACAAAGCTCCCGACAAAGATGCTATCTTGAAAGCCACCGCCAGCCTGTCCACACGTCACACTGACCGCACTGTCACGCAGCACAACATCAGAGATGTAAGGAACCCCACACTTAACCTGTTGGTTGTGTGATAGTATAGAGGTTGTTTTTTTTCTAGCACTGAAAGCTTCTGATATTATTTGACTTGTTTGTCTTGTTTCAGTTTCAGACAGAGCTTCGAAAAATCTTGGTGTCCCTGATTGAAGTTGCCCAGAAGCTGCTTGCTTTGAATCCTGATGCTGTGGAACTCTTTAAAAAAGCCAACGGTGAGTGAGCAGTCCCCTTTAAAACGGTAATGATCGCCACTGCATTTATCTGAACTTTAAAAAAAGTCAGACCATCTTGCAAAGCTCAGTAGAATGTCCTTTTCAACAAACCAGTCGGTGTGGCAGCCTCACCTTTGTGCAGAGGGGCTTTTACATGACTGCGGGTTTGTGGTGACGCTGGGACGTGAGGAAAATTGCTGATAACACACAGATGGTCAGGTCAAGGTGAAACTCAGGACCTTTCAGCTGTCAGATAGCAGCGCTTGCCACTGAGCTGCCTGTGAAACTGATACGGCTTCTTGTTAAAGACGCCATGAGGCGGAGGATACGTAACTTTTTTTTCCTCCCGTGGTGATGAGCCAACTGTTCGTCCCACCATTTATTTGTTGGAAGTCACAAAAAGAAAGAGATCTCCTCCTGTAAAATTGTGTCAAACGCCCGATGACTCATCCTGCACTCAAAGGCATTGAAAAATGCATGAAGCGTTTCTGGTGTCTCCTGTCCACCAACAGCAATATACATGTGCCGCCTCCTGAAAAAATGCCCATCGAACTGAATGATCATTTATTAGATCCATGTGCTTCTTCTGCACATCTCACTGAGAAATACCTTTGTTGCTGATGAAACACATTCTCGGTCACTTTTGTCTTTGTGAATCGGGTGCCTTATTTTCAACGTCTCACCTTTCTTATGTTTTGTTTTTTGTAGCGATGTTGGATGAAGATGAAGAGGATCGAGTGGATGAGACGGCCCTTCAGCAGCTCACTGAAATGGGCTTCCCTGAGAGCAGGGCGATCAAAGCTCTCAGATTAAACCAGTAAGACTGGATCCGTTCGTCTATTAAAAATTAGGTTTAAAAACCGAACTGTGTCGTCTGGCACAACATGGATTGTTTGTCCCAAGTGTTTGACTCGCAATGCATTTCTCCCATTCTGTTGTCTCTGCAGCATGTTAGTGGCACTGGCCATGGAGTGGCTCATCGAGCATGTAGATGACCCGTTAATAGACACACCACTACCAGGACAGGACTCCTCCGGGGCTGCAGGAGCCGCTGCTGCAGCCACAACAGCTGCTGCCGTGGCCTCGGCCTCCGCGACACCAGGCCCCTCTGCCGCAGCCTCCTCCTCCGCCTCCTCCTCCGCCTCCGCCTCCGCCTCCGCCTCAGCCTCAGCCTCAGCCTCTGCCTCTGCCTCTGCCTCAGCCTCTGCTGCTGGTCCGAATCTTCTCCGTAGTCTCTCCAGTCAGTCCAGCACAGAAGAGAGCAGCAGGCAAGATGAACTCACAGAGATCTTCAAGAGGATCCGCAGGAAAAGGGAGTTCAGACCAGATTCAAGGGTGGGTGCTTTCTTGCACTTCCTGTTGAACTCCCAGTCGGTTTCAGAACTCACCTTAACAAGCACAAATTCAAATGCTCAAACACTCCTCCTGATGAAGCACATTGTAAATAGTTTGCGACATATTTTGCAGCAAAAGGCTTTATTTCATCACGCATGCGTTATGTTCCTGCAGTGAGACCATACATGTCCCCCTGTCTTTCTGCAGGCTGTCATTGCATTGATGGAGATGGGCTTTGATGAGAAGGAGGTGATCGATGCGCTGAGAGTAAACAACAACCAACAGGACGCTGCAGTAAGTATGCAGTGTTTGTACAAGAAGGGGGCGTCAAAGGATCAGTTTGCAATCATGTATGTCAATCTTCAGATGTTGTCCTTCCATCTTCCAAAAAATAGGTTTGCATGACACCTGACCTGCTTGTTTTCTCTTGAAGAAACTAGTCTGTCGTCGTACCTGTTGTCCAACCTGTACTGAGATCTAAACTTAAACAGAAATCATGAAGTCAAGAGCATGACATCCTTGTTTTGTTTTTCTGTCGCGCAGTGCGAGTGGCTGCTGGGGGATCGAAAGCCTTCTCCGGAGGACTTAGACAAAGGCATCGACACCAACAGCCCGCTGTTCCAAGCCATCCTGGAGAATCCAGTGGTCCAGCTGGGTCTGACCAATCCCAAGACTCTGCTCGGTACAGTGAACCACAAGGCAAACTATTGGGGTGGATTTTACGATTCAGTCATGACAAATCCACCTCACATCAAATGGCTCAGATGTATTGCCATTCTACTTATGCTCCCCCTCAGTGAGCGTGGAGTCATCCCAGATGTGTTTAGTATCTTATACTTTTGTGGTGTCAGAATCGTAAAATTTAACCTGTTCAACATAGCATGATCTGCACAAAGTAAACCAAAACGAGTCATCTTTATTGACTCCTTTTGGCCACGAGGTGGCAGTGTTCATATTTATCCAAGAGACACTTGTAAACATTGTCTTGCCAAGCTGATCCCACCTGACCAACAAACTCCTCACAAACTGGTGCATGTTTTCAATGCACTTCTCTTATGTGAGCCTTGTGTTTGTGTGCAGCCTTTGAAGACATGCTGGAGAACCCGCTGAACAGCACCCAATGGATGAACGACCCGGAGACCGGCCCCGTCATGCTCCAAATATCCAGAATCTTCCAGACCCTCAATCGCACATAGAGCCTCCTGGTGCCCCCCACCCCACCCTCCCCCCGTGTGACTGTGGCAGCTTGTGTGTGTGTGTGTGTGTGTGTGTGTGTGTGTGTGTGTGTGTGTGTGTGTGTGCGTGTGCGTGTGGGTGGCAGAGGCACAAGTATTGTTTTTTGCCTTGTTAAGACAAAGCCAGACAAAGTATGAATTAAAATGTTGAAAATATAACTATTTATAACAGTACAGTCAAAACACTTATACACAAAGAAAGGTTAACATAAACATTAAGATTACAATAATAATATAAAGTACAGATTTAGTATGTTGTTTTTACATTTTAATGAGGAAAAATTTTTAGGTCTGACAGACATGATTTATTTTATATAATTTCTCCATGTGCAAAAACAACATCAGACATCGGTTCAATGTTTACACGGCAAAGAGAAGAGTTTTTGTATGTGTTGCAATATTTAACTGTCCCTTCCAGTCCCATCTGTCTCTGTTAAGTGGTCTCATCAGTGGTGAATGTGCAGAGGTCGTTGCGTTTAAGCCCCGCCCTGCCCCTGCACTCGTTTGCATCAAAAACGACCGCTCATCATGGAGAATCTCGTGGCCAGAGGGGTTCGTCGATGACACGTTTACCTCTCTGGCCGTTCACGCCTTCCAAGTCAAGCCCACAAGTCAACCGGCTCTCGGTTTAAAATGGAGTCCGTCTCTCCTGGAGCTAATCTGAACGTATTCGATAGACTCTCGCCTTTTTTCCAGGAGAACTTCACAGTCAAATCATGCGTCCGAGTCTTGTTTTTGTTTTTTTACGACGTTATATTCGGCCTGTGTGTTTCTTGTCGACGTGCTCTTGAATGTCTATTTTTCATGTCGCGCTCATATAGCACTTGTTCACCTCTATGGAGTTAGCTCACTGGCAGTACTGGGGGGGAGGCTGTCGGTTGTCCCCATATTCTCTGAAGGGGTTGTTATGTGATGCTGAGCCTAATCGAAAAAGGAGGGAGGCGGGGGGGGGGGGGGGGGGGCGGCGGGCACAAAACAAAATAAAAACCACCCGGGCTTTTTTTTTTTTTTTTAAGTTCAATTTGTATGATGACACACGCTCACGCTTTGTGTGGCCACGACATCCATACGGAGCGATACCACAAGCTGAGACCCAACCAGTGTGGATGTTTCTGGCTGACCTCAGTTTATTCTGAGAGCGACGGACGATTCTGCTGTCAAACCAAACCAAAAGGTCACTGTATAACCTGCCTTGTCATTAGATGTACCCAGTGGAAGAAAAAAAACAAAAAAAAAACAAACCATGTATTTCTGTGCAATAGCAAAAGACTTCTGTTGATCTGTAAAGACATATATTTGATTTGAGTGTTAGAGATGTGTGAACTGCAATGGGTAGTGTGTTATACGATATTAGCCTTTGCATCGAGTACTGAAAAGTCTCCAGCTACGTCAAAAGATGATGGGGTGGGAGTGGAGCTTTGCCCTCTGAGTTGGTGGGAGCTTCGAAACATGATGGAGGGTGGTGTGTTTTTGCCAAGCTTTTGAGTGTTTTTATTCGATATTTAAAATAATGTGGTGTTGATGTGACTTTCTGCTCAGGGAGGCGGAGATTGTTTTTCTAGACCGTCGCCATGGCAAACCTCTGCTCAACCCCAACCAGTCTGGCATTCAAATCGAAAACCCACGCTCACAAGAGAAATGGCTTTAACTATAATCTGTCAATGATTTTTGCCTCTGGACAGGAGCACCACGACACATGGTTTTGTAAATGCAATATTTGGAAATATTTAAATGTTTTTAGAAAGAAGTGTCTGTTTGAACTGTGTATTATGACATTATTTATATCAAAGCCAAACTTGTTCTTATTTATAACATTTTTAGCAAAACCTTGAAGCTAATCTACAAATGTGAAAAAAAACAAACAAAATGCTTCAAATGTTGTTTTTACAAACCATTTCCAATGTGCTTATGGACTGGCAGCTGGCAGCGAGGATGGGTGGTGGTGGTGGTGGAGGAGGAGTATACCGGCGCACAGTCGTTCACGGGCCTCCACGTCGACCGGCTCGCTGACCAGCTCTCTCACCACTCACGCTTGTTGCTGGCGTACAAAACAAAAACGTCTCTCCCCCTCCCCTGACTCATGGTGAAACAAACATTGGGACTTTCAAGGGAAACGGTCCGTGGGGAAACGCCAACGTTTCGCAGCGGTCAGATTGAATGATCAAAAGTGAACTTTATTGCACGGGAACGCTGACGGGTGGTGCGGATTATCCTTCTCACACTGCTTTTTTTTTGCAGGACTGGTCCCAGATCAACAACCTATGCAATATACTCACAGTCTGTTCGTTCAAACAGCCCCGTGGCTACTGGCATCTCAATCACTATTGCATTAAAGTGTTTTTTTTTGTGGCTGTATCCTGTTTTATTTTTGTGTGTCACCTTGTTGGAGAAGCTCGCTGGGATTGACCTTCTGCCTTCTATTCCCGACTTTGTGGAAGAGTTGAAGGTCTTTTTAGGTCCCGGGGAAATGGCCATCAGTTCCTTTAGCTTTCAGAGGTGTTGAAACCCATTCTATCAGAAGAACACGACAGGTTGTGGGAGGTAAGGCAAGTGTGAGTCCGCCATCTCTAACCAGAAGCTTCTAAAAACGGATTCAGCCCCCACCCCCCAATTAATATTGACAACAAACCACCTCTAACCATAGAAAAGTACAAATAGCCCCAACTAAATCCAACACACAAAATAAAAATACAATTATTACAGCCAAGTTCTAAATACATAAATCCACACAGGCCATCATAACTAAATAACTAAAATCTCTGTGGTCTGTGGTATCTTGTGCTGTAGAGGTGCTAGGACTTGAGGCCATGGTACCACTGCATGCTGTCTCTCCCATGGCTTCTTCCTCAGTGTGAGAGGATGATGGTGAAGCCGGGAAAATAATGGTTAAATAATTGATTCCATCAGGAGTACTTGCAAAACTGTGACCACTAGATGTCACTATCAGTTAGCCTCACAGGACTACGTTGGCCTTGCAGAATAAAGAATGTTGGTCAATGCTTATCAATATTATATATTTTGCACCAGCCGAAACTGATTTATTCCAAAGGGGAATTGGGGATTGCGGTGTTTTGTTTTCAAATAAGTCACTGATTCTGAAAGTTCACTTGACATTTCCGGGAGCGAAGGCTGCACACGAAGGAGTAGACTGAGGTTTTCCTTGCATTTTTTAAAAGAATAAAGCAAAGGAATTTGCAGGGAACTAGGAAGCAACACTATTTAAGTTAACGTGTTTACATAGTTGTTACTAGTAGTGCTAGTAACAGGCTGGACGGTAATCACGCATGCGCAGTGCTAGCCTTGGGCAGGCTTGGATGATAATTGCATTTCTATGGGCTGAGCGCGAACACACTGCACACTGAGTGTATCTTTAATCCGACATGATGGATTTAATACAGAGATAGGCGTCTACAGAAGAGCCACAGGACGTCGCGCTTTTCCTCTCGACAGTTCCCCGTTTTTCTTCCCGACGTCTGGGTGTGCTGAAAGTCTCGCCGTGGAGCGCTTGTCTCGCAGGCCGCGAATCGGGTCTTGTTGCTGGGAGGAGACCCCACGGACTCGCCTCCCCGCTAGCATTCTTAGCTGGCTATGATGCGTCGCCGTTGCTGTTTTTTCTCCACAGCGGGCCACTGTGCAGCGAGGCGGGTCCTTGGTTAATCGTTTGCCCCGGACGCAACGGAAGGGTGTCTTGGAAATACACCACACCTTTCAAGGTAATGTCTTGCCAGCTAGCTAACGTCATTCACGGGGCCAATGAATGCGGGGCTGCTGTACGCTAGCACGCTAACCGTTAGCCGCGCTCCCTCTGCACGCACGGCCGCTTTGCTAACCTACCGTTAGGGAAAACGTGTCCGGCTCATTGAGGTTACCGTCACGCCAGCATACCAACGGTGGAACAGAGTCAACCTCCAACCTCTGTCTTCGTCCGACAAACGAGTGTTGGGTCGCCCATGGACGGCCACGTTGAGCTATTATTGGCATGGAAACATAACTTAACCTTAAAGGTCAGTTTCAGGATCTTCCTCTGAGAAGGGAAACAGGGAAACATCCAGTCTACGTTGTAATAAAAATGCTGCACTGGGCACGTCGCTGCTGTTCAGGTGATAAATCTGACTGACCTGTGGCCCAGGTGATGAGTAAGAACCATCCTCTTACAGAAGTGGGTGAACTGGCCGATATTTCACTGTCATTTGAAACACACCAGCTGAACTTGCTGTGAAGTGCAGGCCAATATTATCGAAGAAACTCGTCACACTCTATAATCTTAATGATTTCTTGGATTATTTAGAAGTTACATGAAAACTGGCACAAAGAAATTTAGATTTGTTTTTTGTAGACACCAAGAGTGGTGTTTATTTTGACCACTATTATTGAGTTATATAGTCTGAGATTGTCTCTGTATAAAGACTTGCTTGCTCAATTATTACTTGGAATCCATCCATTGTTTAAGATAGCTTCAATATCATATCTCTTGTTTTGCAGCCCAGAGCTGCTCATTACAACACGTGGTTTCCACAAGAAGTTTCATTCTTAGAGTCATTATTTTATTACAGTCACCTCACTGGTGTTTACTGAAACACCAGTTACTGCAGAGAGACAGTGTCCTCAGTATAATCAAGTACTTAACATAATGAATGTGTCTGTCAGGACGTCGCTGGCTGTCTGGAAGGCCACAAGCAAACATTTTAAAAAGGAGAATCCAGGCAGCATCAATAACGTTTTCCCCCAGTTAACACCAAATGCTGGAACCACTGTGATTGCTTGATTTATTTATTGTTGCATCGCTCTAACACAGCGTCCAGCTCGGGGAATCTGCAATTTGGCAAATTGTGGGGAGCTAATACCCTGCTATTTGGTTGTGCGTCTTACTCAGCACAATGCTCTGTGTCGTCTTTAACTGTGTGTTTACGCCTCTTGTAGGATGGATGTTGATTTGTGTGCTGGTGGGGACAGTACCAGGAGAAGAGGGGAACTGGCAGGGGTTTCAGAGGGCGCCATGGACATCGTACCATTGGAAATGTATGACTCGGCCAGAGCGAAAATAGCTGCCAATCTACGCTGGCTGTTTGCCAAAGCCTATGGAATTGGTAAGTAATTTAGTTATACTCATGCTACACAAGTGCTCACTAAACTCTCTTCCTCTTATACTTACAGTCAGCTGTGGAGCTCGCTTGTATTCATATCTGTGCGTGGAGCACAGTGAGGCGGAAATCCTCTGCTTTTGTTTTCCTGTCGAGACTTTAGAAGTGGTCCACAAATCTGCAAAATAGGTTTTCCTTGTATTTCCATGTAGTTTAGATGTTATTATTAGAGTCATGTTTCCTCTCGTTGAGAATCTAAAGCTCAGCAGAATATG
Organism: Malacoctenus tetranemus; assembly: GCA_032274765.1. Classification (NCBI taxonomy): domain Eukaryota; kingdom Metazoa; phylum Chordata; class Actinopteri; order Blenniiformes; family Labrisomidae; genus Malacoctenus; species Malacoctenus tetranemus. Next base: position 17,880,740 of record JAUESF010000012.1, on the reverse strand, counting down.
TCGTGCTTCAGCAGGGAAACTTTGACAGTGAGAGCCTGAGAGAAAGAAATACTGGTGTGTGTGTGCACTCCTGCCAACAGCAATTCCCCCGTGATACTCGGCAACTAAAAGCTCCTGCACTGACTCACCCGATCCTCCCATTCTTGTATGGAGGCCAGTGAGATCGAACCCCGAATCGGTCTGAGTGACAGGAACTGAGGAGCGGGCTGTATTTGTTGGACTGTACTCGGAGCGGAAAATACTGATCTACAGCACCAGTCACACACGCTTCATGTTTGGATTGTGATCGGCATGAGTGAGTGGTATGTCTGGACAGTCTCTCCTGTTCAATCGAAAGCTTTGTTAGCCAGAAGTAAAATGTTGAAAGTTGAAGGATAAGTTGCGTGAATTCAGGGTGGCTTTTTGGAAGATCTGTTTCAGTCCCAAAGGTAAAAATCACCACCATCAGTGGTGATCTACTGTTGTCACAGGGCCTGGTTACATGCACACATATGTCCATGCACCTAAGAAATGTGGACGCAAGTGTCCAACAACATGAGACTCAGTCCAGAGGCTTTGGTGTCCTAATGTTGGAGTTAATAGTCTGCTAAACAGGCTCCATGCAGCTCACTGTACCATTCCAGAGCTGCTTCTTCCAGCAAACCAGCTCTGAATTGAAGCTTCAGGGTGAAGGAAGTTACCGAGCAGATGACATTTAACAAGTTGGCGCTCGTTTCCACATTAGAACCACCATAACAGAGGTCCATGTGCCACGAACTATCATTGGCTTCAACAATTTTGTGTGTTTACAAACATAAAATGACCCTCAGAAAAAGCATCCTGGGCCAATGTTGACCTTTTTGACAGTGAGAACAGAGCTGTCGTTTGACCCCAAAGGCTGCTCGTTGTCTTTTTGCTTTGCCACAGGTTGCTCTCTTATCATCCCAGCTCGGCTCAGTCAGTGTTGCGCTCTGCTATCTGATGCACGAGACCTTTGCTGCTTTGCATTCGTGTTGTATCAGTGTGGTTTCAGGTCAGCTCAGCGGCCATTATTTCAAAGGCCTATACAAGCTTTTATTGTATTCTGCGGTCTTTTGCATACCTGAGGTTGCTGTGCAGATTCCCAAACAATCAGGTTTTGAACTGGAAGTGATTGTCTGTCGTCTGTTCTTGCTGTCCCATTATTTCTCTCTAACTCTCTCTATAGTTTAAGGGTCAGCTTCTACTTAGCTCGTCCTGATCGTTAGAACCATTTACCTTCTGTTATCTTCATTCAGTGTCAAGTGTCCTTGGAATGAGAAGAGTGTTTTTGAATTGTCACAACTGATCAACATTTATTTTTTCACAAAGGAAATCATTCTGTAGCTCCAAAAGCTTCGGTGACGGAGAGGGAAGCTCCTCTCAGGTGCAGCTGTATCCTCCTCCCATGGGGACCGAATGCATTAAGCTCATTGTACTCCCCTCCTATGGCTCATGTGGTGATGCTAATGCTACTCAGTTGTTTATGTGGCTTGTGCAGGGTTTGGTGGAGGCGAACAGATGCGTGTAACCAATAAGCGTGACAACGTTCCTTTTTAAATAAGTGCGTCTGTCTTGTGAGGTGGAGAGCTTACAGGGAGTGGGATCGTGCGAGTTCATCACAGCGGTCCCCCCCTTTCCCTGTGCCTTTGATGGTGCAGCCCTTAGTCTGGTGCTGGTGGCCTCCTGTCCTACTGCCCTGTGCTGCAGCTGCTCCCAGCCTCAGCAGCACACAGCCAGACACAGCGCTGGTGAGAGGAACAACTTGTCACGGATGCATTCACATTGCCGGTCTCTTGGTCTGCCTGGTCTCCGACAAACAGTCAGTACAGCGGTGATCACGGCCGGCTGACTCTGCATCTCCCTCGGCCTTGTTGCCAGGCTCCATATCCTCACGCTCCACCCTGTCCCTATCAGTGCGTTTTACAGGCAGGCGATGTGTAGTAGGAAGGTGGAGGAGGAGGAAGAGCAGGCGGGGCGCAGCTGCCACATGACATCAATGTCTGCAGAATGAAGTCAAACGTGAAGACTCGCCCCGGCTAGACCCCTTTTGTTTGCAGACACAATTACTCCCATTCTTCCAGCCTGTTAATGTACTCAGAAACAGCTCTCCAGGAATGACCCTCACTAGTGGGTGTTACACATGATAGGTCTGTGTTTTGTACTAATTCATCCTCGTGTCCGGGGCAGATCAGCTCGAACTGTTGTGCAGCAAACGATGCTGAATAAGTAATAAAGGAACAGTTTTATCTGAGCAGTATGTATTCTTAGAAAAAGGGCTGCATCGTCTTTACTCTCAAAAGCAAACCTCTGTTCAGTCTGCTCCTCACTGCACAACAAATCTCGGCATTAGTGGGGAGATTCAACCAGTCAAACCAGAGGCTTGTAATTGCTTCCGAGGTTGCGTCACTAAATGACAAGACAGTGATAAGTAATGTGAAGTGTGCACA
>JAUESF010000012.1:17855666-17878193 GCA_032274765.1 Malacoctenus tetranemus | reverse complement strand
GTGCACACATGCTGCTTCCATCAGCTGCATTTTACAAGTAGAGCAGTTGTCGATGTGTTGACGTGGCTTTTATCTACAAAAGACTTATTGCACATTTTGTACGTAGACAAAAACACCCTGTCTGGCTGCTCGGATACGTCTGTAATTTGCCACTTCAACTTTGGTGGAGACAGAGTGGTCCATGGTTCGAGTCCCTGGTGTGAACATGAGGGTTTGTGCTTTTTTGCTGCATCACAAACAGTCTCTGTACTCTCAGTGCACACTGACCTCACCACACACATCTCCATCAGGCAGGCATTCAGGGCAGAAGGCTCTCCTCTGATTGGCTCAATATGCTGACATGCAGAACATGAGTACAGAGGGCATAGAACCGTATTGAATTTTAGCAGTTCAATGGGCCATTTGCAATATGCATATTCTGCAAGATGGAGTCAATTTGACAATAACTTTGGCGATAAATCATAATATAACATATGTAAAAAGTCAGAATTGTCTCTATTCCTTTCCAAAGAGGATTATTAGATTCAACTTACTCCAGAATCAATCACTGATAATTACAAGGTCAAAAGAACCTCACTGTTCTTGTTCACCATGCACTCTGCTACTCTCCTGTATTCTGGATTTGTAGGCTTAGTGTAGTTGAGTCCCCACTTGCAGGGTTCAGCCGTCCTTTGTGGTCACATCATCCACACAACGAGCTGGAAGAAGCCGCCTGTCTGCCTTCCTGTTTGTGTGAGCGGGGGGATTGCTGACGAGTTGGTCCCTTTATCCCGTCAGACGGCGCAGACGCTTCAAATCACGTACACTCGCATGCAGCCTTGCGCTGTATTACTCCAGCTCAGCCAGAGTTTAGAAAAGAACCGAGCAGACAGGGTTACTTCTATTGCAACACATTGCAGGATTTAGGACCATTTCAGCCTTTTTTTTTTTAATCCCAGCTGAGTGGTTTACCTCATCACGTAAGTTTGGGTTGTGCATGCCTCAAGACGCCTGCTTCAGCTCATGTCCTTATATGGCTGTAGTGGCTGGTTTTGGGAATGACTTTAAGTTCACACCCAGAGCAACTGAATCACTCATGGAGGCCTTTGTCTTTCCTCTGTTTCTTCAGTTTCACTGAAGCCATGCTAGCAGTGTCCAGTGTTTCACCTGACAGGCATTCCTCAGGTAACAAGCAGGGACCTGCAGCTACAAATGTGCTCGTTGGCACCGGGCGAACTAAAGCGGGCATAGAACTAACATCACATGGAAGGCGCATTCCTGCAGTTTGTTTACAGTGTGAAAGACGCACTTCTTTCTGGTCAAGGTGCTGTACACATTCCTCTGTTTTGCAACGCTAAATCTATTCGGACTGCCTGACTTCAGAGGATGCATGTGAAGGCTGATGGCCCAACAAGAGTGAGCCAATTTATTGGCTTAAGAACACGTGACCTCATTTCCAAGACCACACAAGGTCTGATCAGTTACACTTACATATTAGGTAAATGCATCAGTTTGTCTAACTTCTTTAAGAGTCCTACCTGGCATATGTTCTTAGCCCCACCTGGCAATCAGTTATCAGCAATGAACCTACAGAAAAATGAAGTGAAAATACTCTCAAGTGTCGGATTTATTGGCTTTCATCTGAAACTACAAGTGTGTCGTTTGCTGCACAGTGAGGTATGTCGAGGTGAGAGTTTTCGAATAGAGCGTTTCATTTAATTTCCTGCAACTGTCGGACCACCTGGTCTTTAGAGGACATGTCCTCTGAATATCGATCCTCTCAGTTAAGGCACAGCCATGTGGTTCCTTGCAAGACCCGCCCTTAACGTGTCCTTTCTTTGCAGACCATATACCAGAGGACTTGCGGGACCCCTTCTACACGGACCAGTATGACCAGGAGCACATCAAGCCGCCCGTCATCCACCTGCTGCTGTCCTGCGAGCTGTACTGCCGCGTCTGCACCCTCATCCTCAAGACGGAGCAGGCGGTATCTTTGCAGTCCCACCTGTCCGTCATCCAGGCTCTGTCCAGAAAGGGCATCTATGTGGTGGAGAGTGACGACACACCGGTCACAGAGGAAGACCTGGCCAGTATGCCCATCAAAATGGTGAGTGGGAATGAACATGAACATTATGCTGATCTACACACACAGGCAGCACCATAATGGTCCTTATGCTTCAGTCGTTATTCCTGAAGTCTGACTCTTGGCACATATTGGCTCATATTGTAACTCTGTGATCAGAGACAACATCCAAATTGTTGCCTTCATTGCCCTCCCTCAGGATTAACCCTTTCCTTTTTCTTCTGCTGTCCAGGAGGACAGATATTCCCCTGACTAGTTCATAGTAGAGCGATACGCTTTCCTTTAAACCTGATGGAATACAAAGCAGGCAGTTTAATCAGCGTCATCAGTGTTAAGAGGGTTACTTGTTCTAATACTTCTCAGGATCCGTTTTATTCTAATAATGTCCTCACCCACATTTTCATCAATCTGTTAAGAGCATTTTCTGAGTGTTGGCACTTGAAATTCTCTCATTCCTCCACAAATCATTTAAGCGCTTGTGATCCAGCCCAGATTTGTAGCCTTTTATTCACTAAACTCAAAAATAAAAAGGTTAATATGGTGACAGTGGAGATGTCTGCCCATGCAGGACTACACAGGGAATTGGCCTACTGACGTGATCATGCGTGTGTAATGCACATCAGATTTCCAGATCAGCTTTTCGAGGTTGAACATTCAGTGTGTCACCCACATCCACATAATCTGAATGAACATCCTCCCCCAGCAAACACTGACGTAATCTAGCCTCACTTTTTTTTCTTCCTTTTTTCCTTTTAACCAAGAACACTTCACACCGGATAGGATGAACACCAGCCAGTTCACTCCGTCTCAGCTGTCCTATTCTGTCAGTTACCATGGAAACCAGCAGTCGCACTCAACAGGCCTTCCCCTCCTCAGACTGGCTCATGAATGACGTGCGTCTGCAGGTCTGACACAATAATCCAAACAGGCCGTGTGTGAGCGTGCAGACACAAAGGCTGGTGAGCTGACGGAAAATCCTGCGGCGGGCACCTTGCTTATCTCTCTCAGACTTTCGGGACACCCTCCTCCCCGTTTGCTGACTTGACAATGTGTTCCCATGGCAACCCAGATTTTTATTATTTTCCCTCTTTTGGTCCACACCAAACTGTACTGAGCAGCTGAGGCTTGTAAAACACTGAGAGAGAGAGATCCTTTTGGGTTCAGCTCATGTTTATGTGGACACATAATACACGTACCTGTCCTGCATCGGCTGTAAAGCTGCGGCTGATGCTCACAGAGATGGCCAGTAGATTTGAAGTGTTGGTGCCTTTCGCAGCAACTTTTGTCTTGCTGCTCGGCAGACAGGATGACTGTCCTCCACCAGTTGTTACATCCCTAACTCACTGACAAGATTTCACAATTTTTCATAACGTGACACAAGCTCGAGAGAAGCATCAACAATGAACAATTCACTCCTTGTCAAGGAAAGCCAGTGTCAGCCAGATGTGGCCTCTATTCTTGGATTGTTGATGAAAACAACTAGGCAAAGCAGAACAATGGATACTGTATGAGAAAGGCCAACCTGAGTGGTCTTTCGCTTCCCGTCCTTATCTCTTCTTCATGTGAAAACTTGCATTTGACATGAAAGTTTGGGGTTAATTTTCTACTGCTGTTTACATCCATTTGTTTTGTGTTCTTGGGAAAGTACTAAATAGCTCTCATTTGTTATTTTAATGAGCTTAATCTCTGTGCACTTCCATCAACAATTGGATTACACTCGCTGCGCATTACACAAGAGTGCCACTTGGAACATAACTGTATTCTGTTCGTTTTTTCTCCTGCATTAGTTTTATTTGTTGCAGTGTGGCCTGTGATGGTGTAGACTCAGACTACACTGCTAAATAAAATCAACTCTATAGATACAGATTGAATTCCTGCATTTAGTTTCGTCTGGCAGGGAAAGAATACTCAGGATTGTTCAATGGTAATTCCCCCCCTGGCTGTGAAGGATCAATATTTTGAATTTGAGCACCAGGCGGTAGGTAGCTTGGAGTTGGGATGCCCCTGCTGGGCCTCCTAATTGCATTAGGATGTAGAGGGGGGCTTGACATGGGACACCCACTGTGCCTAACAAGATATGACAGCTTTGAATTAAGCCTGTGTGGTTATATAATGTTGTACTGTACTTCGGGAACCGCAGGACTGTAAGCTTACTCACACTCATGAGACTTTCTAACCTCATGCTGACCTTGATGAAAGGAGAGTCGTCGAGCACTGATGTATATGTGAAGACGTCTTTTCTGCTCCTAAGATGTCTTTTCAAGTCTGATCAGAGATCCTGATTGATGTCGTGTGTCTGCTGAAGACTCTTAGACACCTGAACATTCACCTGAACCGAGGACAGTTTTGATTGAAGATTTTGAATGACGCGATTCCTTCTTGAGCAGAAGTATTGTAGTTTTGTTCTGTGGCTCAAGGTCCCTCTGTGTAGACTTTATATGTTGTCACCTCAACAGATATAGAGCAGATTGGCAGTGATTTAACTCAGGTAGATATTTCAGGTGGTCTGCTTGTGTCTATCATTTTTCAATGAAGGGGGAAAAAACAACCTTTTTTTACTTTGTTTACTGTTTCTGCACTGGTCTCCTCCATAGTATTTTACTTTCCAGTCAACCTGCACACTGGCTGCTTCCAGCTTCATTAGTAATTGCATCTGGAACAATGAAAAAGAAGAATCCAATAGAATTGAACTGTCCCCTGTTTGTCTCTCTGTGTCCCCCAGAGTGCTCACATGCCCATGATCGATGCCCTCATGATGGCCTACACGGTGGAGATGATCAGCATTGAGAAAGTGGTGGCCTCAGTCAAGCGCTTCTCTACCTTCAGTGCCTCTAAGGAGCTGCCGTTCGACCTGGAGGACGCCATGGTCTTCTGGATCAACAAAGTACATGCACGCACGCACACACACACGTATAAATCGAACTGATTGTGATCATAGCTGCCACTTGACACCATGTGGGCTCAGTAACATGTTGAACACTGACATCACTAGTGACTGGCCCACTTGTTTTGAAGCTTGTGTGTCTCTGAGACGTCAGGACCGAGGAATGTGGCACTGCTGCTCTCACTGGAGGCAGCGGCTCATGTTGCACTCATCTCTCAGTGAGGTGGAGGCTGGAGGCAGCGAACGCCATGACACACTATGGCGATCAGTTACTCAGATGTTTCACACTGGCGTCCTATGGGAAAAGTAACACATCAGTTTGTAATGCTTGTGATATTTTTCACAGTTGTTGTTTGTAATGTGCGTTTATTTTTGCATTCTTGAGCAAACAATTAATTTTTTACCCTATAGATATCTGAAAAATTGATATCTGTGAACTTGTCGACAAAATAGACCAAACTATTAATTATGAGTCACAGAGGAACAAAATTTCCTTGCTTTTCTTGGCTCAACAGACGGGCAATTTTAGTAACTTTCACATCCTTAAATGGAGGACTACAAATAACAGTTTTTCAAAGTAGTTCTGGTTCTCTTAGTGCTTTTTGTGATGGTATAGTTCCAACAGTTGGACATTAAGAGAGCGCTGATATCAGGCTGAGAGAGAAAACTACATGTATCTTCTACCATGTAAGGTATCAGAAGCAGCCCCTTTTTTATTTAGCAAAACAACATATTTGTGTTGCTTGGTAACAGTTCCATTGAATTAAGCAGTGTTCCCTATTTTTTTGGTCAGAAAGATAAAAGAAATGGCGAAAGAATGAAGGCTTTTTTTCTATTTCAATAAATATTGATGTTTGATGGAGTTTCAGTGCAGTGTCAGCTGCACTGCCTCTCAGCTAATAAGTGTTCAACTCCTAATTGAAATGCAGACACACAGAGAGTGGAGGAGCCAGTAGATAATTATTCACTTTGCCATGGAGTGCTCAGACTCAGGGAACTAAGTTTAGGGGGGAAAAAGTGAGTGTGCAATCAAAACATGTTGGGTCAAGTGATCAGGATGCTTTAAACCTGACACACCCACCAGAGAAAAAGGAATGACATCAATTCTAACACTCCCACCGCTCTTTCAGAAGAGGGTAAATCCAGGACCTGACCTGCTGCTTGTTTTGACAGATGTACAGAGACAGATGTTCATGTAGCCGTTTGTTTTAGTTCGTCTCCATAGTTATGGTTTTTTTTTTTATTCCCCTGGATTCCTGCACATGCATTGAAATGTTTATTGTTTCTTCCTCCACTCTAAAGGTGAACATGAAGATGAGGGAAGTTACTGAAAGGGAGCATAAAGTCAAGCACCACCCCTTAGAGTCTCCAAGTCACCAAAAGGTAAGACCTCCCGCATTGACTTCCTCCTTTCACTTTGCAGAAGTCCTGAAAGGCTGAAATCCCTTTACCTCCGTGTCTTCCTGACAAACCTGTGGGTGGTGCAGGATCCTCTCCATTTTCTTCCCTGGTGACGTTTTGAAGCTGTTCTGACCCTCCTCTTTTGTTTTCTCCTTTGCTTGAACCCGGAAGCAGATCCGATCCTGTTGTCTGTGACCTCTGACCTATTAATCTCTCTGCTCCTGTCCCTCATCTGCCCCCCCCCTTCCCCCTTTTTCTTACCCCTGCAAACTGGATAGTCTCCCTCCAAATGGTATTGGAAGCTAGTCCCTGTAAGTTGGATGCCAGCCCCCCACCCCCCTCCGCTCCCCATAACCCCATTTTGCCCCCTCGCTCCTTTTCCCTCTTGCACGCATAGTTCTGTGTCGATGTGCGCGCACACTCCACCATGGCTCATCAGGCTCATTCTGTGCTGCTTGTAGCCAACAGTCGGGAGAAGCTGAAAGCTGCTTTTTTTTGGTTTCTCCTCTGCTTTTTTTCTCTGTGTGGCAAAACAAGACACACAGACCTCAGGTTATTCTGACCTCCTGTGAAGTGCTGGAGTGGCATCTATCTGCTGCGCAATGTGTGCTACTCCATTTCAAGCTCAAGTCGGCCATGTGGACTCTCTGTGCGTGTGCTTAAGTATGTGTGTGGTATTTGCTTGCCCAGTGAAAATAGGAGCAAATCCATGCCTTCCACCTCTCCTTGGCTTTGCAGACCCATTCCCAGCCTCACTCCTCTCACTGATCTGCTTTGTCATTCTCCCTCCAGTCCTTCCCTTTCTCTCTCTGACCTACTCTTTCTCTCTCCCTCTCCTGCTCTCTCTCACACACACTTTCCTTACGTCGTGATGGTCTCCTCTGACAATTGTGTGTGTCAGCCTGATGTTGTGCACGAGCTGGCCCACTGCATGCTGGAGCCAGAGGAGCTCTGAAGCGGGACAGTGTTTTCCTTATCAGAGGAACATTCACTTACAAAGGAACTGTGTACGTTTTTTGTCTCACCTGTGGCACAAGTGCAAATAGTGTAGTGTTGTAGAATACCCAGCAGAAATAGGCCTCCTAAACTGAGTGTGTTATGTGAGCTACATATTTTCTGCTTCTTGGTTGTAGTTTGAAATTAATAGACCATTTGCTGAACAAATGTCATGCAACAGAGTACAGAGTGTTTACAGTGTTTTTGTGATATTCTACGACGTGAAATTACTCGGGCAATTCAAGTGCTCTGTCACTTTTAGTTATTTTTGTAGGTAAAAATTTGCATGCTTTAAATGTTGGGTCTCAGGTATAGATATAATTATGATATAGAGGTTATGGTCTCAGATTCCCATTGTGACAATGTCAGATAATGATCTTCATCCCAAAGCAGACAGCATCATTTCTTGTTTAATCTTTAGCTTGAGTTTGTGCATTGCACTTTGAACTGAGTCCACAGACCTAGAACTCTGTCAGAGTTCTTGAGCCTTCACAGCAATGCTCCTCAAACTCTTCTGGTTACTCGCCGCTTTAAACCAACATGAGTCTTTAAGCCCCTCCGGCCCTTATCACCCCAAAAAAGAATTTAACATATGAGCTACAACTGACATGGTGGAACACTCTCTACAGGTGTTTAAGAGCTTCTCTTGAACGGTTTCTTTAAGCAGATAAGTCAACCTCTTCATAACCGACTTATTGACATTCAGGACTTCCTCTTTGTGCCTCCTGTTTAGCCTTTTGCTGTCCTGTTACAAATCGTGAAATGAATTGTGTGACGTATTGTGAGCAGATTTGTCTCATGACCTGGTGAAATAATTGACCTGGAACCATCTGTTGTGTCATCTCCTTTCGCTTTTGAATAGGTTTTATAAAACGTTCTGTTCCCTTGGTCTGCAGTGCATTTGTGTTTCGTAAAGCGTTCGCTCCAAGTGGGCTCTTTTGTCTGCATGCGTTCCTTTTTCATGTTTTCTTACCTGGTGCTATGGAGGACTGCTTGCGTTGACTAACAGACCTAAATTTCAATGACATCATTTTGATTAGCGTTATTGATGTATGTAGCAGTCCCTGTCAGTGGTCTTCCTAGACCTCCAAGTAGGTCTGTAGTGTATTTATAGCCTTGTGCTTGTTGGTTTTGATCAGTGATTGAACTAAGTCTAACGAAAAAGCCAATCTAGCAGTTTGAAGGGGAAATGTCCAAAACTAACGTTTGGGAGGTGAGTGCGTGTCAGCACCAACTGTTCTGTTTTCCCTGAAGTGGGCCAGTGCTCCCCCCTCAGCCTCAGTGGGCCGGATCGTGTGGCCAGTGGTGGAACTGGGTTACACCACTGGACACATTCCCATTCAAGCTGAAGGAAGGCTGAGCCTCCACTGTGTCCGTCACATCACCGCTCTAACACCGTCACCTCCGTCCACTCACAAACCGGGTTGTTGGGTTCTTCCTAAACTGGGTGATCATGATGCACTGGTCCTCGGAGGACTGTCGCTCTGCTTGCTTTATTAAAATCATTTTTACTTTTATGTAGAAAAACTGTAGAGAAACCTAAGCTTCATTGGTGTGCCGAGTTGTTGCAGGAGATTCATGCAAATCTGAGTTCAGCTGTGATTTCTGGCACTATTTTGACCTTGGACCTTTTGATTCAGTGGCATCATCTTGTAGATATCGTTCCTGCTGTTGAATGATTAGTGGTGGAAAAGCTTCCACCTAAAGTCGCTTCATGAAACAAGTGTCGGCTGTTGTGAAACTCCCCGTGAGCACCTTAATCTAAGGTGTGATTGGAGGAAAGCATCAGCAGGCCTTCTGCTTTGACTGGCGTCACATTTCATTAAGGGCGATCTGTCAGTGTGACACCAGCCTTCGCATTTTTTGGGGATGTTTGGTGGTGGTTCATTCTCTGTCTGTGCCCTGTGGTGGTTTGTGTAGCTGTTGCAGCATATTTCCTCTTGTAACCCCCCCGATCCTCCTCTGCCCCCGGTGGTCAGGTACGGTATCGCCGGGAGCACGCTTCAGGCCGGCAGCTGCCCTTCTTTCCACTGCTGGAGGACCTGATGAGGGACGTTTGTGACGGAGCGGCGCTGCTCACTGTGGTCCATTACTACTGCTCAGACCTCATGAAGCTGGAGGGTAGGACGCGCTGTCGCACTCACACACACCCGCCCAAGTTCAGTCGCACCATCCCACTAATAATCACTTGCCCCCAAAGAAATTTCCCTGTTGCCAGTGTCAGACAGACTGAATTTAATATCCAAGTGTGAGGCTATTTTAGCGCCTGGCACATGGGGTTACTGTCCGAGGCTCGTCAGTGGGACATTTATAGCAGCGGGTCATTGAGCTGTATCCTGATCTGATCCGTCCCCGCCTGTCTGATCAGATATTTGCCTGAAGGAAGTTCCTTCCATCGCGGACAGCCTGTACAACATCCAGCTGCTCCGAGAGTTTGCCAACGAGTATCTGAACAAGAGTTTCTATCTGACGACGGAGGACATGCTCTACTCGCCACTCGTGCTCAAGGTACGAATGCCGGCAGTACGACTGTGCTCCACCGTGAAATGTTAATCAACCAGTCCCAGTCCACCTCAGTTCACTGAAATGCCACCACTGCTCCTACTTCTTCTGTGTTCTAGCACAATGTGATGGTGTTCATTGCTGAACTTTTCTGGTGGTTTGAGACGGTCAAGCCTGAGTTTGTCCAGCCCAGAGACCTCCAAGAGTTAAAAGATGGTAAGCATCAAGCACAAAGCACAGACACATTACAGATTTTAAAACTTGTGAAATAGTCTCATGAAGCTTCTACAGAGACCGAAACAGTGGTTTCAGCACAGATTTATCATGGAACACATTCCATCATACGTAGTTCATAAGAGTCTGAGTTGCAGGTTGGATTCCCATCAGCCTACAGGGCCGCTACAAGCAGTTTAAAGAGTCACCTGTCTCTCCCTCTTCCTCGCTCAGCTCGAGCCATCGCACACCCCAAAAGCTCCCGCCCGACAGTGCCCATCTCCAACGCCACCAAGCGCAGCTTCCTGTCCAGTCCCGGCGTGGCTGACACCCAGAGCAGCCCCGAAGTCTGTAACAGGTACTTCCTGCACCCTGAAGACTCTGACCCCCTGTAAGTCTCCTCTTTCTTTCCTTCACGTTCCTCTCCATCATGATGCTGTCTGCTAGCCAGTTTCTGCTGCCCGACCAGGTTGGGTACAGATGGTGCTGTGGTGTCTGCTTTTCATTCACATGGGCCCTTCACTTCCAACCCTTTGTGCTCAGTTTCACTGTTAGGATGGTGCTTGTTGAGTCAATCTGTGTACACTGTGTGTATTTATATGCTGGTGTGTACTTCTGTGGTTTGAAATGTGTTTTTTCACTAAATGCAAGTGATCAGATTCGCTTGCATCACATTGTCTTCACTGCAGCGTGTGAACTTACCCAATCAGCTTCAGAGATTCCAACGATTTAATTGACGTTCTGATTGAGTCTTTTTTGCTGCTTCTTAGCAAAGGGGGTCCGACCTTCAGTCCCTCCCACCCACTCCTGCCGCTCCGACAAAGACAGCAGAAGCAGCAAGGAGAAGAGAGCACAGGTGAGGACGGGTTTCCACATCCTTCACATCGCTCACATCGGCATAAAGAAGCAACTGGACTGACACTTCCTGGTGGTTTGTGTTTTTTTTGTGTAGGTTTGAGAAACCGTTCGAACTCTCTGTCTCAGATGGACGGACAACACCCCAGAGCATCTGTAGTCGCCTGGCCAGAGAAGAGACAAAGGTTAGCAAAATCTTTATGAGCATGTTTACGTCAAATCTCGAGTTAAATCTTGAACTCTTTTGTTCTAAAAATGTTACATGAACACTGCAAGCGACACCCCACAATCCCACTGTGCATTGATATGAATTTAAACATGTGGAGCTGAGAAGGACGAGCCTGAGCTCAGGTTTGTTGTGTTGTTCTTTGCAGGCCACTGTCCACTCTAAGCCCCTTCATGCTGCATTCGGCCACGGACAGTGATGCAGATATTGCCTCCGGGGACAGTGTGAGCCTGGCTCGCTCCATCAGTAAAGACAGTCTGGCGTCCAACGTCCTCAACGCCACTCCCAAACACCAGACGTCCGTCCAGCAGCCCTCGCACGCTGCAGCGCGAAGAGTCAACGGCCACAGCTTGCTGAGCAACGTCAAAATCGAGGACGAGGAGGAAACTCTGGCTGCGGTCGCCAGGACCGACGCTTCCTCCGTTTCTGTGCGGACTGATGGAGCACAAGCTGCAGCTGTGGGCGGAGCCAAACCTTCCTCTGACTCAGATAGTTTTTACCTTGAACCATTGATGCCTGCGATGCTCAAAACCGCTAAAGAGAAGTCCGTGTGCCTCAACAAGGAGGAGGAGAGCGGCGAGGTCCCGCGGTCCACCGGGAGGGGCTCTTTACACCGGGGAGACGGAGCCACCTCGGCCGTCAGGAGGAAAGCTCCCTGCAATCTCAACCAAACGTTTACTCCTCCTGGGCAGGAGGAGGAGATGTCGGAGGAGCCGCCGCAAAGTCAGGAGGGCTTCAGGCCGGCTGTCACCAGCAGCGTGGACCCGTCGCCCAGGGAACCGGCCGAAGGCTTCTACCTGCATTCAGACTCCGAAGAGACGAAGTCTGGACAGGGCCTGGACGCAGAGCTGGAAGACCTGGACGAGGAAGAGGAGGACTTGGACGAAGCTCTCACCACTAAAGACGCAAACTGGCCCAGGAAAGCCTTCAATGAGGAAGAGGAATCGGCTAAACTCCAAGAGGACATGAATGTGAAGGAGCACGAGGACAAAGACATGAACGGGGGCAGCGGTCGCTCCAGCCCTTGCCTCAGCACACACTCGCAGGCCAGCAGCATGGCCAGCGGCAGCGTGCGTATGACCTCCTTCGCCGAGCGCAAGGCACAGCAGCAGCGCTTCGGCAGCAACCACGACCTGCGCTCCAGTGCCTCCAGCTCCCAGAGAACCACCCCGGACGGGTCGGAGTGCAGCGGCCCCCTGGCCTCCTCCTGGAGGTTCAAGCGAGACCAGAGCCCGTCCTCGCCTTTAGGAACGTGCAACCGCACGGGGGACGCGGGCGGGGGCACCAACGTGCTGGCCTCCGAGCTGGTCCAGCTCCGCATGCAGCTGGAGGAGAAGCGGCGCGCCATCGAGCACCAGAAGAAGAAGATGGAGGTGCTGTCGGCGCGGCAGAGGCAGAAGCTGGGCAAAGCCGCGTTTCTTCACATCGTGAAGAAAGGCGGAGGCAAGAGCGACACGTTGCCCAACCCGCTGAAGGCCGACATCTCCAAGGACGAGCTCAACGGGGAGAAGGCACCGTCGAGCAAAGACGACATGTTTGTTGAGAAGGAGGAGAAAGAAACGGAGGGTAGCGCCCTTCCTGGTGCCTTAGACGCAGAGAAGAAAGGAAGCAGTGGGAGCTTCTACCTGGAAGAAGAGCTGGACCTGAACGAGTGCAGCCGCTCCATCGATCTGCTGAACGAAGCCATCGGCAGCATCCAGCAGCAGATGATGCAGCTGTCGCTGCAGCAGGAGATGCTGATGAAACAGAATGTACAGTCCCCGCCTGGTGCCGCTCCTCCTCCTCCTCCTCCTCCCGCTTCAGACAAGAACGCCGACTCCAAGGCAGGGGCGAGCTTCCACTTCGTGGAGCACCTGCCGGGCACCGGCACCGCCCCCACCAGGAAGCCCCCCAAGCTGAGCTCGGGCCGGAGCTCCAGGTCCAAGCCCTCCGAACTGAAGATAGCCAAGGAGCAGAGCCGGCAGGCTCCCAGGACGCTCACCCCCACCCAAAGTGGCTCCGAGACTCTCCCACATCAGAGGCACGCAGGCGGGGGCAGGTCCCCCCGGGCCGAGCACCCCGACAGCCCCCGAACCCACGCGGCAGGAGGAGGGGCGGTCGACAGGCCGGGATCCGGCCACGCCCGCAGCGCCAGCTTCAGGCTCCGCGACGAAGCCAACGTGCGGCTGCCGACCCGCGTGGACCTGACCACGGTGGCCGCACCCGAAGTGTCCTTTGACGAGTGCCTGTCCAGCACCCTGAGAGACTCCGAGCTCAGCGCCGCAGACGGCTCCAGGAAGGAGAACGCCTCATCGGAGGAGGTGCAGCGCAGCAAAGCCCACCTGATCGAGGTCGACCTGTCGGACCTCAAAGCTCCCGAGGACGAAGAGAGCACCGAGGACACGGCGACAGACGGGGGCGACGCTGAGAAGTCTGTCATGGGCTTCTTTTTCAAGGTGCGACTTCCAGTGGTTTTTCCCTGATTACTCAGCAGATTAGGTTCAGCTCTACATTGTAAACGTCAATTTTCTGGAAACATTGTTGCAGGATGAACAAAAAGCAGAAGACGAGCTGGCAAAGAAGAGGGCAGCGTTCCTCCTGAAGCAGCAGAAGAAAGCAGAGGAGGCTCGACTGCGGAAACAACAGCTGGAAGCCGAGTCTGAGCTCAAACGGGATGAAGCCAGGTCAGTAGCCTCCACAACAGCGACGTATCATTCACACTAAGATTCATTCCCACCTAAAATGTGCGAATGTTGGTCTGTGTCCAGACGAAAGGCGGAGGAGGACCGCTTGCGCAAAGAGGAGGAGAAGACCCGGCGGGAGCTGATAAAGCAGGAGTACCTGCGGAGGAAGCAGCAGGAGATGTTCGAGGAGCAGGGCCTGGTGAAGCCTAAGGCCTCCAAAGCCAAGCAGAAGCACAGAGCCAAGGCGGTCCTCAGAGAGGAGTCCTCCAGCGACAATTTCTCCAAGTGCTCTTCTACACGTAAGGCTGCTGCGTCAGCAGCTCAGCGCACAGCTGCGCTCTGCCTCAACATGTCGTAGCTGCGGGACACATTGACTGATTGATTCAGTCATTTAGAGGAGCTCTGAGTGTATTGGAGGTGAGAGACGCCTCCTCTAAAGTTTCCGACCTCTTTGTGTCTCCACGCAGTCGACAGCCTGAGCAACACCCAGTCAGGATCCAACCTGTCTCTGGCGTCTGCAGCCACCAACGAGGCCGACAGCGTCAACTCTGGAGGAGCCGGCTCGCAGCGGTAACGCCCACACTGCCTTTCTTCCCCTCCTGCTGTTTTACCACTCTTGAATTTGTCGCCTTGTTTTAATGTATGTTGGAAAACCTGCACTCCATTGCTAACGTTGTGTGGTGCTGCTGTGTACAGCTGTGACTCCGTGGAGTCGTTCCCTGGCAGCCGTAACAACAGCCGAGCTGCAGAGAGAGACTGGGACAACGGCTCCACTGCGTCCTCCATCACCTCCATGGCAGAGTACACCGGTAAGCCCACATTCTTTCTGCTTGATTTATATTATCTGATAATATTACCAAAAACAAGGTCTGACAGTCACCTGTAGGATATGACTCACTCCCGCGCACTGTGATTTATAGCTGTCTGACTGATTCATTCCCCTCTTTTGCGTTTTACACCGTGTGATCATGTCTGACTGGCTCCCCCCCCTCAGGTCCCAAACTTTTCAAGGAGCCCAGCGCCAAGTCGAACAAGCCAATCATCCATAATGCAATCTCTCACTGCTGCCTGGCCGGGAAAGTCAACGAGCCCCAGAAGAACCAAATCCTTGAGGTCAGTGTTCCGTTGGAGCCGTCAGGTTCTCGTTGTTTGAGAAAAAAGTAAGGTGGAGCAAGCTGGAGCTGTGGCGTCCTGTCGCTCGGTCTGTCGATATCTGAAGGTGCTGTTGCGGTTTGTCGTCCCAAACCAGGAGCTGGAAAAGTGCGAGTCCAACCACCTCATGATCCTGTTCCGAGACGGCGGCTGTCAGTTCCGGGCGCTCTACTCCTACTTCCCCGACACGGAGGAGATCCACAAGCTGACGGGCACGGGCCCCAAGAGCATCAGCAAGAAGATGATCGACAAGCTGTACAAGTACAGCTCGGACCGCAAGCAGTTCACCGTCATCCCCGCCAAGACTGTGTCGGTCAGCGTGGACGCGCTGACCATCCACAACCACCTGTGGCAGGCCAAGAGGAATGCAGTGCCAAAGAAAAGCGGGAAATAGCAGAGGCCTGCTGTTTGTTTTCTTTTGTTGTCCACAGCCCCAACCTTCATCCAAGTCTTCATCTCCATCATGCTTGTTTTTCTGAGCAGAGCGCGTCGACGCTCTCTACCAAGCTGGGTCCACAAACCTACCTGGGAGAGGCCACACGTGGCCGTCTGTAGGTCGATCAAGGCAGGAACAAGGGAAACGGTGTGTGTGCGTCTGTGTGTTGATTGTGTGTGTGTTTGTGTGTGAGAGAGAGAGTTGGTCAGAAGAACTGGTGCTCGCAACAAGAAGAGGAATGCCGGCTGAATGTGCTTTGTTTTTCTTCCTGTGATCTCAGTGCGATCTGTTCAGGTTTGTTTCAGGTCCGGCTCACTACGACCACGACTCGTCGCATGTGGTTTCCCGACCCCCCCCCCCCCCCTCCCCTCCTCATACATGGTTGGACGTCCCTTTTTACCTGACGTATTTATTAGTCAAGCACTGTCGCAACCCAGAGCTCAGCTGCAGCACTAAAATCCTCTGTTCTCCACGGGAACGCCTCTTCTTCGGACACTATGTGGGGGAGGGGGGGACATTGGCGTGGGGGAGGTGGCTTCTGACGCGCTGACCCCGGGACGGCCCTGCTGTCGCCGATGACGACAGGTCTCTTCCTGCGTGGACTGTCCAATCAGTGGAACCAGGCTGGCATTGCCGACTTTGCCTCACCAGGGCTCCCCAACAACAAACAAAAGAACCCTGCTGCTCTGAACTGTCTTCTTTTGTGTCACTAGGGGGCGCTCCTGTCACTAGGGGGCTCCCCCCTCCAGACATCCGTTGGCCTTTCACGCATCGTGGTACTATCGTCTATTTATTCAACCGCTTTTTGGAGTAGACGCTGATGATGTAGCACTGGATATGTGTACCGCAAGAAAAAAAAACTGCAAAAACTGAACAAAAAAAACCTAAACAGTGGTCATTTAAGTTTTTTATTCGTCAAACATCCTTTTTTTTGAGGGTGTCAAGAGAAGGTGAATGATAGGCTTTGGTACAAACAGATGCCTTTTTTTGTTTGTTTGTTCTTTTATTTGTCTTTTAATCGGATTGAAGCAGCGAGGAGTTGAAGCTGCTGCTGCGTGTTTCCATCTCTGATGTTTTAGGCCTTAGTTGTGTTTCTCTCCACCGGGCACGCGTCAAACTGTCCTGTACAAAAGTGCACTCATCAACACTTGTCGACGGCTCCTGTCATGCAATGTAACCGCCTCCTCCTCCCCCCTTGGCCTCCATGCGTGCCCCTTGTCGTCCCCATCCCATCTTTTTCTCCACGGGGGGAGGGGGGCGCCAGCGAAGCGCTCTCGTTTTGTGAAGAGCGCCTCGTCCACGCCGCCGCTGCTCTGTAAACCTGCTCCCTCGACAGTATTTGATATATTGACACGGGCGCGAGGCGAGCATGGATGTGTGTGGGCAGACAGGTTTTAGGAGGGGGGGGTGGAGCTAAACATTAAAGAACATTCCTCGGAGGTGTTGACACAAACTGCCACTTCGTCTCTCTCTCTTCTCTCCATTTGTGTCCCTGAAAGAAAAAACAAAGTGCTTTTTTTTTTTTTTCTTTTTCTTGTCCAGAAACCATTTGTTGGCCTCGAGAACAACCACAAGTGTTGCACGAGCACTTTACTTTGTGTTTGCTGGGGGGGGGAGGGGGGTTCACTTTGTTTTGAACGGGCATCCTAAATCAATCGGTAACACACTGCTGTCTCCTAAAGAGGTGAAACTAGAACCAAACTCTACCATCGAATACTGACGATTGAAGCCCAGAGGGCCTCCACTGATGTGATACTACTGCTGTTTCCAAAAAAAACCAAACACATTACTTGATATCTGGTTTGCTGCATTTTTTTTGCATCTTCCTGGGGGGGAGGGGGGGTGGGGGGGATCTTCCACTGTATGTATGAGAGTGTATTTTTTATGTTCACTAAAAAGATTGTATCGGCATTTTTGGTCACCACTTTTGTTACACTCGCGTCCTTCTCATCCTTGTCCGTTTTTATCTTTGGTCTCATGCCATCTTATTTATTTTGAAATTGAAGCACTGAAACCGGAATAAATTTTCAAGTGAATAAAAAGTCACCTTTTTCATTTTTTATTTCGCTCATGGCTTCATTTGTCCATCCGCAGCACCTCCACCTGTCTCCACACCTTGCACCGATTTTTAACCTTCACCACAACATCCCACACGCTCATCCCCACTGGGATCGTCCCACTGTTGCCTACCTGGAACGTACCACTGCATCTGTTGGAGAAATCATCACTTAGCACAACATGAGGGATTCAGTTGAGTAACTTTTAGGCTCCGCCCACTTGGAGAGAGACTTTCAGGAGTATTCGCATGTTGATTTATTTTTTTAATGAGTTTGGCATCCCACCAAGTAAATTGCTTTGTGTCTCAGAGAGGTCGAAACATCTAATACCAGGGACGTCATTCGTCCCCTTATCTGCAAGCTCGCTCTCTGTGCCCAGTTTGTTTACACCGGCTCCTTTCTTCTTCTGTTTTGTGGTAAGTTGCGGCGCCACCTACAGGCTTCTTATGCTGCAGCATTTTCAGTGGTTTCATGTGGTCAGAAACTTCCACCGATATGATGACATCTTCCTGTTACCTGGTCCATCTACGTCTCCATGCCGACGAGGCCTGGCGCTGTCGAAACAAAATTGGGGCCTCGCTCGGTGTGAAGCGTTCTCTCGCTTCATCAGCCACCTGGAACAGCAGCTTCAACTGCCTCGTGTCTTGGAAACCGCGTTTCTGTTTCCCACTTGCTGCTTCGGGGGGGTCATAAGAGCGCCGGACGTCAGAAACTGCCAGTTTGGCAGAGTCGTCGCAGAGCTGCTGCCTGCCTCCATCACTCTCCTCGCCATGAAGGGTAAGTGCGGACTGCTCTGTGTGGGTGACCAGAGGTCAGATAAACCTGTTGACTCGTTGGGCTTCCTGCACAGCTGCTGCTGCTGCCGCTGCTCTCGCCGTGATGCTGGCGAGCGTCGGGTTGAGTCACCAGTGCCAGAAGGAGGGAACCGTCCTGATCTGCAGATCGCTCCCGTCCTGTAAGGACTGCAGGTTTTCACTCTTCACACTGAGCAAGCAGCAGAGTTTGTTGACCAGCAGGTTACTGAGCAACTCACTCACATCTGGGCTCGGTAACTTTTTGGAGACCTTTTCATGGTGTTTGTCAGGTGGTTTTCCAAAGCAGATGAGGTGTTATGATTAGTTGACCTTCTGTTGATGGAATTTTCTGGCTAATTATCTTAGTTTATCAGATCTCCACCTACTCTGGAGCAGCAGCTCCCACCCCTCCTTTAAAGGTTCTGAACCTCATGTTGAGAAACTCTGCTTTAGATAATAATTTTATTTTAACCACCTTTTGATCAAGCTCATAAATGTATTCTTTTTTTTGAAATTTTGCTTTTACGTCACATCTTTTTCTTCATATTTTAAGTTGAAATTGAGCAAAAGAATATGAAATGTTGGTGTTTTAAGATGTCGGTCTAGTCTTGACCACTAGATGGAAGCAGTGCTGCAACTTCCAAGGTTGGACTTGCACAGAATGATGTTTTAGCTCGTTGGTTCTCAAACGAGGGTCCGAGAACCACTGGGGAACTTTAATAAGATTATTTTGTCCATTTGTCATAGTTTATAATTGAACTATAACAAAATTATACATTTAAATTACCAAACTAGAACACTTTGAGATACATCTATCTATGACTTACAAGTAGCAAGGTGTAATAAAGCAGTGATGACCTTTGTCTGTGTTTAGACTTTGATAGCGGTTGTAAGACTCTGGTGATGTTCCTGGGAGACTTCGGCGAGATCAGCTCGAGCACGTTTCGCAGCGACAACCTCACTTCCGTCACCAAGCTCACCATGGACAACGCGGGGGTCTCCGACATCGCAGCGGGGGCCTTCAGCTCGCTGCGCAGCCTCACCACCCTCAGTCTGAGGGGCAACAAGCTGACACAGGTGAGGCCGGGCTGGCTGGGGGCGCCCGCCGCGCTCACCGAGCTCAACCTGGCCGACAACCTGCTGGAGACCGTGACTGAGGCCGCGCTGAGCGGCCTGGTTAACCTCAGGAGGCTGCAGCTGAGCGGGAACCGGATCGGCAGCATCCACCCGGACGCTCTGAGCGCCAACGATCTCCTGGAGGAGCTGGACCTGTCCAAGAACAACATGACTCGGATCTCGCCGCAGGTCTTCCGCTCTCTGAGCTCTCTGAGCAAGATCCGGCTGGACGGGAACCCGTGGGACTGCCGGTGCGATGGGGAGGACTTTGTCGCCCTTGTGGGAGGTTTGTCGGGCTCGAGGAGGGCGACGCGGTGCATTCATGGGACATTGGGAAACCTGAACCTGCTTTTTTCCCGTTCAGATCTGCGGAACCGGTCGCTGCTGGACAGGCAGACGGACGTGACCTGCGGCAGTCCTCCGTCTCTGAGGGGTCGACCCGTGCTGGACGTGTCGGTGTGCGTGACTTCACGCCCACCAGGCTCACCGTCCGTGATCCTCCACAAACCCACTGCTGCACCACCAGCGGCGCCAACATCCACCTGTACGACTTCTTCTTCTTGTCTTCAAGCTATTTTCGATGTGTTTCTGTCCCCTAAAAAAAGCAACAAACGGCATCAGTTATTCATCTGACTTCCTGGAGTGTCTCTGATGTTCTCTGCAGCCAACGGTGGGACTGTGGGTTCAACCAGAGCTGCAGAGGAGGCAGGAAACTCTGTCCGACCCAGACCTGAGGACTCATCACTAACCAGGCCTCCTTATAGTGGTACATGTGACTGGGACAAGGCAGCCTGGAGGGGTCGCGAGACCACCGCACACACATTGAAGCCTACAAGCGATTAGGGAGTCAGTTGACCTGTTGCTTCTTTGAGACTGGGAAGAAACCTGAGTAGCCAAAGGAACCGACCCTCAGGAAGAACATGCACATAAAACCATCAAAGTACCAGTTAAATCTCACTCATGGAGCAACGAACCATCATCAACTATCTTCGTGCCGTCTCTCAGCATGTTCGGCTTCCACAACTCAAGTCCAAACTTCCGTTTGTCTGAGTTTGTCGGAATATCTTCAGATGTTTCAAAATAAGACACAATGATAATCGACTATTTTGTTCATGTAACATCAGGTAGCCCTTCCTCCACCCACCCAAACCCCCCCACCTCACCTGGAGCGACCTCCAGACCAACAGGCACGTTCCACTCTGCTGACTGTGACCTTAATGCTCCTGCAGGTAACCGATGTTTCCTGTTTCTCTGTTCTCTCAGCAACTGTTTCCTGTCCGTCGCAGCCTCGGACGACCACAGCGACTGTCTGCGTGCTGGCTGCTGTGATCGGTGAGTTTGGTGTTTGTGCAGCGACTTCCTGTCTGGAGCGTCCGAGCGGCGCCGTCATGGTGTCTGTGCCGCCCTCCGTGCAGGGCTCCTGTGCCTGCTGCTGCTCCTGCTGTGCGTGGTCACGGTGACACGCAGGAGGAAGCGCAGCAGCAAGTCTGTCACGCCCTCCCTCCCCGAAGAAGAGCGGAGGACAGAGGAGGCCGGCAGGTCAGCCGGACGTCTGTCCCCGGCAGCAGCTGAGGCCGGAGACCCTGAGGTGGCAGAGGGGCTGTGGAGGGCGGGGGGCTTCAGGGGAGTCAGAGCGAAGTCAGCGCACGCCGTCGTCCTCACGTCTCCTTTCTGTGCGTCCGGGAAGAAACAAGAGATAGACTCAAAAGACGGAGAGAATGAAGGAGTGCAGATGGAGGGGAGTGGAGGAGAGCCGGCCGGATGGACTGGAGAAGGTGGGACACACACCGCCGACACCACGGGGCAGTGTGAGGATCCACGTGAACACGCTCAGGGTGTCGGTGGGCACAGCGAGGTAGCGCCATACCTCAGCATCGGCACGCACCACGGTGACGCCGCGCCTGATCAGCACGCCAATGATGTCCCGAGTCACAGAGGTCAGAGGGCAAAGGTCTTTGGGCGGATCGCCACCTGGCCCCCAACTGCAGCCCAGTGGCAGGACCGACGTAAAGTGATGGAGGAGGAGGAGCTTGATAGCGCCACCTTCTGGACGCTTCATGTGAGTGAGAAGTTCTCCAGCAAAGTGGATGGAAAGATGGAGCGGCCCCTTCATCTCTGCCGTCACGAGACCCCCTCTGCCACTATAGCAGACCACTACGACCGGACCACCACGACATCATCTTCCACTGAGACTCCTCCCCACTCTGACTCAACTCTGCACCCGCACTCAGAGACCCAGGGGCCCCTCCACGACACAACTGTGGCCCCGCCTTTCACCGGGCCTCCCCTCCACTCTGACTCCACAGTGGGGGAGAACCAGGGGGCTTCACAAGACCACAGTGCCCATCCTCCTGCTGCCACTAAGACCACCAGTGAATCCCAGAAGCTGCATCAGGAGCCACTGAGTCAAATCACACATGAAGGGCCCGAGTGCCACAAGGGCCCGAACAGCAGCAAGTCTGATCCAGCAGGGTCTGTAAAGCCAGCAGGGGGCCGCAGGCAGCGGGCAGAGCGCCGAGCTGCCGGCTCCATGGCGCCCTCTGGTGGCTCCACGCCGGACGACGACACGCTGCTGTCGGGCAACGAGTACGCCTTCATGGACCTGCTGCATGAAGTGGTTCAGAACAACGGGCGCTGGACCAGAGAGAGGTGGCGGCAGATCCACACCAACAGGCGCTAGACAGGACTCCTCCGCCCCCTGCTGGAGGCCTGCGGGCCGGCCGCTGCGTGCTCCTACCAGAGATCCAGATCCACAGCTGCATCCTTAGAACGCTCTGCTTTGCACATCGTTTATAATCTCACAGACTTGCACAAAGCAGTTGAATTAATTGGTTACTGCACACTGGCTGTCAGCTGGATGGATTCAATGTTCATCATATCAGTCCTTTCTACATGGACTTCCTGTGTGTCTCAGTAACTCTGAAGTGACTCTGAGATGTGTGTGAGCGATAACACTGCTTCATCGGGAGGGTGGGGAAAAACCCCAACACACTGAAGAATAATACAAGTGTTAAAAACACAAAAACGATCACAAGTATAAACATAAATGTTGAAAGAAATCAAGCGATCTATTTGTTTAAAATGTCAGCAGTTTGAATCAGTTTGTGGTGGAGAGGAAGATATGTTTCTTCAGGTGACACACACACGCACGCACGCACGCACGCACGCAC
>JAUESF010000012.1:17801068-17811939 GCA_032274765.1 Malacoctenus tetranemus | reverse complement strand
AAGTGAGCAAACGTGCAGAGCCTGGGATCAAACTGGTCCACCACAGTGTCCCAGCGGCCTGCAGGATGAACACGCAAGCAGCTATAATTCCCTTTTCCACCTAAAATAGTTTCTAAATTTGCAAAAGTTAGTTTGATTAGCAAAGAGAAGAACACTTTAAAACCAAAACTAAACTGCAGATTTCACCAACACTGCAGTTAATGGCACCATCACAACATGCTGAGGAGCTGCAGGGTTTTGTCAAAACAAATAGTGAAAAAAAGTCACTGTGACAAGTTGGATTTTTTTTTTAAAGTGCATTAAATGTACATATCTTCTGTATGTACTTGTGTTTTGTGCTCTAAAACAAATAATTTACTCCCAACAATAGTTCTTGTAATTCAAAAGGATCAGAGGACACTGTGTAAGTACAGTAACTTCGATGGCACAGTGTTCAAGGAACAGCTAAAAATATCGAGTTTTAGCCAAAGTGGAGGGACAAAAATACACCGAGAGCTCTGTGACTGATCAAAGCGTCACTGTTGGGCTGGGAAAAAATGAGCACAAAATGATGGAAAACTGAGTTCTGTCAAAAAGGTTCGTGTTGGCAGTGCAGTCTGCACAGCTCCAAACATTTGTGGCAAAACATGACCTGTGCCGTCCCAATGACGGCGCTCTGAGGGGACGGATGTCCGTCGAACTCTGCAGCAGTTCAGCAAAGTCAACACAGAGGCTTCAAATACTGGTCAGGAATGTGGAGTCCTACCAGGAACTCTGAGGCCGTTGACAGGAGTCGTCAGGTGATGGTGATAGTTCGACTCGTTCACATCATGTACTTCTAAAATGCGACAAGCTGGAAAACACAGGTGCATTGGTTTGAGTCTATTATCAGCAGCACTCTGCTGCTGACCTTCGTTTGACTCCTCATCAGCGTTCCTCTGCAGCAACTCATGATTGAACTCATCTTGTGTTCATGTTTAAACACAACATCTGATTTTATTCCTTACTCTTCATTTTTCACACATGCACAGATGCTAAAAGATTTAAATAGGTTCAAAATGAGGGAAACTTAAGTGTGTCAATCCGATTCCTTACAATCTGCTAACTGGCTTTAAGCTGAGAAAGCATGTGTTACATTATGCGCACGTGACCGCTTGAATGATCTGATTACTTGGTAGGAATCAGATTACGATGAGACTCTGAGCGTGTGAGTAAACACGCTCAGAGAGTCGTTTGTTCCTGCTCTTCTGAACCGGGAGAAACCTTCAGCAGTCGTTGAGATGCGACGTTTTTCGTTCCGACGCAGCCAACCCGTCGTCACCTTGTCATCATCTTTCCTCAAACAGCTTCTCTGCGAGTGACCTTCAATGACGAGGAGAAACTATTTTCTCAAGTGCTTAATTATCCATCTTTATGAATGGTTGAAGTGAAAGAGGAAGGAGCCATCAAAAGAGATTAAAATACTGTAATGATGTCACGACTCAATAACACTGAACGACATGCGTCAGAAAGGCACCCTTGCAATCTTACTACTATTTAGATGAAAGTGTCAAAAGTGTGAAATGGAAAGCGTGATAGTGAGAGTTAATCCTTTGTCTCTGTACGAGAGGCGGACACAGCGAGAGCAGCATCCCTCTGTGTGGTCCACGGTCCATCTGCCCGCTGCTTGATGGCGCTTTAATGAGCAATAAAGACGCTATCTGGCTGTTGAGCGCTCAGGCAGCCTTGAGGTTAAGATAAACACAGCCTGCCTCCTGCTCCTCCATGAGCTGGCAACACACGCACACACATCACATATCAACTCAGCTCGGTGCAGGAAAAAGACAGAAGAAGCAAAGAGAATTCAGGGATGATTACGATCAGTAGTTAGCAGCGTGTCGTCCTTCATCCCTGAAGGAGGACGGAGCTGCGCAGGAGAAACACAAACGGAGTCTCACCTCCTCGAAGCGGAATGGGACCCACAAGTTTGAGCTCAGCATCCGAGACAACAAGTGCAGAATGAGCGGCACTTTCCTGCCGTGCTCTTCCATTCATGATCAATCACGGACGAGCTGCCTCAAGGGCTCACTGGTGGGAGGACCTCTCGCACGCACACGCACGCCATCTCTGCGGCAAAAATTTCAAGGGCAAATGGGATTTGTAGTCTTTTTCCCGATCTGTTTACATCCAATCAGGACACTCGCCAATGTTTCTGCTGAGCCCCGGCTCCTCAAGTGCCAACTAGACTTCCCCCCCCGCTGACAGATCAGGGCGACAGTTTCACACCCACTGAGGAAGAAGTCAAAAAAGCCGTGTAGACACCGGCGATGGACGGATCGGCTGCACTGCACATAGGGACCAGTCCCCTCGATTCGACCTCTGCGACATGCGCTGCACGTGGTCCCTCTGCTTACTCGTCATATTTCTATTTTCACCACCACTGTGCGATGACATGTGGGAGCATGTTGTCCTGCAGTTTCTGTTGCTTGTTTCTCTGTGGAAGAACTCATAAAACCTCATCAAACAACACCTCGCACATGCTGTAGCTCTGGACCACATGCAAAGTAAATCAGTCGGCAGGTAATGTGAGAAACTACGGCGCCGTAGCAACAGCACCTCTGTTTCAGGTTACCCACCAGCAACTGGAACTCAATCAAAGAGTGTCTGAATGTCTATAGGCAACTGTGTACAGTGGGGAGGTAAAATCCCTTCTGACCAGCGTTGAGGAACCTCAAAAGGCACTGAAACGTCTGTTGGGACCCTGATTCCTAGTTTGCCAGGCGTCCGTGCAGAGGTTGGATGCTGGCGCTGGCTCCCTCCTGCAAATGGTACAAGTATCTGTTTCTGGGCGGAGGCTAATGGGTGTGCAAGTGTGATTGTTCACCCTGTTTCTGTCTGGCAATTGATGAAGTCACGCTAGCTACTCTGCAAGCACTTACGAAAATGGCTAAATTGGCACGTTGTGGATAATCCATTAGTTTTAAATGTCAGGACATCTCACAATGCAATGTGTTCTCTAATGGCACTGTGTCTTCATTCACTGCAGCCTGACACTAGGATCACGTTTAAAAACAAAGGTGCCAAACGTGCCACAGTTCAGTCACAGCCATCTAAGCCACCACACTTGCAATAAAGTCCTTTTTCACGCAGCAATTTTGAAATGCCCTTTTCGCGCTGCAGCTTCAGTCGCTTCGCATCGTGGGACTGTTTAGTGAATGAAGCGTGTTGTGCTGCTCTGACAGCAAACACATACAGTAAGTGATGGCGGCAGCAGCAACCAGCAGCTCCTCTGTTCTGTCAGGTGAAATGACAGCTGTCGTCGGGAGAGTCGGAGTGCTTTGAGGACGGAGCGATGAGACTCCAACAGCTGCTCGTCAAAGCAAACAGCCAGAAGTGTACTGAAGATGATTTAGGCCGCTTCAAAAGCTAAGATGGCCAGTCAGCGCAGATGTGCTGCTCTGGGTGTTTCACAGGCTGCTGAGCTCCTCACGTTTTTCAGCCACATCCATCTGCAGGGTTCAGAGGGAGAGGCGGACCAAACGAGATTACCCAGTGACGAGTGGTGGTGAGGGGGGACAGACCAGACTCAGATAATGACAGCAGTCTGGAGGGGACGCTCTCCTGAAAGCAGCACGGTGTACCCGGAAGCCAATCAGAGCTACAGCAGGTGACACTTGTGTGGAGGAGGACACTGCACAAGAGGAGGGTGGAAGAACTTTGCTGGGTCTGACCTGTCAGCACAGAATTTGGTGTAAATAGAACCGCAGACCCCATCCTGTAACTACATCCTGCAGCGTTCATGGGTTATTAAGTTTAATGTAGTGGCAACTGAGTTAGTTTAAAGCACACAAAGGTTACATCCAGCAGATAAAAGGCACCCCATGTCACAAGACTTCAATCATCTCAAACTAATCCTGTGGACATGATGGTGATTGTACATGACTCAAGCTGCTTCACAGGCACCAGATCTCAGTTTAACACACTTGTGAACATGCTAGATCGGTACATTCACGACACAGCCAACAAATCTGTGTGATGTAGTCATGTCAGTGTGGAGCGTGATCTCGGAGGAACAGTTTAAGCACCTTGTTAATCCTTACGAGGACATGAATAAAGGCAGGTCTTTGGGCAGTGAGTCTGAGTCGGTGCTCACCAGGTTTACTCAAATCTCTTGGTGGCCTGACGACTGGTGAGATGTTTTGTCACGGACGAGCTCAGGTAGCTGCAAGCGTCTCGTACTACAATGCATGATGAAGAAGCCGAACACACAGAGGAGCTCATCATGTCTGGGAATAGCTGCTTCAGGGAGGAATGGTTCGGTCCACTGCTCTGGCAGGGAAACAGCTCCATCTTTGTACACTTTAGGATGAACATGATCAAACTGTCCATCACTGTCATCAGTACATCCAATAAATGTTTCATTATTAAAGAAAGTGTGTTATTTGTTATCACCCTGCATTTATTTGGGAGAGAAATCTCTGCCTGGTTATTATGTGTTTTTATTGCATCTTAATGGCTACACAGACCGGCTGTTTTAGTGATTTCGCGTTATTGCTTTGCGGGTTTATTTGTTAATTATCGTTGGGGTGACAAAAGGCCTCCAATGTTCTTGGAGGTTTGGCGCCTTTTTGAACCAGTTCAATTCACTGGTATGTCGAGAAATGGTGACATTACTTATTTAGAGCTTGTACACTCGTTTCATCCACGGAGCAACTTGGTTTTCTCGGTTTAATGAACAATAATAATGGATGACGCACCCCGAGGACTACATTAGAACCCCCTCATTAAAGCGTGGGTGCTCAACTCAGAATGAAGACAGTAATTGTGCCATGGAAGCAGGGTGCTATTAATAACCATTCAGAGACAAGGGGGAGGACACATGCCTTGGAGGACCATGAAGATCAAAAAAAAAAAAAAAACAAAACAAAAAAAACAGCGAGAGGCTGAAAACTCATTTCTAATCACAGCGTAATTGAAGAACGATGAATATAAAAAAAAATTGTTGCTGAGTAGAAATTAGCTGGAAACCTGACACGCGATGAATCATGTACAAACAATGTTTAACTGCAGACTAATTCCTCAGAGGAAAAAGTGATGAAGCACTAATGATGAATTTCACATCAAAAGCAAAATGATGGCGCGCCACTAAGCTAACAGGAGGCTGTAAACAAGAACAGAGGAGACTAAACAAGCGCAGGACAAAATGTGTTTTGAGAGAGTTTTTGTTCGCTGCGTCGCTCTTCATAAAGTTGACAGACTCATTGTTTCTCTTCCATTGCTGACAACATCTCACTCAGTGGTGTTAACAGGCAGGCGGGACAGGAACCACACCGTCATGAGTCTCAGTCTCATATTCACCCAGCGGCGCATCTCTTAACCGACATGAAGAGACTGTCGGAGGTGTAAGACGCACTGCAGCACGAGACGACAAGAGCCGAACCACAGCCAGAGTGATCGAGTCAAAAAGAAGTGAACCTTAACGAGATCAAAGTCAGTCGCAGCGCGAAGAGGAGTTCACAAATAAACTGATTTGAAAGCTTTTTAAAACGTCTGTCTGGGAGCTCGACGCACTGAAGGAGAACGCTGCACTGAAACACTACAGAGGTCTCACACCGTTGGTGTGCGTGGACTCTCTTCAGTCCACAGACCGATGTCTTCAATGAAACTCACTCTCTCACAAAGCACTGCAGTTTCACTGACCATCAATCAGTCATCGATACAGATCATTTTCCACAAACTTGTGCTGCCGTGGTTCATGGACTGCTTGATAAAGCTGTTTCCATGTAGCACACGTGTTCAGTCCCGACAAGTCAAGCACAGAGCTCGTGATGGATGAAGAAGCAGAAGAAGCCTGCAAACTGCCTCAGTGTTTTTCCTCCTGTGTGAAATATAATGATGATAGAAGAGGGATGTTTGGAAAAACATTACTGCGTGGTGGGATTGTGTCACCAGCAGCCACATGAGAGAGCAAATATATCGAGCATGGCCAGCTTCCTGAAGTGGCTGGTCCCAGGAGAGCCGGGATCAAGGCTGCTCCACAGAAGATAAACAGCCTCCTGCTGCAGAATTGCAGCCGGTAAAGACTCACCCAAACCTATCAGGTGTTCAGAGTATCAGACAGGAGCCTACATTCTACTGTGCTCCACAAAAAAAAACCTTCTAACCTTTGCCAATTGTGCTGAGCCTTGTTACCAGATCCCGTCGGGCTCCCACTCCAGTGAGAAGATCTTGTCGAGTCTTAATAAGCAGGTAAGACAAAGGCTGAGAATGATTTCCCAGGGTTCTCTGCCGCATACAGGTTGACCTCCAGAGCGACACGAGGCAGGAAGCGGCTGCTCGCGGTGCTGTAGGACTATTCCCGCCTGTCTGCAATCAGTTCCATCTATTCCAATAAGGGAGTGAGGCGGAGGTGTTCCCTCTCAGGCACTTACCTCTAAACTCCCAGTCGAGCAGCACAGTGTCTGGCTCACACCAAGTCGTAAAGTCGATTTGGCTGCGTGACCTCTGGATTAATGAGGCACTCCTCCCTCAGTGAACAGCAGAATAATGAAACAGTAGCAAATGGATCCCTGATGGCCCTCAACCACTACAGGCTAACACCAGCGCACCAGATATTTGCATGATATCTTCTCCCACATTTGCTTTGCAAATTGTTCTCATAACTTGTCATAAGGACCTGGGACAACAGATATGCGTGCATGTTGTCTCGAAGCCTGCAGTGATTCGCGTGCATCCCTCTCTAGAGATTGATCCCACGAGTGTCTCAGAGATTGATCGACAGCATCGTCTAAATGTCACATCTGCCTCTCAGAAAAAACAAGGTTAAAGAGTCAACGAATGAAAGGTAACATTTAAACACAGGCAGGACAAGTGAAGCTTGGTAAAGACTGAATAACAGCAGACGTGTAAGGTGTTTGTGACTGAATCGTCAGTAGGCTTAACAGGTCCACAATACTGCTTTCATTTATTTCTGTGTGGTAACATATCGGTTTGTGCTGAAGCACTGAAACTCGTCGCACCAACTGGGCTCTGAAAGTCTCATTTATTGTGATGCGATAACCCAATTTTTCAAGCAGATATTTTCATTTATGTCATGGCTGAAGTGAAATAAATCCGTAGGACTCCATCGGTTTGGCCATAAGTTGTGTTGAAAACCTGCTCCATCCCTCTTGTCTTGTAAACATGCCAAGCCACAATTGCTCCTCTTACAACCCAAAGTATTTAGGTGTCACTTCCGCATCAAGAATCCACTTACACACCAACACGGACAATTCCTCTGTGCTGTAAACTGTGCTGAAATAAATACAATCTTTATTGACCGTGTCCGGCGACGAGCCTCAATATTGATCCCCTCACTCAATCTGCATCCTCTGGTTCTCCAGCCAGCTGGACTCAAGTCACACAACGATCACATTTCACAACCTAGCAAAGCTCCTGGAAGCCACGCGGCCTCCCTCCAGCCAGCGGGGGGGGCACGATCAGGATGTAGGTCCAAGTGGGCTTCAGGAGTGCAATGATGTGCACAGGGGGGTCACCAAGACACTTTGTAGGAGGATGGGGGGGCTCCCAAAGGGGCAAAAACAAAAGTGGGGGATTGAGCTATGTGCGGTTTCTGCAGGATGGTTTCAAAGTGAACACGGCAGCGACCATGTTGAAACATGCAAACAGTATATCTCAACATACCAAATAAAAGCTGACGTGCTGGGGTCTCTCCTGAATGAATTAAGTATACACGTTTAACATGACACACCACATGTCGTTTCCCTCAGTTGCCAAGGAAACATGATGCTCCGCTGAGTTATTGCGGCCTGTACAAACGTCTGTTCGAGAGCAGTCTCAGGCTGCTCACTCGCCTTGGCTTGCTTCAAACAGCCTGAACACTGTGGAGCCTCACAAACAGCCATGAAAGGGGTTCAAAATGGTCTTTCCTTTAATACTGACGTCACGCAGAATCGTTGACAATTGATGGAAGACTTGAGAAAGCCAGTCGGCTTTTGAGGGGGAGGGGCTCAGCTCAGCTCCTAAATATACTCCATAATTTATGAATGAACTCAATGATGCAGCAAATATGCCAGTACAGATGAAACCAGCTCATCATTTATAATTTCAATCAGGATATCAGGTGCTGGCTCAGAGAGCAGCTTGTGCACCACAGTGGTTAAAAGAAGTCCAAAAGGGCGACTGGCCAACTGGTCCATTACATATCACAGCCTCGGCCTTTTGCACATAGATTGTGTATTACATTACCATACAAACAGTCAAGCACTCCCAGAGAGTCTGTGCGGTGGGATGTCTTCGGAATGACTGGCAGCTCATCTGTTCAGCTGCCAGCTGACTCACTGGCTCCTGGGTGACAGTTTGCTCGTCCCAACCGACCAGCAATTAACACGGAAACCACATGCAGCAACACGACACCAGCAGCTCCGTCCGCCTCTCACGCGTCTGAGTCCAGGGCTCATAATTCAGCGCTGCTCAGCCCTGTTCTGAAATGATGAAGCA
This sequence comes from Malacoctenus tetranemus, assembly GCA_032274765.1. Taxonomy (NCBI): domain Eukaryota; kingdom Metazoa; phylum Chordata; class Actinopteri; order Blenniiformes; family Labrisomidae; genus Malacoctenus; species Malacoctenus tetranemus. The sequence continues at coordinate 17,803,482 of JAUESF010000012.1, read as the reverse complement.
CCACCTCACTTTACTGCCGTCTTCGCCAGCCTGCATCAGTGTGTCATCAGTGAGTGATGCTAACAGCAGCATTCTGGGTTCTGGCAATGATGAGCAACTGCCACATACAAAGACTTCAGCTTCCTCTTTACTGCTGCCACTTGTTTCATTGCCGCAGCTATAAGCAGGACTGTCAGAACTCATTTGCTTTTATGTTCATTTCCGCATCTTAAATATTGACCATTAAAAGTCTATGGACTGTCAAGTGTTGCAGTTGTACAAGGACAGGAGCTCTATGAGGCAACACAAAAGACTACAAAGATGGCCCTCGGCTAAAGACTGAACTCCAAATTCAAGCATTCCTCATGTCACTCTGAGGCCAATCAACCTGCTTCTCTGGGCTTTTAATAACATTGGCTGCTTTGGACAAACCATCACGTACCACTGGCTCCATCATCCAGAACAGAGCAGCTGGACGAGAGAAAGAGAGAGCGAGAGAGAGAGCGAGAGAGAGAGAGAGAGAGAGCTGCCCTGAGAGATGCTTTGCTTTGCCGAGGCGTTTGTCTACAGCTTACTGAGGAACTGTGGCTTTAGCCCACAGTTTGAAAAGAGTCTTGGACACTTGGGCTCTTTGAAAGAGCCCAGGTGTGTGTGAGTCTGAGTGTATGTGGTGGACCTCACGATAGACAGACAGGAAATAAAAGTTTGAAAGACTTTATTAATAGCAAAAACTTAACAGTGTGACATTTTCATGGTGCGAGGACCTGGCAGTGACACGGCTCTACTTTTGGACGGTCCTTGTGCTCTGTAGATACTTTCAAAAAAGCTTTCACTCAGTGTTAGAATTTAAAGTACAGATTCTTTTTACTCGGATTTGGAGTCAATATGTGAGGGGAAGGAACCAGCACAGATAAGGAGCAGAGCCAAGATTTGTCATAACTAGTAAAAAATATTGTTTTTAAAAAAAATAAATATCTCAATGAAATGCTGAGGAGGTAAAGCTGACCAACAGGACAGATTATAGGGTGACAAAACCAGGGGGGATCTAAGTAATACTTGATGATTTTAGCATTTCTTATTTCTCAGTGCAAAAAAGTAGAATAGTTACAGAACTTTTTTTAAAATCTGATTTTCAAAATATATTGTTGACTTTTTGGCTTTATTTGGAAAAACAATGTACTTTAAAGAATGATCTAATTGTACTTCAATATGACTAAGATACATCAATGATATTGCTATTGAATTATGGACATTTTCAAATGTATTCATGTCTGTGTTTGACAGTGATCCTTTCATAAAATCATTACAAAAGGTAAACTGATGAACGGAACTGAATGTGATAAGTAAATAGCACAAAATTCACATGTATGTCTGGTATCTTTAACGACTTAAATTGCCAACCCTCCTCTGTCTTTGACCCACATCACATCACCTTCGACTGTTTTTGCTTTCGAGATAAAAATCCCACATTGAATGTTACAAGCAAACATTCAACTGTTTAAGGATCTGATCTAATCAGACACTCTGGAGAGAAAGTGGGTCCCCTTCATGCAAATACTGAGGAAACTACACCAGGAGCCTGATTACTGGCAGAAACCTTCCACACAGCTCACAAACTGTCTTGTTTTCAGCCGTTTCCTGCATCACACCCGACAGTTAACAGCACCCAGGATTTTCCATCTCTGAATGACCAGCAGGGAATGAACATGTGAAAACCATCAGTGTTACAGATTCATTGTCTAACCACCCAAAGGGAGCCCGGTGTCCTCATTGCAGAGGAGTGCCAGCACGTCTCATGGAGTTGTGCTATCATGTGTTGAAAATAGACTGAAGGCATGCCATCCAAATCTCCTGTGGTTTGCATTTTGATTTGTTCCATCCATGAATTTGGTTTTAGAGAGGCAGAACTTCACCGATGAACGCAGCTCCTATCAAAGGAAAATAACCCGCCGCTCTCCAGGGAAATGTGAATTCATACAACTGTGATGGGAATGCAGCATTTACTTGAATTATGTAATCACTATAGGCTGCAGCCAGTAAATGCATCTCGGTGATGCTGAGGAAGAAAATGACTGACGACGCACGCGTTCGGATCGCTCAGCCTTCCGTCATGAGAGCACATCGCGCCGCTTTCCCGGTACACGTCTGAACCCGCCGGCTGAAAGAAGCAGCCTGAGCGATCCGCAGCGATCCGGGGTGGAAGTCAGCCGTGCACCTGTGCGTTCCCCCGGGGAGGTTTCCTTCACAGGTGGACAGGCTGACCGCACTGAACCACTGATGACGGCGCGACGGCGCAACTTCTGCGCACCGACCATCAAGCGCTAAGTTATCAAGAGCACTCCATGCACCATGCGCCGCTGCTGATGTGTGTGTGTGTGTGTGTGTGTGTGTGTGTGTGTGTGTGTGTGTGTGTGTGTGTGTGTGTGTGTGTGTGT
>JAUESF010000012.1:17728707-17740599 GCA_032274765.1 Malacoctenus tetranemus | reverse complement strand
CTGGTGCAGGTGGACTTTATAAAAACTGGCATCATGTTAGCCTTGGAAGTTGTTTTTGAGGACATCTGACACAGGATAGCTCCTGAAATTACACATTTTTAACTCACTGACAACAGTCTAATTCATATCTCCTCTGACTGACACCATAGATCTTCTCTTGTCCCATTGGACCTTGTCCACCTCTGCCTCATGAAATGACCCAGTACAATGAGGTGAGGTCTGAAGTGTTTCAGACTGCTTTATCTCAGGGTTGGTTTTCCCTCCATTCTTCAGCTGGTTATTGGTGTAGCGTTAAAATCTCACAGCAGGAGGTCCAACATATATTCGACAGAGCTGCGCAGGTCTTGCTGGATTTTGATCATCTGTGATTTTTGTCATTCGAGTCAAAAACTTTGCTGCAGAGGAAAATACAACGGTGACCCACGCCGTCAGAGGGAAGAGCGAAGGTCAGGCGTGATTAAAGATGGATGAGGAGCCTTGTCAGGTGGCGGGGGCTGTGCGCCAGAGGTGTCGGCCGCTCAGGTGTCACCGGTTGGCCGCGTGAAGGCTGAGCGGAGAGATCAGCAGCTGTGGAGGGATCAGATCACCTGGATTCAAAGGCCCGTTCGGCAGGACCAGGCAGCAGGTAAGCTCTCTGTGCTGTGTGAGGCTGACGGAAAATTACAGTGGGAGGGAAGCAGAAAGGAGAGTTTAAAAGCTTCAGGCCAGAAAGTTATGAAAAAAAAATAGGTTTGAGGCATTTTCTTAAGAAAGCACTGAAGGAAGGCTCACAGCTACATTCTAATCTGAGTTGTCTGAGATAAACTGTCACTGAAGATTTGTGGAATGAAACAAAGTGTGTCGTGCTCTGTTTTTAGAAAAGAAATTTCGTTCGACGTTGTACTTTGATAACACTGATCCAACCCCTGAACAGAACTGGTGGAGTATGTGAAACAAGTACCACAGATTGTACTGTAGTTCACAAATACAGTTTGTTTGTAAAACAACCCTAACAAGATACTTTCCACCTGAGATCACATTTGAGATGCGGTTTTAGTCTGCTTACATTCTCACTTTAAGACTTTAATACCAGCCGACTGACTGTGTTCACCTTTGTAGTACGTGCTCAGCCGTGAGTGGAACAGCTGTTGCTGTCAAACAAAGCACAGGTGCACTTGGATAATGTTTCTCAAATGTAAGGTTAGCTCGTAGGACTTGATATTTGGTGACCAGTTTGAAGTAACTTTACGCCCCCCCCCTTTTTTTCTGACTTAACTGTTCAGAGTGAGTGTGTGTCCCTTGCACGTTCATCCGAGTCCTTATCAAGTATTCCTTTGAATTACTTCCTCAAAAAGTATTATTTCTAGGGAACTCAAGATTGATCAGGGTACTTGTACTTGTGCAGCTAATGAAGCAAACTGTATGAGTTTGTTTGCTGCTTGTTCTTTCTTGTAGTGGCTTGTTTCACACTGGAAGATAAAACGCCTGCAGCAAAGGTCCGAGACACGTTTCTATTCAATGAACTCCTTTAGAGGAGTTTTTTTTTTCTCTTCCTGCAGTATATCATCCAAGGCTTTGCTGCCCCCACGCATGCATAGGTGACTAATCTCAGGAGATGGCAGCCCGCCCGCCCCCCCCTCCCATTCGGCCGGCAGATGTCATGGCTGCAGATGATGCGATTACATTACAGATCAGTGGCGGATGGATCCGCTGACAGTCTGTGCAGGGGAACAATGAGCGCTTGTTGGCCAAACACTGGGTGAAAGAAAAATAAAGATCAGCATCTTTTAATTTAGATTTCCCTTGGGTGCGTTTTTTTGGAGCACGTGCGGTACCAGAATAGAGGATGGACCGCGTTCTTTCGCCTCGGTCTGTTAATAAAGACTGCAAGACGAAATCCATTTTCAACCACTTTCTCTCAGCGCAGGACTTTATACATCCTCTTTGCCAGGCTGAAAAATATCCCACATCCTGCTCCCCCCTGCATAGCTTTCCTTTCAATTACCACATACATGGAACTGCTCTCATACCATCATTCGGGGGAGCTTTATTATACACCTGCTGGAGGTAAGAATAGAAAGCTATTAACCCTGTTTCAGACCTTCAAACCACTTCCCACCTCTGTGATTTCTGCCTCATTATGAGTTAACAGACCCCCGTATTTTATTTCTGCCCTTTTATATTAGTAATGCAAAATGCACAAGACTGTAATTCCAGTGGTGCACAATGGTTCTTATACCCCTTCATCTGTTCTTATGTGATTTACAGTGTTTTTTTTTAATCAGTAGTACATTTTTACATGGAAGGAAAAAGGGAAACAGCCATCCATCATCAAGACATTATGTTTCAGGCTCTGCTTGTGTTAAAGAGCCGTCCTGAAATGGAGCCGTACCACAGGGACTCAATGAGGAGAGTCAGGAGGAACAGCAGCACGCTCCTTCAGGATCTTTTCCACCGAGGAGTCCGCGCAGGAGGCGCGGACACTCCTGTGAGTGTCTCCTGAGCACGTTTTCTGCTCCAAGTCCCACTCATCAGTCATCACCAGTGTCATTGGCCCCGTCCCCCTTCTGCATGGCCCTCTCTGAATGAGCTCTCTCACGTGTGCACCAGATCCCGGCTCAGCCAAGAGACGCCAAGATGATCCAGTCCATCGCCAGTCTGATCAGGGCGAAGAGCAAACTGCTCCTCCTGGAGAACCCGGACACCGTGGAGATCTACAAGGTCAGTGGCAGTACCAGGAGCGCCTTACTGCCAGCCTCGATTGATGTCCTGTGGTTGAAATTACTGTTCTGCATTTAACCCTTGTGAGGCCAGGTTAACATGTCGGAGCAGTGAGCTGCTGCCTCTTCTTGGACTGAGGGCTGATTTAGTTTTCCTGAAGCAGGCCGGAACACCCGAATCAAGACTTGATCAGTCTTTCTGACTTTATTGCCTCTGCCAATGAAGTCATGTTTTCATTGGTTTGTCTGTTTGCAAACTAACTAAAAAAGTTCTTGGTGGATATGGATTACATTTACCAAGATGGATGAGTGACAGTACAAGGTTACAGTGATTGAATCTGCTGGTGATAAAGTGATCCACAATCATGAAAAACCTGTCTTGGTGGAGGTTTGCCCTCTCTGAGGGCTTCTAGAGAGGGCAGTAATAGCGTCAACATTTAACAATGAACCTGCTAATATCATTGTGTAGCACTGCTACTGTAGTCAACTGTTCATAGTCATAAATCACAGAGTCCGTTCATAACAAACTCAGTAAGTGTTTGCTTTCTTCAGAGTCAATAAAAAGAAGAACGATCAGTTTCTCGATGTGTGCTGACTGAGTCCCTGTTAGACCTCGGATGAAAAAAAGGTGTTATACAATCAGAGTGGTACAGACAGACTGGCAGAGGGAGTGCTGAGTGAGACGAACAAGCAACACCAAACTCAGATCAAGAACACCCACTGTGTTAAAATGTGTTTTTACAGCCGCTGGTCTTTGACACAACCACTGAAAGAAATCATTTTCCAGAGGGAACCTGCCGGCTGCAGCCTCACTTAAAAATCCTATTTACTCCTCACAGTCAGGAAAAACACAGCCAGTGTATGTGTGATGTAATGAAAAAGTGTGGGTTTTTTTGGCTGTCACATGTACTCGATATAGCTGGATGAGCCAACAGGCCGCTCGAACAGAGCTGGAAACGGGGACGTTTACCTGCCGGCCATCACAGCGAAGGCTTCAAACCTGAGCTCCATCCGAGGGTCTCTGAGCCAGTCCTGCCCGTATCTCTACGACAAACGCAGAGGGTCCTTCTCTTCAGTGACTTCTCAGAGGACAGTGAACCTCCCCAAGAAAAAGGCGAGCCAACATGTCTCTCTCCCTCCTACAATAAAAGTTGAACCTGCCTGTTCCTCAATGATTCTTCCCTCGGTTGATCAGAATAACCTGAAGGCCCAAAGGGAGGCGAAGAAGTCCAACGTCACCGTGACAATGACCTACCTGGGACAGGGCCAGCGGGGGTCGGGCCTGGGGCCGACTCAGGAGGAGCTGAAGGTCCTCCAGCAAGTCAACGGAGGAGAGAACATCTGTGTTTTCAAAGGCCTCGTGACTCCTGGAGGTGAGAGCACAAAACCAGTTCCAAGTTAAACCGAGTTACAGAATCTGACAGGGCATCAGTTTTTCAAAAACTAACCAGCTCGTCAAATGAGAAGGTTTTCTTCCCGCAGTGAGTTCAGATCTCAACAACACGAGCAGAAATAGAGACGTCAAAGCGGTGAATGTCAGATGTTTGATTACTCATTGGCCCCCACAGCCACAGGTTTACGAGAATGGCGAGGTTGTTGGCCTCGGGCGCCTTTCCAGCTGAACAGGAGGAAGAAAAAAACCTGATGTGTGACCTGATGCGCTGTCATCGCATGAAAAAAGGCAGCCGACAAGACAAGTTATTTAATCTCTGCAGCAGCTACATGTTGATACACACTGTACAGCCGTCACTCCAGGGAGGAACTCAATGTCAGGCAGCTGTACAAGAAAGAGGTGATGGATTTCTGCCTCCGCCTGGATGTGATGTGTTTATGAAATCCTCAGCAGGGATGAAAACAAAGGAGCGAGCGAGACCACGAAGCGCAGCCCAAACTGATCCCCAGGAGCCACACGAGCTCTTTCACTAAGATCTATCTGGGTTTTTTGGACACTTGCACGGCCGGCACAATTCGGGGGAATCTTTCTCTCTGCACTGATTCTGAGTGGTCATGCAGGTATTATTCAAAGACGATGCTGAATGACCGCAGAGGTCGATCGATGACATGTTTGTATCTGGTAATAAACTTCTTTGCTGGACATGACTTACTGAAGGGGCTTTGTGACACTGGGGGCAGGTGTCTGCTCTGCCTGGCCTTGACTTGCAGGCTGCTGCTTCAGTCCTGGGTGTCACTAGCAAACCCATGGCCTCTGTATTTTCAAGTAACACCATTCTTTCTGTGCTGAACAAATAAAAAGTAGGTTGTAATGAGTCTTACTGATTGTCTCTCTGTGGTTTCCAGAGCAGTTCCAGTTTGTGTCTCAGAGACACCGAGGCTACCCCTTCAGTGCAACGTTATACGTCAACGGCATGATGGTGGCCAGGATCAGCTCCTGCTGCGAGTACCGCTACTCCCCCGGCTTCCAGCAGGGGAGGAAAAGCTGTTTCAGATTGACTTGGCTGTCCGGAGGGGTTCCCTGTTACAGGTCAGATTACACTCCGCGGGAGGCCAGCGGTCTAACACCGGCATGAAATTTGGGCGTAGTACCAATCAAACCAGAGGGGTGGAGCCATTGCTCGTGAACTGTGGGCCCACAGATGAGGGCGGCGTGATGCTAGGTGGTAGATCAAGAAGGGAAATATGAGTCTTGAAAAAAGCACGTTTTCATCTTTTTCAGATGCACGAGTCTCCGCAACAAATACAGCTCCTGCCAGCAGCTGAACAACAGCACAAAGGAGAACTTTAATCTCCCTCTAGAGCACAGCGCTGGCAATGGTACAGAGACTGGAAATGAGGGTCTCAATTTTCCATTACTCCTAAAGCTCATTCATCAGTGTCTCATTATATAGGCCAAGGTCCTTGATTTCAATGGTATAGCATGAAGACTAAACAAAAGTCATCTTTCTTTCCCCTGGTTTTATCCCTTATGTTCCTGAAGCAGGCACCATCGAGTCACGCACATCATCCCCTCTTTTTATTCCGGCAAAGCCGGCAAAGAAGTCGACGAGGAGGACAAGAAAACACATGAAGGAAGTCAGCGGAGGCTCCACAGACAGCGAAGACCTCAGCGTGGCTGGAATTAAAGAGACCTCCAAGAACAAACGACGCAAGGGTCAAACTAATCGGAGGGACTGTAAAGATGCAGCAGCGGGGAACGATAACAGAGGGGTGGGACGAGACAGCCAGGGCTCGGAAAGGTCAACGGCAAAGTCTGAGGGCCCGGCTCCGGCCGCCAGGCGACAGCAGAAAACAACTGGTGTCACGGAAGTACAGACTGAGCTGCCAACGTTGAACAAGACAAGCAAGACAAGCAAAGTCCCTGGTGAGCACTTGACTCATATTCATTTGTGTATGAAAAGAATGAAAAATGGAAAAGAAGCGTGTTGTTCCGTGGAGACACAGATGGCCTTCGAGGCGTCTGCATGTGCTGTTTCCATTAAATGTTCTTTGAGGAGAGAAAGAACAAGTGTGTTTCTCTTCAAAGATTCATTGCAGGACGAGGAAGCACTGAGCAAGCAGGACAGAGAGCAACAGAAGGAGCCAGGATCAAATGGGAAAAACAGGGATGGGGAAAGACCGAAGGACTTTTATGAAGAGTGTGTGGAAATGAGCGCTGCGCTGAAGCTGAGCCCAAACAAACACCAATGGTTCAAGGCAAGCAGTAAGTAACCGCAGCACGGTAGCAACGAGCTGGAGTTCCCCCCGGAGAGCTGCGCCTCATTTACATAATACGGCAGAAAAGCTTGAGTTTGCAAGCAGGCGCGAGGAGAAACGTAAGGCCTGAAGAGGAATACACGGCATGAATGGGACGTTAGCCACACACCCTCACGCATGTCCATATAAACATCAGCGCATTTGCTTTGCCTGTAGGTCAACCAGACAAACAGCATTTACATTACATTCTTTGGACGCCCCCTTGTTGTTTATTTCCTCTGGGCATGCCAAGTCCTAGAGAGACGCTAGCTCGAGAAGAAGGTGCAGTTGCGCTCATGTTAATTGTCGCACATTCGCAAATATTAGCTTTCACGCTACGTGTTCTGTTTGCGTTATGCAGTTAAGCTAATGTTAGCTCTCACCTTAGCTCCATGCTAACAGCAGCATTCATGCTAATTGGACTCAACCTATTTACTTTTTTTATATTATAGACTAACGACAAAGCTAATGTGAGCACTTGTGTTGGCTGTAGCATTCCTGGCAATTGTAGTTTTGAAGTTAATGTTAGCTTTAATGCTGATGGGGATCTTTAGGCTAATTGTAGCACTCGGGCAAAAATTTGCCTCCATAACTGTGCAGCTCCTTCTAAATTGAGTTCTCCAAATGTGATCCTCCTATAACTTTAGCATAGTTTTGATTGCATTGGGCTTGAGGAGAGACGGGCTCATTTTCACCAGGGTCGTTTCATTTTCTCCCTCTGTGCGCCAAGTCCTGGAGAGGTGCCGGCTCCAGAAGAGCCTGTTGTCGTGCCCCGACGCTCGGAGCTCAGATGTGGAGCTGAGTGCAGAAAGTGACACTGTCCTGCAGCCTGACGGAGAGCCAGAGGGAGACGGGGACACGCTTGGCCAGTGCTCTGGCAACGAGGAGCCTGTTAAAGAGCAGGACCTGCAGGCGCAGGTGTGTGCATAACACTAATTACTGTGGTGAGGCCGTGTTTTTGCCAGAATCTCTGCTGGCGTTAAATCACTGCCAGCAGCCCCTTGGAACGAACATTTCCCTGCATTATTCAGAAGCGCCTGTTATCGTGAGTTGAAACTTTTAGAAATGAATTACCTCATCATATAATAAAGCTTCATTGTTAGTAGTGCCTGCAATCACTGATAGCTGAGCTTGCTGTTTTCCCCCTCCTGCAGTTACTTTGATGTAATTAGTGACTGTTGAACAGTATCAGGTTGGTCCTGCTCTCACACACGTATATTGACGTTTTCTTTCTCATTATGTGGTTTATATTTTTGGCCGGTCAGCTTCACTGACCCAGCAAGCAAGATGACTCAGTACCAGACGCAATGTTTACACAACCTTTGGTGATTTAGAGTCATGAGGTCATTCCTCCGGTTTGGTTTGTTTCGGCTCTGAAGCGATTCAGAGAAATACAAAATCACATGTTACTTGTTTTCTACCAAAGTTTATACACAAATCAAAGAGAGCTGTTTACACTTGGTGAGTGAATTTACAGCAAATCATTTTTTTCCAACTCGTCTCGATCGGTGTAGCTTGCACAGTTTTTCCTGTCACACCGAGAAAATGTTTGCAGAAAATGATCAGAAGTTTGTTTCCTATGAAACTTCAGCGTGTATAATGAGGTGTCAGGATCACTCCAGTTCAGGCTTTACATATGTCTGTTCACAAAAACATAATTACCTGCCAAACAATGATGTTACATCTGAAGCCTTTAAGCATGTTTTCACCAGCTCACCCTGCAGCTCAGGCAGTGTTACTGACGTTTTCTTGCAGCTTTCTTGTGCAGCTGCCTCACTGCTATCTCAGTTATCAGCACTACTTCCTCTGTTTACTTCTATGTCCTGGTGTTGAAAAAAGAGACAGCGGTGAGGCCCACTGAAATATTGCACCGTTTTTCTATCATTTTTACACATTTCAAAGTCCTCCCACAGTCCTGATTTAAGCCAGTTTTAGCCCCCTGACCACGTTTGACCCTACTGATTCCACATTGTGTTGCCACGTTAGAAAGAAAAGAAAGTTCTGAGATCTTTTACGAAACTGGCACAGCATGCCAAACCGGGACAGGCTCATGGATGAAGGCAAAGCTGTACTGAAAGGAAGGCAAGGCTGCAGTTTGAAACAACTGTCTAACACAATCCACAAGTTTTTGTGGATAATGGACAAAGGACAGATGAAACTGAAACAGGGCTCTTTAGGAAAACAGTGCACCAGTTGGTTCACCTACTGTTCATGCTATGCATCGGTTTGATCCCTTTGTTGTTGGAGGGACAGAACGCTTCTGTAAAGTGTCCAAGACGCTCTTTGGTTCATGAGCTGATGGAACCCTAAAAACACAGAATCAGCAAAGGTGAAAGGTGGACTGTGTCCCATCAAAGTGTCCACCTGGCCCTGTCAGTTCTCTACAGTGTCTCTGTGGAAGACACAGAGCTCCTTGTGTATGGACGTTGCTATGCTACTGGTGGCTGTATGTGTGAACTCGAGACAGATTGATGTACCAGAGAATATTAAGTGCAATAGAATTACTAAAGTTGTACAACCAGAGTGGGAACCAACTGCAAATAGCTTTGGCTATTCAAACACACTGTTCTCTACACTGGCTTTAAATTATGTTGATGGAAGAGGGCAGAAACTATCAGCAGGCACAAGAAGCTGAGATATATTCAGGCAATGCAGCAGAAGTGAGAAAGTAGCAACCAAACCGCAGTTATCCCAGCAGATTATTGGCTTGTACGTTGAACATGAATTTATCTTGTCACTGAAAAATAGCTTCCCTATATTTGGTCATTAAATATGCAGATGATGCACATCAGTGAAGATGACCTGTAATTTGTAGCCCTCCATTGGTGACCATTGCTGTCTGACTTAACCTGCAACAGCAAAAAAGCAGCATTTCTTTGGTATAATATAGCTTATATCTGATGGGAAAAAAGTTAAGCAATTGACAACAAATTTGTTCCCACCATTGGGAGCATGAATATTTATGATGGCAGTGAATGCACAAATAGTGACAACAAATGGTCACCGAGTTGTATCTGGGGCAGGCAGGCGGTTTGGCTCGGTCAGACCGATCATGATGAAAAAGCTTCCAACGGTGCCTGAAAAATTCCTCAAGGTCTAGCAAAGTGGAGTGGTGGATGTGGCCGCCAGCCAGACCATATGTCTCTCTGGACTCTCATCTCGACTCGGTGTTTAGAAGAAGAAAATAGAAAAAAAAAAACCACCCCTCCAGCAGCACCTGTCTCGCTCACATCTCTTTTCCATCCGGCAGCTCGTTTCAGAGCTGCGTTCCCTTCACGCACAGGCTGTAAAAAGTTAATGTTCGCAGCGTTCTGTTCTCGGGGCCAGCATGCAAAGTGTATGTCTGTATGAAGGACACAATAATCTGCCTGAGCTGAAAAATGTGATTTCGTTTTTTTTTTATGAAGACAGGCTGTCTGGTGCTGAATCTGAACTCGTAGAGAAATGAGTTATTTGTGTTTGGTGCCTTTTTTTTTTTACAGTCCTGCATTCTAATGTAGGCTACAATTTCCCAATGGGACTTTAAAACAGCGCCAACAATGTTCAGAACAAACCCTAGGAATAAACCAAATATACAGTATTTTCAGTCAAAATACTTGTAGATGTTGGGGGAAAAAAAGGCTAATGTGGACATTGCAATAACAAGAAAGGGTCAAAACAACAAAAAAGGATGGACCTTCTCCCAAAACTTTCCCCTTCCTCTGTCTAAGTGCAGCTTGAGGCCATGATGACGGTGCTGAGTACGTCCGACGAGGTGGAGCAGCTGGTTCTGAGGAACACGGACCTGACGGACGACCTCCTCCTGAGCCTGGCCGCGGCACTGAAGAGCAGCCCGTCCGAGGTCGCCCTGCTCAACCTCAACCTCAACCTCATCGGGCCCTACGGCGCTCACATCCTGCTGGACGTGATGAGGGTGAAGCCTCAGGTCCAAGCCTTGCAGTGAGTCCCCGGTCCAATGCCCAGACAGGACTCTGCAGCATCACCAGTTTTCAGAAAGACTCTGCGTTTTAGCTTCTCTGAGGTGACAGTAGAAAAGAAAACAGTACAATTGCAGGGACAGTAAAGAGACGCGGCCAATCCAAGGACGTTCTCGGCAGTAAGACATATCTCTGCCTTTCCTTGTTGAATTGCTCAATCCATCTCCTTTATGTGAACAAAGGGATGCCTCCAGTGCCTCACCTCTCTGAATTATTTCCTTTTTTCCTCTACAAAATACAGCAAATGTGTTGCCGCTCGTCATTGTGACGGTGGCTGAGAGAAATGCTGACAGATTTAAGAATTTAAAGAGCAGAACCACATATAGACATGAGAGTCCCGAGCACAAGTGGGTTTAACTGCAGAGTTTTTTGGGAAAGTAAGCAGGCAGTACGAGCTGTGCTGAAGCAAACGACAACACTGACACAACTCTGATGTCGGTGCGCTAAGTAGAAGCAAGCAGATGGTTCGTTTAACCGAGCACAACTGCTCCGAGCAGCTGCTGTGCGATCACAGCGAGGACTGAGGAGAATGTTGCACTTATTAAATGCTGCAATAATATTTTTACACTTTATGTAGGTTTCATCCTACATGAGTCACAAAAAAAAAATAGGTGTAATGTATTAGATTTTGTCGCTCTCCAGACAGAATGAGATCACTGGTTGTGGTTAGCTTGTTAAGCTAACTACTCAACATGAGTGGGAACTGTCTTTGTAGTGGGAGGTTTCCACACATGGGCCTAACTGGGGCCTCTTCATCTAGTCGTGTCAGAAACTGACCTGATACCAGACTGACTCAATACACCACTCTGTGGCACAAAGTGGCACTACCGCTCTTAGCCGGAATACTTCATTATAATACTTTAACATTGCAGGGTGATCTGATGGGTAAATTTATGGTATGCGACAGTGTTTTTACATGATATTTGATACATGATAGTTTCCATTAATATTAAAAAAAGCCTTTTTTCATGATGTTTACACTGAGATGACACTTCAAGGATCTGAAACACTGTGGACGTTTCTCTACTTGTCAACATTCCCTCAAATGGTCATTTCTTTGAACTACTATTCAAATCAATACATTTGTGTTTGAAAAGTAATAAAAAACAATCTAACAAGATATCAACAAGGACATGTGAAGAAAACCTTGATAATATATCTATTCATTTGTATGAACACACAAAAGCTTGAAAAAGACACCACTGAGACATCGTCATGCCATGTTCAACTTTTGGTGTCACATAAGATAAAACTCCATCTCAGGGTTTATTAACTGTTTCAAAGTGAGAAGTTTATTGAAAATGGATGCAAGTCTCCATGGTAACCACTTTTTTCTCCCTCCACAGCCTATTTGGAAACAAACTGCGTGACCATGGAGTGCTGACCCTGTTGAATGGAGTCGCCGAGCTGCAGGAGCAAACAGCAAGGACTGCGGCAGCCATCCAGCAGGCACTGCTCTCCCCCTCAGAGCAGGACGCACTGCTGCAGCTCCCCACCGGGTGGAGCTCTTTCAGGGCTTTCGCACT
>JAUESF010000012.1:17611701-17624858 GCA_032274765.1 Malacoctenus tetranemus | reverse complement strand
TGTGTGTGTGTGTGTGTGTGTGTGTGTGTGTGTGTGTGTGTGTGTGTGTGTGTGTGTGTGTGTGTGTGTGTGGTGCCTGTGTGTGGCATGACAGTGAATTTAGAGGTACTTGTGTGAGTTTCACTCTCGATGTGCAATAAAATACATTGTTTCAATGAGTTTGTCTGTCATGTGGTTGAAAAACAGCTTTAATCATTCGGAGGAGAGGAATAGTCTAAGAACACGAAACATTCAGTATGTGAAGCCAGATGTTACCTTTAACATATCTGCTTGTTGTTTTTTTAGCCTGCAACACACATACACACATTTTGTCGTACTTTATATGCTTCTTGAAACATGTCTGGAGGGGCTGCTGCAGATTTCTGCTCCAGTTCATTTGAAAGCACCTGTTGTTACCATGGTAACATCCAGTGCAGGGGTAATATTACAGGACCGAGCCTCCTTGAGGAGCCGCCCGGTTAGAAGCGCGTCAGATAAGCGACTAGTGCACGCGCGCGCGCTCGCGGTGCAAGGGAGGCCAACTGGAGTGGGATCGGCCCCCCCTCAGCCTCCGACACTGACCGTCGCTCCTCCGGAAAGGTAATTACAGGGGGATAATCACAGTGGAAGGCTAACTGGATGAGCGACACATCCATCTCTGTCCACCATGGAGCGTCACACTGTGTGCACATGCTGCACACACACAAACACACACACTCTCCTCAAAAGGTGTCGGCGCAGCAGGGCTCTTTGATTTTCCTATAGTGGTTTGTTTACTTCCAATCAAGCAGTTGTTCTCAGCAGTAAGTGTGCTGGTGAATTTCTGGGAACAGCCCCCCCCCCCCCATGTGCTTTGGCTTGTTAACACACGTGCAGAACTGGAACTTGTCTCCTCCTTATCTGCAGGGAAGCTGGCAGACCTCACGCAGCAGATCGACGCCGCCCTTCGTGAAGGTACAAACAGTCGCACACCGACGCGCCGCTCGCGCCTGTCGTCTTCCATCCACTCGTTCTGCTGTTTCTTTGAGCTTCCAGGACCTTCAGGTGCTGCCAAACTCGTCATAGAAACAGGCTACATTCCCAGCTCTGCTGCTCATCCCACAAATGCATGCTCCTTATAAATGTGGCCCCATAATAAAAGGGAGATAAACAGCCTTTCCTAACAGTCTCAGATTCGATGCCAAGAAGTCATTTTAGCAACGGCAAAAATAAACAATCTGGCCTTGTTTTTCGTGCAATGTTTATTTGATGCAACTTTCGCTGAAAGGAAGATGGCAAAGAAGTCCCGAGAGGGTGGAACAGCTTGAATCAGCGCCAAACAACAACAGGACACCACCTTCCTGTTGTTCACAATGAGAGGGAGTGTTCCTACATCGAAAACATGGCTGTTTTCAACCCTTTAATTTGATCAGTTGTCAAAACTTCACTGTTTTCAGATAGAAAACAAGGTAATCCTTTGATTTGAATGTTTAAAAAGTCACACTTCCTTCATCACATCTTTTTTAAAGAAAATGTGGGTCGATCATATCAGCCATCAATGTATTCGTTTTTCAGCCATGACCACTATGTTGTCCGAGTCTTCTTGGAAAAGGAGTGAGAAGATCGAGCTTCTCATTGGTCGCTGATCGTTATTGATCTGGCCTGTTTTTTTGTTTTTCTTTTGGTTTCAGGAGAGCTTCAGACCACCAAAGCTCTGCTGGCTCAGATGAAGTACTTCGCAAACATCGAGGAGAAAGTGAAAGATAAACTGTCTGCGTTCATGTAGCGTGTTCTGTTTTTCTCACTGTAATTAAGCTTTTAGCCACTTTAACCAAAGTTTTATACCAAATTGCACATGTATATAGGAAGCCTGGTCATGTCATTTTATCGAATTGTCAAATAAAACAAGTGTCAGCTGAACAGATGACTTGTTCTCTTGTATGAAACACAGCACACATCTGTCTCCCTTGAAAGACACTCGTTGTTACCACTTGTAACTTAACGTGTCATCAAAAACCACAGAGATCCTTAATCGCCTGTGATTAAAATGCCACTCAGAGTATTTATTTGATTAACCTGCTTATCAGTCAAACACTTCACCATGTGGGAATCACTGCACACACACACATACATGCACACACACGGACAGATGCCACTCTCTCTCTCAGTTCCTCAGGTTCCCTTTAGGTGGAGACATAACACCTCGGCAGTCGTGGCGCAGGCGAGCGTCGCATGTCGTTCCAAACCGGATGTGAGAGCGGGGAGGAAGTCCATAATTGAGGCAGACAAGCTATTGAATTATTAAGGGCGGCCTCATAAACTGGGAGCGGTAGTGCTATGATAATCAGGAAGACCCCACTGAATGACGACGGCCCGATGAGCCAAAGATCTGTGATCTCTGTAAATTATAGCCCGTAATTTGCTGTACATTGACCCCATGTGTGCCTGCGCCTGCAGCACGTTCACGCATCAGAATGCAAATTCTCCCTCCTTCTCGTCTGCCTCATTTCATTTTTCAAGCTTTTTTTAAAAATCCAATACCATAGAGGAAGGGGGGTGGGTGGAGGGGGGGGGTGAAAAAAAAGACCTAATCTGTAATTACTTTGCAAATTGGAGCTCAAATTGCATTAAGGTCCTTGATCGAGGAAACTGATAGAGGTGTAACTGCTCTGTAATGTGGTGGGAGTCGCTGTATCTGATAGAGCCATCAGATTGCACATCCTATTGTATCATGCCTGCTGTATGAGACACTCCAGCACCTTTCCCTCAAACCGCATTGTGAGTGTCAGGTGGTTTTACAGCGACCACCGTTTCTCTCAGCCCACCGGAGCGTCCCACTGTAACACACCCTGACTGCTTGTTTATTAAGTCCAGAACAACAGTGTCACATGTCGGGGGCTGTTTGGGTGTTTGGCTTTCTTGGTTGTTGGGTTGGTTTTTTTTTTGCTGCAGCAGAGCAGTTTTCTGAATACCTGTCGATATGCTGTGAATTAAGCAGGTGGAGCCGCTCCCCCATCAAGACGACTACCAGACCCATTTATTATTCATCTCGTAATCGGAAGGCATCAACAGTGCCTTTAAATTAATGAGGAAAATTCAATCGACCAACAGCGAGGCCACTGCTGTCGCAGGGAACTCTGTGGAGATTGAGTTTGAAAGAGACGTAATGAAGGAGAGGGGGGAAAAGTCACTTCAGCCGAGCTGTGAAATTGACTTGGATGGGAGAGCCTGGCAGAAGACGTGGAATTAGCCGGGTCAGTGCTGAACACGCTGCTGCTGCTGTGTTTACTGGTCATGGTGCGCTAGGTTCATTCAAACAGCCCATAGAGGAGGACAAGACCCAGCGAAAAGAAGTCCGAAGTCGTGTTTGTCTTGGTTTTGAATATAGTGAAGAGAGGTCGATGTGAAGTAAACTGCAGGCTGTCTCGTGTGCGTGCGTGCGTCCACTGCTGGCTGACTGTTAGACATGGACAGTTGCCGCTGATTGGTCCAGAAAACAAGGAGGCGGGCTTTCTGCTGCAGGTAGCAGGATTGGTGTTCTCAGGGATGCCATCGACTGTTTGTTGACAAAAAATAAAACCCAACCTTTAGTCTTGGAAACACATAAAAAAGTTTTATTTTAATTTCTGTGAACAAAAGCATTCTCGATTTAAGCTTTTTATATCTTTTTGTGAATGATAACCATCTTGGTCGCTACAGATTACAGTTGAGGGGATCTAGACTGCATGGATCTACGTCACCATTGTGACACTTGTGGCACCATCAACCTAAAGTCCCTGATTTCACATTATGTCCGTTGACCCCACCGGAGGCATTTAAAGATTGTTTTAGTCCAGACTTATTTCGGTCAATATTTGTATCTTTTGGCTGATTTTGATGACAATGCTTCACAAGTCATGACACTGAAAAATAAGTTGTAAAATGTATGTTGAATCTGAAAAAACCTAAAAAATGCAAAAACAATCACACTTTGTGTGAATGTAACTGGGATCATTCTCATTTCTTGGCTAAACTATAAAAAGATGCTCCATTTCACTCTCAGTGTTGGAAACTAGACAAAAAAAGAGAGGAGAGGGATCTTTCAGATTTTCCATTTAATGCATATTGTCAATTTAGAACCATGCAATAGATCAAGATGTCCTCTTCTTTTTGGGGGGATTTTATCTTGTATTTTCTTGGGGGAAAAAATGCTCCTGAGTCGACCTTTCCGTCAAGTGCTGCTTGCATCACTCTTTTTCTTTTGTATTTTACAAAAAACTGGATGTGGGGGGGAAAAAAAAGCAGAAATCAATTAATTATGGCAGATTTGCCAAGTGTTGTAACAGCAGGAGCAATTTCACCTGGATTAAGTGTCTAAATAAGCCTCCACTGACGTGACTAATAGCGGATGTCATAACAGTGCCATTAATCATCTCCATACGGCCTCAACGTAAATATCATAACAAGATTAATGTGTTGGTGTGACCCATGTCCTAATCATAATGTTCCCATAATCGCATTAGGAGTGAAATGTTGGTGGGCAACTGGAACAGTACTCCTGACAGAGATATAATGGGAGGGGGGGAGCGGTGGGGGGTCCTGGTTATAGAAGCTGTACGTCATGTAACGAGGGAGAACAAACGCCACAGGATTCCTCGGAGACCTTCGGCTGTGGGATACAAGCGCCCTGGCCAATGAGAGGTTGGCCTGACAAAGGTCAGAGCCGGTGGATGGCTGAGTCACCGGAGCCGCGCTCTGTTCTCCGAGCAGCCGGGGCGCCGTGATCCTCGCCCCTCCGCTTTAGCTTCGGCGTGACTCAGCCACTGAGTGCCATCAGCCCACAGACGCCAGCCAGCCAGCCAGCCAGCCAGCCTGCTGTGGGTGCTCGTGTCTCACCAGGTGCTAATGCCATTATAATCTGCGACGATTAGACTTCTTCTTCCCACCCTTAATCCGCATTTTTGTGTCGTTTGCCTCGTCTTCTGCACTGTGAAGTCCACGAAGAAGCTCGACATCACAGCCAGCCCAGAGACACGTTAGCCTCCCGTAGCTCGCCGAAAACATCTGCCTCCAGTGTCGCGGCGGCGCGCTCTTCAGAGTAAATATTTCCAGCTCGGTGTTTTTGATCCAAACGGTGTCACGCTCCCAAACATCAGTTTCCGCGCCTCGCTCGTGGGTGAGCTGCGCATCTCCGACGTTAAAGGAGAATGGGATCGTTAGAAACTTTGGATGCAGCGTATCAAGTGGATCCAGATTGCCTTGCTGTTCCTCATTGTATGTAATTAGGATTTAAATCAGAAACCCACTTTGACAATGAGCGCCTTTGTTCTCGGCTGCATGTTGGTTGGGAGGATTTTCCCAGGGGTGCGAGCCTCGCTGCAGCGGCGGCGGCGGCAGCAGTTGGGCTTTTGATGTAGGTTTCTGCCGAGAGATTTCTGGGTAGAAAAAAAATTCCCTCTTCTGCTCGGCAACGTGAGGCTGACACAATCAGGCACAGCTTGTTTGTATGTTTGCGCTCACGCGATTGAGTGTCTTCGAATGACTTAAAATGACTTCTGAGAATAGATAATGGCTGCGATAAACAGGTATCGGGCACCTCGCTTGGATGGCGTCACCTCCTAAACTGTCGCGAGCCTTTCCTCCAGATCCCGGTGGGTCTGGTTGTGCTGTGTTGTGCCAATTAAAAATGATCTGGTGTTTTGTTTTGCTGCCAGTAACACAATCATGTGATATTCCAGCTAGGAAGCTATTCCACTTGCACAAACATGACCCTCCTCTACGAAGCCCTGTTTGGTTGTTGGGTTCCTCTATGAAGTGGACAGCACCAGGAACTAGGGACTTTTTAGTACCTACTCGATGTTAAGTGAGCGGAGTCAAGCTGGAAACGTGAAATCCACCGATGTAAACAAACGAGTTGAGACAGCAGCTCTGAAACGAGAACGGAACCTGCCGGAGCGTCTTTGACGACGGCTTCATGTGAAGCAACACAACGAGTCCGGAAACAAGCTCGGCATCGCCTCCATGTCCTCTGTTGAGTTGTGTTTTTTGAACCGCCTGACGATTATGACCCCACCCACGTTTTTTGCAACCAAAGCCAAGTTGAGCTGAGAGCAGAATGGAGAAATTCCTCTGAGGACACATGTGAAACCGAGCTGTCCAGATCTCTCGAAACAATCCAAAGTCTTGCCTTTGGATAGTCTGGTTTATCTTGGCTGGTGTGAAAGCTCAACCAAACCTCTGATGTGGACTAAACAAGTAAACACAGCCAGAAAACAAGCCCAAAGGTTGCAAGTGTTAAAATCACTGTTGTACAATTCACCAACAGCTTTGTTGATTCTTTTTTTTGGATGTCCTTAACGTGTGTTACAGGTCATTTACGATCCATCTACTTCTTTTGACGTCAGCACCGGGAAGCACGACATGTCGTTATTAGGACGCTGTTTGAGCGCCACTTCCTGTGAAGCCGGTGAAGCCGTTCAAACAAATGGAACTTTCTGTTTCTGTGCACGTTCCGGAAACTCCTCTCAAACTCAGGACGCGATATCCCTTCAATTTGCGGCACCTGCGGCTGTAATAACGTACGAGGAAAAAAAAGCAGGAAATCCAGGGGGAAAAGGCAGGAGCACGTCAACTGACTCGAATAATCCAATCAGAACAAATATTTCTGTCATGTTTACGATGTCTTTTGCCGCTCAGAGGAGCGTAATCTCCAAGAGGAAGGCAGGGTCCACTTTTAATTAAACATCTCTGAAGCAGCAGGCTGCGGGAGGATCGGCAAGTTGAGAGGATTGGGTGGTTTTTTTTTGTTTTTTTTCTCTCCCGGCGCTCGGCTGTCCCATTGAAACACCAGGAGATATTGCTTCAAACGGCTCCTTTGTGCTTCTTGAGTTTGGTGGAAGTCCTTTGAAGGCGAAGAACCCCCGGCTTTTAAACAAGACGTGCGCGCGTGGAAAACACCGATCAGCCATTCACTTTCAGGCGAGCCGAGTGCAAACTGCCCGCCGCCGCCGAAACCGCGCTCACCTGGCTTCATCTGCCGCACGGCGCCGTCGACGCGTCCCGCTAATTCACAGCGACCACGCTGCGGTTCAGAGCTGGCGCTGTTTGTTTTTTTTTTTCCCCGTCTTTCAGGCTCGACACAGAGTTGTCGTGTTTTTTCCTAATCAAGCTCCTCCTCAGAAAAGTGAGGCGGCTTCAAAACTCTCTCACCGAGCTTTTGAAAAGTCAGCGACAGGATTTACCGCAGCTCTGGATTTGTCTTCTTGTCACTGATGGATCACCAAGAAGTTGACTGTGACTCACACAGGAAACAGTGGAGAAACTTCCTGCTCTGATGACCTTTACTTGTAATTTTCAAACCACTTTTTTTGTGTTCACCTGGGAAAATCTGTCTGTTAGCATCATCTTCTTTCAGGTTGTCAATCCTTTTTTGTCTCGGGCCCCGTTGACCTGCATTATTTGAACGTGGGCAGATAACAAGAAACCTCCCAGATCTCCAGCTGCATTTGAGACGTCAGAAAAGTGCTTCAGAGTGTTGTTCAGCATGGGGGTGAGTAGAAACTGAAGGCACATCATTGTTTGGGTGGGCTATTCCTTTAATTTTCGTGCGACGAGCTTCACAGATGTGTGTTTGTTCTTTCCTTAAAGGGGGTCAAAGGTCACTCCTGACACTTTTATTGCAGGACTGTCAAAATAAAAGCGATGAACTGTGATGATTAGCATGAGTCCCACCATTTTTAACAGCCTCTTGAGGTTTTTTAGGAGTCTAAAACGAGCGTTCCAAACTCAGCTTTCTCATCATCGGTGAGCAAAACTGTCATGCAAAGAGAAACGGTGAGAAACACAGCAGAGTAGCAGCTTTCATTTCCAGATAATTAAGACAAATGAAGACAGTTTCGTGCTCAATGAAGCCAGGAGGCACCATGCAACCCAACGCAGCCGTGGTATCTGATATCATACAGATCACACATTAATTATCAACAATCCTATATTAGAGATTATTGTAATTTCACCTCTGCAACCAGTAACTCTCTGCGGTGAGCCTGGCCAATTAACAATTAACTAATCGGAAACTGAATCTCGGTAAATCCTCCTTCCTGCTGCTAATAAGGAGTTGAATATTTATTGTTGTTTCAATTGAGCATAAATGCTTTGTTTTATTCCCCGATGAAGATCTCAGATGGAACGCTAATGGTGCTCAGGGGACGCCATAATAGTTGTCTGATCCAGTTAGCTTTATTAAACATCACCATTGATATCGTCTCATTGTTGATGGAAATAAAGTTGTATTGAAATATCCCATTGAAAGTGCTTCATATGTAAGAGGCTAATTACAGAGTAAATTGTTTTAGCCTTCTTTAATATTTATAAACTAGCATTAGCAGCATTTTTATAACGAACAAAACATTTAGGCTTTTTTTTCCATCACTAGCAAAACATATTAAAGCATTTTATTATTCCTAGTTAATATTAGAAAGCACTTTGGCTTGTTAAAAGTGAGCAAAGCTTCATCCTTAGCTTTCCTTTTTTGCTCCATCTTTTTACCGTCACTATTCTCCATTTATACGTATTTTTATTCATCGAAGGTCGTTTTAAACCCTTTTTATTGGTAAACCGTGACATCAAAAAGCATGTAACCGTGCATGTTGTGATGCAGCTCGTTATAAAAACGTGTGTGTGAGGAAGTGGCTCTGCGCGCCCCTCGCTCTCGCACGTCTGCGGCGCACCACTGAGGCACCGCAACGCCCGGCGCAAACAGCCCGGCGTCTGAGGGGATCGTAAGCGGCGTCGGGAACGCGTCGTGAGCTTCCCTTCCCTCCGCCGGCACCAATGCTAATGCGCCGCCGCCGTCGAGCGAAGGGGAGTCACGCTGCATCTCGGCTCTGCTGCGGGTGGGCCAGTTGGGGGGGGGGGGTGCTGGGGGAGTTGTCAGGTACAAACCAGTTCTGGGCCTCGAAAAAAACCACCAAATTCTGCCCAGACTTTCATTACTATTCAGGGTTTCTACTGGATCTCTGGATATTGCCTTCACTCAACGCTGTCCGACATTGTCCACATTAATTTGTTCAGGCTTGCTTCTTAAGTAAACAAAAAGCAGCATCCCCCCCCTCCTCTCTGCTCGTGCCGCTGACACCCCCCCCACCTCATAATGATGCCTCTCTTCACTCCCCGCATCCCAGCAAGTTCAACAACAATCTAACCTCCTTTCTCTTTTTTTTCCTTCTTTTTTCCTTCTCTCCTTTTTTTTTTCCCTGCTGCAGCTGTTTCTATGACAACGCCAGCCCCTGCTGCAACTTTTAAAAGCGTGATAAACACAAAAGCCAGATAATGGATTTGATTGATCTCGTTTTTTCTCTCGGCGGGACCGATTTGGAGCCTGATCGGGGTGTTTAGGCTAACAGGCAAAGATCAAAAGGTGATAATGTTTTTTGTTGTTTTTTTACGCTCCGCTTTGCTGATTCGCTGCAGTTGCATATTTGGGAGCTATTTGGAGCTTTTTTTTAATCCGATGGGAATTTTTTTTTTTGGGGGGGGGGCTGTATCAAATGTGAATGACAATGCATGAGGGTCACACGTGTATCCAAGTTTTTTGTTGTTGTTGTGGATATCCGAGTAAATCTCTCTCTCTCTCTTCCGTCTCCCCGCGTTATGAAAACATAACCGCATTATTGCCTACAGCAGGTACTGAATGGGTGTTATATATGAAGCTGTGGTTGCAGTAAAAAAAAAAAAAAAAGAAGAAGAAGAAAATGAAAACCTTGGGCTTTTTCTCTGCCTTGCTTTCCTTATTGTATTTGACAGGACACTGACCGGATAACTCAATCCTGTCCGCGGCTCAAATTGAGACCTAAGAGAAAGTGCCGTGTCATTGACCCCCTGGGCCTCAGCGGCTCTCCAGCCCGGTGAGAACGGGGAAGAAAAAAAAAAACAAACAAAAAAGCAGGATGTTTGTCCACCTGGCTGAAGCTGAGGCCACCGCGGCGAGCCGGGTCCCCGAGTTTGCGCCTTTTTCGGGCGAAACATGCGACGACGCTCGACGCCAGCCCCGGTTTGAGTCTCTTGCCAATCACCGGAGCGGAGTGAAATTAATCACTCCCGGGGCTGTCAGCCGGCGTCAGCCAGGAGACATTTATCTTTGAACTCGTGTCAGTAATTTGGCAATAACGGTTGCTTTGATTAATTCACTGCCTGAATCGCAGCCAGGAGAGCAGGAGTTCAGAGACAGTGACAGATTGATGGTGCTTGTTTCCTGTAATTCTGTGGCCCCTCAAACTTTACAATGATTAGACTCTTGTAAGGGGGAAAAAATCGTACAATACAGATAAATGACGTTCCCTGAGACGACTCCTGGGTTGATGTGAGTGCATGAATTACCATTGGGATCATTTCAGGAAATGAGACGATGCTGCAGTGAGAAAGAGTGAAAGTACATGTACCAGTGATACACACAAAGTGGTACTCTTTCAGGGTTATAACATCACAAGAATCAGTTTTCTGTTGAAGTTTATCTTGATAGAATCCCCAAACTTTTATGTGACGCTTCCTCCAAACTCCAATGCTCGTAACTGATTTTGAGCAAGTTGCAGAACAGTTTTTTTTTTGCTGACATTGTTGTTCTCAGATCTTCTCCAAAAGACATTTTTGGTCCTATGCGTACATATTGATCGATCTCTGAACTGTTTTCATTTTCATTTTTTGTTTGAGTCCATCTCCTTGAAGTTTCTGGATAAGGACCAAAACTTGCAGTCCTGCTGGAGGCTTTGGGGGGGGGGGGCGGCGTGGCCCCCTAATGCCCGATGTGGGGCGCCAATCCGTAGGAGGAGTCCACTAAAGTGTGGGTCTTTCTTCAGTGTTGGAGGCTACGTTTCCTGGAAATTTCTTCCAACAGTAACGCCTGAGAAGATCTCTCTATCGTCCAGGTGCAATAGTTTTATTAACATCCCATCAACAGTTGTCATATTTCCTGTGATGTTGCCGTAATCTGATGAGTCGGCCCTCCAGTGAAGGTATTTTGTGGCATGCCTTCCTAAAGGACATATTTTTGCATGTCTTTGTGTGTGTGTGTGTATTTAAAGGAGCCTTCAGTAATGCCACTCAAGCAAAAAAAATGGTGAATATATCTTGAGTTAACAAAGTTTGAGAGGGCACAAAAAAAGCCCAGTCTGACACACAACAAGACAGGAAGAAGCCCATTTAGCCGGCATCGTTCCACGCGCCGCCACGTCCCCGTGATTTCGTCTTCGACTCACTCTTGACGCTCCGTCTAAGAGCCTCCTCAAGGGGGTTTTTGCCTGAGAGGTAAACAACTCTGAGGATATCTTATTCTTCTTTGATTTGACAGGGATGCAGGCGCCCGGCTTCCTGCGGCTGGTGTCTTTCACACAGATTTTCTAGACGGCACCTTTTTCCCGGGACTAAATGGAAATTAATGACTGTTATCTTCCAGACTATTGAATCTATTAGTGCGCGCGTTGGAATCTTAATTTGAGCCTCTCCTGCTCTTATTGTTTTATTTCAGCCGTACGTCAAGATGAAAAATTGTGATCATTTCTACGTTTAATTAGTCTTCTCAATTAAACATGCTGTTCTCGGGCCAGAAGTCAAAATGATCCATGAAAAACAATTCTATAAGAGCCCTTCGAAATTAATATATATGACCAGCCAAAACATTAGGACCACTGGCAGGTGAAGCCAACAGTGAGGAGCATCTTGCCGTGCTTGTGGGCTGAGAAGCTCCAACTGCTGCTGAATTCAACGCTGGTGCTGTTAGAAAGGTGGCAGAAATTATTATTATTATTATCAGTGGTAGTAGTAGTTTAGAGTTAGTATTATTAGTATTAGTAATATTATTCAATTCGTTAACAGGTGCGATCGCAATGCTGAGCAACAGTTAAAAAAAACAAAAAAACTGTCCTAAGACGTTTGCCCACAAATGTTTCAAACTGGCGTGCGCTGACAAGAGCATCTGG
Organism: Malacoctenus tetranemus; assembly: GCA_032274765.1. Lineage (NCBI taxonomy): Eukaryota > Metazoa > Chordata > Actinopteri > Blenniiformes > Labrisomidae > Malacoctenus > Malacoctenus tetranemus. The sequence goes on along the minus strand of JAUESF010000012.1, from coordinate 17,612,952 downwards.
AAGTGTCCTCAGTTTGATCGAGATGGTGTAAAAATGCCTCATTCTGTCTTTTACACCAAATGTTAAAACCAAGGCCCTCCCTCTGCTGCCTTCGCCAGAATAAACACCTTCCATGGATGCTTGACGCTGACAGGTTCATTTACATGTAATGCCTGGTGACCATATGTTGACTCGTGTGTATGCTGTGCTGTCCTGTGTCAGTTTGGTCATCGTTTCTGCGGCGAACCGATCTCTGGCAGGAGATATGAAAATCCGTCACCTCGTGCTGAACCTGAACCCGGCGTGACCTGACGCTTTTTTAAAAATGCACATATCCAAGCAGGCCATAGATTTACCCACAGGTGGGATGTCACGTCATTTCAGTGCTTATCATGAGACCCGCACGCCACGTTTGACAGACCACCGTCTCCGGCTGCTGCAATGAATATAGAGAGAGCCGGCGGAGCTGTTGGACAGCCACTCTTCATCCTGATAGACAGTTTGTGTCAGTGTAACATAAAGCGAAGCCCTGAGACCTGCCAACATGTATTAAATAGTTGATTAAATGCCGCAGTGTGAACTTTGCGAGGCATTATTTTTCCTCTGCTGGATAACACGCAGAAGTTTGACCACGTTACTTCTGCCTGCGAGATGCCGCGGTGGCCACTGTCTCTCAAGTCCACTCGGGGAGGAGAGTCTTGCAGGTCGGCAGCATTTCACACCTGGACAGGCCTGCCGACCGGCCGGCCCGGCCGGGCCGTCCTATCTCGCCTGCTTCAAAATAGGCGTGGGCAGTGGGCAGAAAATGCACTTTGGCTCGCCAAGTCAAAAAGCTTGTCTGGGGACATAATGAAGCCGGCAACATCCTTAAGCCCTCCAGATACCAGCGCACAACATCTCTCTCTCTCTCGCTCTCTCTCTCTGAGCCAGTATGTTGTCCCACGCAGGCTAATGTCGACTCAGCTGTTACATGTGCCCGGGCTCTCCAAATCTCCTTAATTCCTCGGGCAGGCAGCAGGACGGAGCCGCGGGGCCGCGGCAGCGATAGCCGAGCAGTTAGCAGCCGCGCAAGCCAACCTGAGCCTTTCATGCAGCTCCTGTCAAAAAAAAAAGGAAAATAAACCCACCACCACCATCGCACCGCTCTCCAGATTCCTCCTTCATAAACTCCTCTCCATTCAGAACACTGGTGGATAATGGGTCACACACACACACACACACACACACACACACACACACACACACACACACACACACACACACACACACACA
>JAUESF010000012.1:17592518-17603151 GCA_032274765.1 Malacoctenus tetranemus | reverse complement strand
ACACACACACACACACACACACACACACACACACACACACACACACACACACACACACACACACACACACACCCTTTGCGAGTGTGTGAGCATGATATGGTGGCAGGAGCATTAGCATTGGCTCTGCCGAGGGACCAACGGCTGTTCCAAAGTACATCAGTGAGAGGAACATTTAGGAGATTTCAGGGAGAGCTGTGAAGATAAGCGTAATAGCTGTATTAGTTTACTAATCCAATTACAGCTATTCCATTACACTAAATTACAAAATTCCACTTTAATAAGGTATCGCCAAGGGAGGGGTCACAGTGCGGCTGGGTTTCCATGGCTACAGCCTGAAAACCCACAGCCAGCTGAATGAAATATAAAGTGAAACATAACTCCCACGCACACTATATGGCTTCAAGACTTCAAAATACCACCCCCTCCTCCCCGCACCTCTCCCCCCTTCTCCCCATCCCTCTCTCCCTCCCTCCCCCCCGGCTGGCAAATATCTGTCAGGCAGAGAAGAAGAGAGTCGCACAAAGTCAGCTCCACTGAGCGCCTCCATGTAATGATGGATGGGTGGAGGATGGCGCTGGTCCAAACAGTCAGGCAGCAAATGAACAGGTGAGACAAAAAGAAGGAGGTGCACATTTCATCCTGGGAGGGTGTGGTGGTGGTGGTAGTGGTGGGGGAAGGGGGGGGGATCAGAGGCTTACCCAGAGGTGGGGGGTCTGTTCAGCTTCAATTTAACACACCATTCACTCAGCACTGTGTTCTAGAAGTTGCTTTTGTTGGGAATCAGTTGCATTGAATCACAACTAACATGTGGATCATGGATCATGTCCAAAGGAACAAAGAGCTATCAACGGCACGTGGAGCCCTCCAAGCTCCAAGAGCAGGTCCGAAGCCTGACTGCTGAGCTGGAGCAGCTGAAGGCCAACTGCTCGAGGGAAACCTCCAACCTCCAGCAAGCGTTGATGGCTTCACAAGCTGAAGCCAAACAGCAGAAAAAGCTGAAGAAGATGTTCATCGTGAAGGAGAAGGAGGCCAGGAGAGAGCTGGAGACGATGATGCCGTACTCCACCCCGGACACTCTTCAGCGTGCTGAGCTGGCCACTCAGGTGGACACGAAGAACACCAAGACATAAATCAAGAAGGAGTACGAGGACCTGCAGGTGGCCTTCGTATCCAAACAGGAGCAGCTGGAGGCGGAACTGAAGGCAGAGCATGAGAAGAACACAGCTCTACAGGAGGAGCTGGACAGCCTGCGCCAAGTGGTCAGCTCCCAAGCAAGCATGCGAGCAGGTCAGCAGCAGGTGGAATCCTGAGGCAGGAGCTTGATGGTGGGGATGGGGGCATCATTGGATGTGATGCTGCTTTACTGCACCAGTATCCTGATGCTGTGCGAAGGATAAATGATGAACAGAGTCGTTCTCACCTAACAGAGTCTGAGCCGACCTGCTTGCTCTCTTTAAGCTGCAGGTGCGAGCTGCAGGTTTGCCCATACATCTCAATAGAACTATGAAATATTCATCGAGGTTAAGGGCCGCCGTGTCTCAGTGCCATCGAACTAAACATGTTCCAGTTTGTGAACTGCGCGCTCGCGTGTGTGTGTGTGTGTGTGTGTGGGCTCGCCGCTCCTCCAGCTATTCATAGATTGTGAACAAAGTCACGCGGGCCTTTCTATCACCACCTCTCTATTAAAATTTAAACGATCAAACGCAATTTATTTATTTCCTCCCTGTGGACATCCATATGTATGGAAAGCGTTGAAATGAGAAATTCTTCAAGGCTCAGCAGGAGCCACGGATTTTATTGCTCAATTACACATGTGCGCTTAAACAGCATAATTGCTTTCAGTGAAATTTTACGCTCTGTATCAGCTAACATAATAAAGTGAAATAGATACACACAAGGCTGCAACGATTTCTAATAGCCGAAAATAGTTTCGGCAGCACATTCATTTGTAATGCGACATTTGGAGGGTTTATTTTGAAGACTCATTGAAGGTTTGGTCAAAAGACAAGGAGAAGACGAATAGCAACCTTTCCTTTTTTTGCTCTCTGGGCCCGTGTGTCCTCCACAGCAAACCCTCTCCACCCACGCAGGAAGCAGCCTCGCAGGTGCAGTCGCATGTTGATGGGGAGGGGGGGGCGGCTTTGATTGGCTTCCTTCTGCGTTCCACGCGCTCGTTTAATCAGACCCCCAAAACGCTGCTTTGGCTCATCCGCTGGATGCCTGAAATCTTCCTCAGTGGGAACTGCAGCGTCGCTGACACGTCTCAGCACCTCAGCCCACCCGAGACCCAATTCAGCTCCGTGGGGGCCGCCAATCGAAACAGACGAAAACAATTTAATCGCGTCCTCCCATCAGAGACACCAGAAGCCGAGTAATTAACGTTGGAATCCCCACTGCAAGATCACGCGAAGATGCAATATATTTCAATTAAAAGAATGCATCATTAACTAATCTAAACTGTGTTTTTGTGGGCCTGGCACCGTTTGACTTGCATAATTAAAGCTTCGAGAAGTGTTTGTATCGATGAATGTCGGTTTAATTTATGGATGAAGTGGGCGGGGCTATCGTGTCAAACCTCAGCCTGATAAAAGTATGGACAGCAAGCAGAGGTGTGGTGGGCTCCACCAATCACAAACTGACATTCACTCGCACACCAACGCTGCGATACAGTGCTCACATGCCACAGTGCAAACCCTTGTCTGGCTCAAGGACACTTGTAGCAGGCACCACTGGCGGAGCTCCAGAGCAGCTATCAGCTCCCGGTATTCCTAATAGTGCCTCATCCGACGGCGTTCCGAGGAACAACCTCGATTAACTCCCGAGGTCGCAGTAGCCTCCAAAGGTCGTTGCTGAACGACAGGACCAGCAGTCCCACGCTGGATGTGCTGGATGGTGCTCACTGGTTTAAGCTGGACGCTGGAAGCTGCTACAGGAAGTTAGGAAGTTGCAGGTGGGGAGGGGGGAGTCTGGTCTTCTCTGCACTCCGTTCTGCCACCTCGAGCCCACGTGGACTAAAAAGAAGATGGATGGGTGAATGGACGAGCTGTGCTAGCTCTACTTAACTAGCACGGATTGAACTAAGGAGTCATTCATCATCTTTCTTGGGGAAGGAAACAACCCAGCAGGCTGTTTCCGACCCACCTCCATTTTTACCAACTGTCTTCTTTTGGAAACACAGCACAAAGAGGGGTTTTTACAATCCACTTGGTTTTAAAGTGAACACCTGGAAATACTGTGTCTCAGTATCTCAGTACTTTTACTGGACTTCTGGGAATCTGAAGTTTTTTTTTGTTGGCTTGAAAACAGGGTACAAAGCAGAAAATGAGTTTTAAACCCCTCTGCTGATGTATCACAGTCCTTTGGTGCGAAGGGGCAGTAAAAAACATACTTATTGCCACCCTGAAGCCAGTTCACGTCTCCAACGAATCGGCTGGTGTTGTTGCTGAAAGTCTTCCTGAAACTCCTTTCATTACTAAAACTCATTTGTTCCTCTTTTTTTGCAATCAGTTTGTGTTAGTTTGTCGGTGTCGATATCCAAACAGACAGGAAACTGAAACCCCATCACTTCAGACGGCCTCCCGTCAGCGATCCAGCCTAAAACTTACCGTTTCATTCTTTTTCTATGGCAAAAGAAAATTCCACAAACAGATCTGCCGACGCTAATTGAAAGATCAAATATGACGTTTCGACAGGAGACCTTGTTCGCCGATGAAAAAAAAATGCCGTTGTTGCATAATTTGGCTGTGAGATCCCTGCAGACTGAAATGTTTAATCATGCAAACAAAACATCTGCCTCCCCCCCCCTCCCTCCCTTCTTTCCCTCCCTCCACGTTCTTCTCCCTGCACTCACACCTCTTGCATTCCAAACACCAAACTATTCACAATTTTCTGATTCATCCCCAGCAGGTCAGCTCACTGCCTTCTCTGCTGTGGGCTTTATTTCTGGGTCCGGCCACGCGCTGTTTCTTTCGGGAGGCGTCGGCCGGTGGCGACGCCGTCGCCCGCTTCTCGAGGCTGCATCCCGATGATTCACGCGAGCCGAGCCATTAGGAGGTGGATGTCTTCGCCGACCCCCCGCGGGGGAGACGAGCGAGTGGGTTGAAAGTGCACGCTGCCTTGAGTGGCAGGCGCTCTAATGGCCCGCTCGGGCTCTCCGAGCGTGAGAGCGGAAGACGAGACGTGGGCATAATTTTCCGTAAGATCCTGCTTCTTTTAATTGTCGTCTCCTTTTCCGTTTCTGGGGGTTTCCTTTAGAAACGGGCAACGAATCGTTTTCAAAGAGATCGGGAGCCGGTTCGAAGGGTATTGAAGCTCCACTCTTCATGGATAAACCACCCCCCCCTACCCCGACAAGGAATCCATCCCGCGCCTCTTGTACGGACACCCCTGTTAGGCATTCAGCCTGTTAAGAGCGCTGTGAAAACATGAGAAACACTTAGTCCTTGTGAGGAAGGATCTGTTGTTTACAAAGCGCCGGGGCTTTTAAGGATGCTGAATGTTGTTTCTCTCTTTGACTCAAAAAAAAAAAGCTTCGGGTGGAAGAAAAAAAAGAGGGGGGGGTGTTTTGAGGAAGAAAAAAAAAGGTTTAAGGAGCTAAGAGCAACGTTCTGTGATCTCCTCCATTTAAATGCTTAAAAGGCCATCTCTTTAGCTCAATGTGTTTAATTCATCACAGCCTCTCTCTTCATGCTCACCAGCATTTCCTTACTGCTCCCCCCCCCCTACCTCCCCCCCCCGCTGCTGCTGCTGCTGCCTCCTGATGCTGGGCCACAACACAGCCTACGGGATTCAGTTGGGATGCTGTTGCCGGGCTCGCTATCCCCTGCACCCCGCCCCCCTGCTGAGAGCTGAGGTTTACCATGAGGTTGACCCATCGCACACACCAAGAGTTTACAGAAGTCCATGCGGGAGACGCCTGCAGGGGGTGGGGTGGGGGTTACACATCCTCCTCTGTGCTTTGGTACACGCCAGCCCGTCTCCCGCCGCTCCCCCCCCCGCTGCACTGTCCCGCGCTGCTGTCAAGGCATGGCCGGGGTACCCCCCCCCCCCTCCCTCCCCCAGGGACCCATTTGCCTTCCATAAAGGCCGTCGCTATGGAAATTGTGTGTAATTTCAGGGGCTGTTAACGGTGGGAGAGAGTGCGGGCGTGCATATAGAGCGTTGCTATCATCACAGCAGAGAAGGAGATCACCCAGAGGCAGAATCTCATCTTCGTCGCTCCTTTGCTGCCAGTCCCCCCCACCACCACCACCACCACCACCCCACCACCCCCCCCACTGCCCCCCGCCACCCTTTTCTCAACACGACATGCATCGCCCATCATGAGTAGAGGAAGGAATGGACAGGCTGGGGGAGGCATCAGCTGGGAAGGCAGATGAGGGGTGGAAAATATAGCAGCTCTGGGTGTCACAGAGAGAGAGAGAGAGAGAGAGAGAGAGACAGACAGACAGACAGACAGAGAGAGAGAGAGAGTAAAGAAGAGTGCTTAGGGAAGAGAGGAGATCGGAATACTATATGAGAGAGATGGGAGCGGCAGAGGGGAAAGACGGAGGCCAGTGGAAGGGGATCCGAGTAGAGAGAGAGAGCGAGAGAGAGAGAGAGAGAGAAGCCTTGAATCAATATTTATACTGCGGGCGAGACAATTCTGAGGCAGTAATTAAATTGCTGTGTCATATTTCATTCCATTACCGGGCCGAGCTTGCATGCAAATGATCCAAAAAGGCCTCCCTTTCGAGTGGATTTCATTTCCTTTATGACAGTGAATAGAACTGAGCCAGGCAGAGGAAAAATAAAATACTACTTCAGTATTCATGAGCTCATTGTGGGGGAACTTTGGGACCATTCAGCAGCAATTCAGCAGGGGGATGGAGGAGGCAGCGGAGGAGGAGGAGGAGGAGGAGGAGGCGGCTCCTCCGTGAAGCACTTTTTTCCCCCCTTTTTTTTTTGAAACACGGAATCTGAGGACGGGGCGGGGGAAAGCAAATCAATCCCATTCCAACGATGATTAGCAGAATGAGGCAACTCCGTCGCCCGATTGGAAACGCGCTCGCGTTCCCAACACCGCCTCCCTTCCTCCCCTCTCTCTGGAGCCGGGCGGAATGAATAAAACATATCAAAGTAAATGTCGCGCTGGAGCGCTGCCGGTGCAGATATTTCGGGTCTGACTTGCGCTTGAAAACATTCGCGAGCGACACCTCCCCCGTCGCTCGCAACAAAAAAAAAAAACTAAAAACAAGAAGGCAAAGTACTCTCGTGTCGCGCCGGTTAGTTAGCTCGTTGCTGAAATTGGACGCGCGATGGTGGAAGGTGACCACCCCCACACCCCCCCAACCTGCGCCCTGTAAATCCTGCCACTGGTGTTTACTGTAAGTATTAGTTTCAGGTGCCTGCCTCCCTATTACAGTGCAGCGCCCTTCTGACAAATGGAATTTTTGGGGGGAGAAACAACAAAACGCAGCTGTGCTCAGTGTAGCCAATTAAAAGTTTCCCTTCCACCTCTTTTCCTCTCGGTATCGGCTCCTCTTTTTGGGTTTTTTTTTAGGCTTCAACTGCACTGCACTCGAGAAAAGACTCCGAAAGATAGAGGAGCGGTCCAAAGCATGGCATCGGTGATTTTTTTTCCCTTTTTTTTCTTTTCTTTTTCTCCTTTTAACTCACCAAAATTGCCTCTCGGCGCACCTTTATTTTTCTATCTTCGCCGATGTGTTTCCATTTCCTGCGAGAGAAAAAAAAAAAAAAAGTGACCCCGGCTGCGGAGAGAGTGATCGCCGCGGCAGCGAGTGGGGAAAAAGCTGCTGGAGCGCTGCCACGTTCGCAGAGCACAGGTTCTGCCACTGGCATCTGAAGTGCTGCCAACGGGAAACACAACATTAGCGTCTATAAGGGTGGAAAGAACAACAGCTGCGTATGCGGTGTATTCCTGTGCCAATGCCCATGGGGGGAGCGGTTGTCGGATGTGACACGAGGCTTGTGAAGGGTTTCTGGGATCTGCGTGGTTGTGTGAACTCATTGCATGAAAGAAGGTGAGTTATCAGGAGCAGAAAATAAACTCGACAGCCGTCACGGAGGATCAACGTGAACGTAAATATGTGGAAGTAAAAAAAAAAAAAAAAACATCACCTCACAATGAAAAGTCATGTTTTTCTTTTTGTTGCTGGCCAATCTAAAGCTGTTAGATGGAGGTTTCTCAAACATTTAAGGCCTTGATGTGACCACATAAGTGTGACAAAAAATGGTCACTTTCAGGCCACAGTGAGTTTTGAAGATGCACAGTTGGGAGCTTTGCTGCATGGTCACAGAAAAGCCAGTGAGGAAGTTTAGGTAGGAGTTTTTTAAAGTACTTATGGAGAACAAGTCACACACCCAACTTCATTAAACAGTATGAACAATGTCCCAACCAGCTCCTGTGACTTGCATGTTAGCAGGTTGCTGAACTAAGCGTGTTGGACACTTTAATTTCGCAACTTTCGCAACTTTTTAGATGCTGTTTGACGTGTCAGCTGACTCTCAAAAGTTTGGATGAGGATGGAGGTGATATCCAGTCCCCATGATCATGTTCAGGTTCATCTGTATCTCCAGCTGTACATCATGATGCCACTGCAATTAAAAAAGATTACTTTAGCAGTTTGTTGAAAAAATGTTTGATGGTTCCTTTCACAACCTAAGCTGATAATGAGGCGAGTTCTGAACCTGCAGAGGGAAGTCTGAGGCATCGGATGCTGCTGATCTTTGGCCTCTCAGGCGACTTTGTCTCTGATTAGCCGACTCAGACAGGTGCAGCTTCTCCTCAAGTCAAAGCGCAATTAGATGGTGCTTCCTTTGACCTGAGCGTGTGAAGTTGATGTTAGACCAGAATAATTATGTATTTACTGAAATTTGATCAAGAAACCTTTTGTATGTTTTTATTCTCACCTTTTCACACATTTGTTTCCAGGAAAATCTTGACAACATTCAATTGAAGTTTATACTTTATTATGAAGAGAGAAATCCGAATTTAAATATTATTTATACGACTTTATCACCATTTTTCCACCACTTTTTTGGGATTAGGGTGTTTATAAAAACATATCAGAATTTGATCACAATATAATTAAATATAAGCCTTGGTTGAGTTTTTCTGTGGTAGTTAATGAGGAGAGTTGGGTTCATGTCTGAGAAAGAAGAACACCGTGATAAAGCACAGTTTAAGGAAATTGTATTTCAAGGGGTTTGTCCTACGACATACTGGCAACCTGTCCGCAATGGCCCCACCATCACCTGATGACACCTTGGGGTCACTCCTGCACCGCCAACGACTCCGAAATGCAATAAGTGGTATCGAAGAGAAACAAAAGGTCATGTTTGTCGAGGGGAAATTGCAGAACACTGAGGATTGCTTCAGATACAACGTCTGGAACGCCAATACAACAGATTTTCACTGCAAGATTCAGGAGACATCTGGAGAAATCTTTGCATGAATCTGACTCAGGAGCTAAACTGACCTGCCAGCCATCCACACTTGTCATTCGGCTCATAACAATATGGAAACTGTATAAAAGCCGGGCAGCCAATAAATGGCAGTCTGTTTGTTTTTCCGAACTGGCAGGAAGTGGAACACGTTTGTCAAACACGCCGATCCAAAACATCCCAAACATGCTCAGTGGGTGACGTGGACGCTGAATAGGAACTGTGGCACCTCCTGCTTCCAGGACTCACGTACAGCCCCATCACCAGTGGAGGCCCCTGCTCCATCATACTGCATGGAGGTGAGGGTCCTGGATGGATGCACCGCCAGCCCGCAGCTTGTCAGGCTAATAAAGATGCTGGATGTGGAGGTCCAGGTGTTCTGCAGTCAGGAGACATTGTTCTGGATGTCCAGACAAACTGTGAGGCGGCTGATGGTGGAGGGCTGGACATTCAGTTCTGATGGACAATCCTGCAGGCAGCACCTGCCTGCCTGAAAACCTGCAGCATCTCTGCGACTGCGCTGGGGGATCAAACTGCCCGTTTCAGTGTCCTGATATTGTGGCACACGTGTGCATCAATCAGCATGTTGGTACGCATCACCTGTGAGGTGGATGGATTATATGAGATTTGCTCAAAAGCACACGGAAAGAAAAAGTTTTGCATCTTTTGAGTTTAGTTCATGTAAAATTGTTGCTGGAATGCGCAGACAGACATGTGACCGGACGGGGAGGGCGATCGAAGCATTGAGGCAACTGCTCAAGAAAAGCCAGGAGACGTCCGATCAGCCGGTGCTGCGAGTGAAAGTTTGCGCCCTCGAAAACATCCGGAAAAGTCAGGAGCGTGCGAGCGAAGCCGAGGCACCGTAGGATAATCACTGCGCTGGTGTGTGGACACGCTGATAAAACTTCACGCACGGCTTCCCGCTTTGTCCGGTGCGGCCAGCCGGAAGAATGACATATCCGCTCATTAATGCGGGGAACACATGTGAGAGCTCCCAGCTGCCCGACCCGGGTGTCTGGCTGGTGCACGGTGGCCCTGGGCGAGCCCCATGCTGCCGCATGCTGGTGTAAACTGAAGCGGAGTTAAAAAGGAAGAGAGAGAGAGAGAGAGAGAGAGAGAGAAGAGGCACAGAGCGCTCGGCGTGACACCGCGGGGTGCTTACATGAAAGCCCTAATTTCCTCATCAGGAACCTTTAATCACACGAAGCTGCAGAAGGAACGCTTTAATTTCTGTTGCTCCTCCTTTTGGCTTCTCGGAGTCGAAGACAGAAACAACTGCCAGTCATTTGTGTGCGTTCATCCGTCCATTCATGTGAGGGATTGTCACCAGCAGCAGCAGCAGCAGCAGCAGCAGCCGAAGCAGGAGGATCAGACCAACACGAGCAGGCAAACTCCCTCCTCCTCCTCCTCCTCCTTCATCGGCCCACTTTGACTCACAAGGACTTTAAGACTCCACAATCATAAATTGAATATTAACATTTTTCATGCACATTTCTGCAAACCAACTCTAGATGGCACTGGAGACCCAGTGGACTGTTCCCCCCTGTGTCTATGTGTGTGTCTATGTGTGTGTCTGTGTGTGTGTCTGTGTGTGGAGGAGCATGTGGCTGTGTCTGCATCTGTGTGGATGCCTCCCACGTTCAATTATTCATCATTTCCAGTGCAAATATGGTTTGGCTCTTCTATGTCTCTACTTCCCCCCCCCCCTCTATCTCTCTCGCTCTCCCTCTCTCTCTTCCCCTCCCAGTTTTGTTTATTATTTATTACGCTGAGGTTCACAATGTTTGGGTAGAATAGAAAAGCCGAGTAGCAATAATGTCACTGCGTGGGTGTCATAATTATGTTCCGAAACAAACACGCAAACAAAATAGGAAAAGCAAAAAAAAACCAAAACAAAACAAACAAAAGAAGCGAAGGGAGGAAGGTATTGGCTGCGTGCTGCAGAACCCGGTGCTGCCGAGTCAGACACATTTGTTTGCCTGGTGTCTCACTAGTGGATGGATTATTTCACCGGCGACACAACAGCAGATGATTCTCCCACACTGTCGCTGTCTGCATGTGGGCTGGAACAGCAAAGTTCCCCACAGTCCTCCATTCATGTGTGTTGGCGTTGTTCGACACACACACACACACACACACACACACACACACACACACACACACACACACACACACACACACACACACA
>JAUESF010000012.1:17561915-17575750 GCA_032274765.1 Malacoctenus tetranemus | reverse complement strand
CACACACACACACACACACACACACACACACACACACACACACACACACACACACACACACACACACACACAGTGATGGGAGGCAGAACATACTTAGCAATTAGCAACCAAGAACACAATATTTATCCAATTAGTAGCTGAAGCGCATTCATCAGGTACCAAGAAACTACAACTAAAAGCTGCTCTTTGCCTTCTGGATTTATGTTTTATTTTTCGCCTGCAACGAAGCCATAATCCAGTGTTCACAGCTCACACTATCCCCAAATGGCTAAACAAAGGGGAATAAACCTCCAAACAGTCGGAGAACACAGCCGTAAATAAATTAATAAAAGAAAACTCGAGTGAGTCTATGTTTTCACACAGTTGATGAGTTCCTCCCCATTGCGCATTGGTTCCCTTCCTTGATACTCTGGTTTCCCCTCCGCAGTCCAAAGCAGGTGCATGTGACTGTGTCTGCGCACTCGCCATGTGGACGCCGTCCTCACCTGATGTCATCTGGGAGCTCATTTTAACAAAAGTCTAAATCGTGCGTGAGGTGGTTCCTCCTGTCTGGATGCACATCTGAGGGGGCCTTAATATGTAGCTGGTGGTCACGCTAGGTAAATAACTTAAACTTCAGTAAATACATAGTGGCGTGAGATAGAACTGAGGTAAAGTTGTAACGGAATTGAAAAAGTCGGAGTAGAGATGTTTCAAAAATGCTTTCACACGGACTTTATTTCCTATATTGCATCAATATTGACTGTGTGAGATAGTGAAGGAGTTGCTGTTTGTTGTGGGTAATTAAATTTACAATGAGGAGTGTACACAGGCTTGGAATGGAGAAACCATCACCTGAAGCACTGCTGCTTATTTGTGCTTCTGCCTGCCGACAGATCGACTCAGGAGGTAAACACGGTGGAGTCGTCCAACCAGTTCTTGTTGATGGGAGGGATCCAGAGCAGATTGAAGAGGAAAAGCCACATATTCTGCTCACTTTCACTCACCAATGACCTCGGAACAGTTCGTTTTTTTCAAAGAACAAGGTCGCTTTCCCTTAATATCCCTGCTTTCATTGACAATCTTTCATGTATGATGAATTGGAAATGGGCAAAAAAAAAACTATAATTGAAAAAAATTTTGAACTTTGAGAATTTTTTTTTGCAGGTAGTCGTGGATAATGTGTAGCGACATCCCAGAATAATCACCCAAACGAAAGCAGGACCCCCCATAGTGTGGATGCAGGTGGTGGTGGGTCACAGTCGGGGACGCTGAAAGAGAACAAAGCAGGGTTGGTGAGCTTTCTCGACATGCTCAATTTCCCAACGGGTTTCTAACTCACCTTTGAAATCCAGGTGACAAAAAAAAAAGAAATCGGGATAACTGCCGCATCTTCCAAGGCGAGGGAAGTCAGGAACCGAGAGGTGGAGTCCACCACAGAACTAACGGTGTCAAACTCCTTTAAGTTCGCATTCCAAAGGGCTGGACTATACCTGTAGAAAATATATTGCAGTTGTTGACCTTTTAATTAGTCCAGTTTTGGATTCTAACGCTGTATTATGACTCCTACTTTGGCTGAATCAGCAACAGAAGTTTCTTGTCATTTTCACATCATCCTAAATTCTTTTTGCCGGTCAGATTAGACCCTCCGGCGAGCCAAGGTTGGGACCCCTGTCGGAGACAGACTTTACATTATCCATTGTACCAATGGAGGGTGCTAAGTCATTAATTACTCTTAAGGTGAACCTATGGAAGCTCCCACAAAAGGCCCGGTGAATCACCGGGGGGGGGGCTGGCCCTAACCACTGTGCCTTCAGCCACAATAACCAGAAAGTGCAAAAGTTCACGCCAGGTTGCTGGGAGACTGACAGGTGAGCCAGCCTGTTTGGCTCCGTGGTGCAGCGAGAGATCCCGGCTTCCTGGTTTCCGACGCGAGTCGGGGCGACGATCAAACAGCGGCGCGGAGGAGACGAGGCCTTGCACCATTTTTCTTTCGAGCGTTTCAGTAATATCATCATTAGTGTCAGAGGTTCTTTGCCTCCGAGCCAAACACAAGAGCGCTCTTTCCCCCAAAAGGACGCGCTCGTCACCTCCCGCAACAGCGAGCGGAAACGACAGAGCAACACAGCCGACTGCCGGAGTGTTACTCCCCTTAAGCAAAGTTTGCACTAAACTCCATTCATCCCCGGCTGAAACGCTTGACGAGGCGTCTCGCAACGAGATCCATTAGAACAGGTTAGCGTCATCATCAGGGCGTTTTATCAGTCCCGAGCAAGTGGGAGTCACCGCGCTGCGTTCGCCACTGAAGCCTCGGCGAGCGCTCCGAGAGGCGATTCGTATTTTGGAGCCGCGCGTTGCTCCAGGCGAGCTGAAAGCGTAATTTGCCAGGATCTTAACAGGATTCTCCTCAGCTATCCGGGAATTCTCAGGAGTGCTGCGAAGCCCGATCCACCTCTCTAGTACGTCAGCAGTTTTTTCTTCCGCCTGCTGTGACTCGCTGGAATTAAACAAGACCCACCTTTTGGTTTTTTCTGCGGCGCCCGCTGTCCATCTATCTGGGTCACGCCGATAAGCTCAATCTGCTCTTCATACGTCTCGGCGATGAAGGCAACGCGAGAGATTTGTCATGTCGCGGACGCACCGGCTACAAAGACCGCCATGAATCTCAGGGCCGTCGGAGGAGGTTGTTTAAACGAGCCCGCAACAAAGCATAAATAAAAACAACCCATCAAACAGCTCGTTTATCTTTTTGTTTTGTCCTATTCGGAGAGGTGCTTCTGGAGACTCACCCCCTGAATTGCACCATATGAAGAGAGAGAACTCACCGGCTGAATGTAAACGCAGCCGTGGTGGCGGGGAAACCTCTGGAGGTGTTCATTTTTCATCGTGGCACTCTGCTACCACCTAATCCAATATTAGCAAATTAGATGAGTAATGATTCATAATGGAAGTAATTGGAAATCAGTCGTTTCCTGTGCCTCCCCTCCTCCCCGCATCGAATTAGGGGAACGCTTTCATATGAGTGACTGAACAAGCATGTTTCGCCTGAAACAATCTCAAGGGGGGGGGGGATTTCTGACAGCGTGCCGACCTGGGAGGGAGAGAGCAGGCATGGGCGAACGACGAAGGGGGGGGGGACGCACGCGGGGGTTTTCGGGTGCCGACGTGAGCGTGATGAAGGAGCGTGATGAAGCCCTGGAAATTCTCGACGTGCCTTCGTAGAGGGCAAGGGGGATGATGAGATGGGGAATAGAGCAGAGGAGCTGCAGGAAAAAGGACTCGGGGAAAAGGGGGGAGAGAAGGAGTGCGCGAGAAGGAGAACAAAGCAAGAACAAACAGCGAGGTGGAGGCTGCGGCGCGGGCTTCTCCTGAGGGAGCCGCGGAGATGGGCTGGAAGACAAATCAGGGCCACGGAGGTGATTTTGCAGCTGCACTCCTTCCTCCTCCTCCTCCTCCTCCTTCCTCCGCTCCTTGCCTTTTCCCCCTCCTGCGACCATGCACGTCTCACCCGTCGTATTCCAGCTGTATCCACATCGCTTGTGAATGGAATTAACAAAAGCAGCTTGTTTACTCCTGGAATTGCTTTTTTCAGGCCGTGCGATAAAAAAAAAAGCCTGACTGCACTCCAACTTTATTGCTGCATATTTTGAACGAGGCCAAGAGCAGCCAGCCGTGGCGCGTTCCTCGCCGAGCTGATCGAACAATGGCATCAAACGGCGCCGGATAAATTGGAATCCTACCGGGACGGCGCGGGAGGCCGACTCGCATAGTTTGGGAGGGGAGAAAAAAAAAAAAAGCAACTCACACCCTCACAAGCAGGCTGGTCCCTCATTAGGGTACGTCCGTCATGAACCTATTCTGGGAACAACACTTAGGCTCAGTCGCTTGCTAAAAATACACGCCACCACCTCGGGGGAATCGTCATTCACTCTGCTCCGACTTTGTTATCATGGAGGAAGAAATGGACGACGAGCTCAGCTGTTAGCGGGCTCGCCTGGTCCATCCATCCAGGAACAGCAAGGAACGGGTTTGTCCTCTTGGACAGCAGAAGGTGTTGTGCTGCAGTTTGTCAGCTATCACAACAAACGGTGGACTGAGGCACTGCTGCCAATGCTCACGCCCTCACACATTTCCAGGGACTTTTTCGAGTGTTTTCCGACATCAATTTTTCAGAAAGCTGTCACCACCTCCTGAGGATCACCTCTCTGGTTGGTAACACGCATGCGCAGCTGCTCTGTTTTTGCTTGCGCGTGAGCATTTTGACTATTGTGCAAATCTGACGTCAATTCGCGTCACAGCACCAAAGAGTTGGAAACGTCTCACCCCGGCGTTTTCTGAATAGTTGACGGTGACCTTTTTGAGCTGAGAGCTACTTCAAGGGCAACAAGGGGCACCACAGTATAACATAGCTGCACAGTTCACTTGAAACCAAAATAGAATAATTGGATGTACAATGACACTTGCATGAAAGAAAGATATATTTAGACATGCACCATCAATCGCTTTGTTTCATCTTTATTCTTTTCAACATTTGAGTTCTTATAGCACATGATAACTCAATGAATTACAATGAGTAACGTTTATTCACGGGTCAATATTGAGACTTTAATATTGTTGAGTTCTTAAGATTTTGAAATGCTGCTATTTTTTAATCAACTCACAATTAATATTAATTCAGCAACAATTCCAACTTTCCCCAAACTTGATTTCTGTAGAATCACAGATCAGACTTGATTGACCTTCACTGTTACCTGTAGACCAGGGGTCTCCAATCCTGGTCCTGGAGGGCCGCAGCTCTGCATGCTTTCAATGCGTCCAGGCTTCAACACACCTGATTGCAATAAGCTGCTCGTTATCAGGCTCTGCTGCAGAGCTGCGTGATGACACCAACGAGATTCAGGTGTGCTGGAGCAGGAACACCTCAGACCTGCAGAGTTCACGTGTGCAGGGACCAGAAGTCTCCTCACCGAAGGAGGCTCCACCAAGGACTTTCAGTTTATCCTGTCGCAGCACCTGCTGCAAAGGTTGCGAGTGAGGCCGCAGATGGCAAAGCTTCTCTCATCACTATCTCAAAAGAGAGACAGGGTGTTTGGTTTTTTTTGGGGGGCGGGGGGAGGGGGGGTGTGCAGCCAGCACCAGTATTTGCATGATAAAAAAGACAAAGAAAAAAAGCGAGCCGGGATGTCACTGTGAATCTTCGCGGCCGTGCCCTAAAGTTGCTCCCCTGCTGCTGCGAAACCTAATCGCGACTCCCGAGCCCGCTTCCCTCCGAGGCGCGACGCGTCTCTAACAAGAAACGCCGAGCCGCGGCGTCCGCATCAACAACAAAAAAGGCCACATCGAGTCAGAGAACTAAGTTACATCATTTCGAAGCCTTTGTTTAAAAAACCGGTCTGATCGTGCGTGCGGTGCTGTTGTTTTTTTTTTTTGCCCTCCCCCTTTCTTTCCTTGGGTTAAAAAAAAAAAAGAAGAGGAGGAAAGCGTTAGAGGGCCTCAGCTCCCGGCTCGAGTTGAAAGGGTGAGGGAGACAGTTAGGAGACGGGAGAGACGGAGCGAGCGCCGGCGCTGCAAGGGGAGGGAGGGGGGGAGGAGGGATACTGGCCCTTAGGGAGATGTGCCGGGGCCGGCGTGACATTTTTAGGGCAGCCACGAGAGTTATAGATGAGTATCAGATGATATCCATTACTCGCGGGAAGCATTGATGAAATAAAAAAAAGAAAATACAACAGAGGATGTGGAAGAGAATGAGACGGACAAAAATCAAAGAAGAGGGTTTAATTGAGGGTGGTAACGACGACTGAACCAATGCACTCTGATGGGTTGCTCTCTGCACTGACGCAGAGAGGATTCTAACCTCAATGTATTTGGCAACAAAATTAGGGCCAATTTTTAAATCGCATGCTGGCGACAGAGAGCCATGGCAGCGTGAGGCTTTACTCTGACCCGTCTGCTCTTTTCTTAAGGCGCCCTCGATATTCCGCGCACCCTCGCATGAATAAACAACAGAGGTGAACCAGCAAACATTTTGTCTGCGTCCTGCCGATGAAAACGGAGGATGAATGCGCGGTGGGACGCCTGGTTTGTGCACCTCGCGCTCTTCTCGCCCTCCCGAATCGGATGCAACGACTTTTACGACCCCGAGACGGGAGGCCCCAGTTCCACTTTTCAACGCGTGTTCGTGCCGAGGACCAAACCTGCTGGTGGGTCTCAGAACCAGCTCCACAAGCTGCTCACTTCTTCCAACTCCCAGTCGCCGCCGTTTGAATCGCAAAAAACCTGCATCAGACGCGTTTGTTCAGGCTCGTTATGCAGTGGGAGTGGTCTCGGGGGAGTTTCGCTTAGTTGAAATCGTCAAAGCACATTAACAGTGATTGAAAATCACGGCAAATTACCCGATTGTGTGTGATGTTTCCGAGCAAAGAGTTGTGATGTGTTTTCGCCTGATGGCTCTGTTTGTCCCTCTTCTAACCCTCACCAGAAACCTAATAAACTCCTCAGGATAGACGTTTTCATACATAGCCTATCCTATGTGCTCTGGAGTTATGTAAACGGCAATATTATTCTCACTTCACACAATTGTTGTGCGTCTATGGGATTAAGTGAAGGAGCCAGCGATCCCACAGGCAGTCGGGAAAATCGAGCTAAACAAAGAAATGAAGGGAGGGAGGAGAAGAGCTGCACCTTTCCCAAACTTTGTCCAAAGGGAAGCACTCAAACACAGATGAGGCTTTTGCAGCCTTTTATTTGTAATTATTGGAGTCAGGTGTTGGTTTGATAACCAGTTTTACCACGTAATTCTCCTGCTCTATGCAATTTTTAATATGCAATGGAGGTTGTAGTGGTCAGGACCTGTATTTATCTATGTGCTTGTGAAAATAGCTTTGACTTATGAGTGACTTGCTCATTCGAGTCGACTGACCCAATACCGCCATTCCCTGGCCAATCAGTGACCTGCAGTCTGTCGCCATCAGGCGTATTGAACTTGCGTGAAACCCCGTCAGACAAGACCTGTTGCAGTGTCGTTTGCAGTAATCATCACCAACCTTCACAACAAAGACGCAGCAGGTACAGGAGCTTGCGTGGATGTGACTTTCCTGACTACTAGAATCGAGATGTTAATATGTGAGACAACACTGACTTGGGCATTTTTTATGCAGCCTGAGTTCAATCCTGAGACGAGAGTTGCCGTGTGTGTGTGTGTGAGTGTGTGTGTGTGTGTGTGTGTCAAATTTGAAGAAAAGGAGCTCGAGGTTTTTAGCAGAAATCGTGGAAACAGAAAATCAGATGCAGAGACAACCTGAAAATATGAGACTGTGGTGACAGTCACACATGGAGGGAATTCACACACTGTGAAAGTTGTGATTGCGCGCATGTTCACACAGAGCAGCAAACGGATCTAATCGTTTTAATGATTTATTTTTAGTCAAAGCATAAACATCAACACAGGGTGCTCGCCTTGGAGGTGGAGCCAGCTTGGGAGGAAACTGACAGGGGAAGAAGACCAGGGGTGTCCAATCCCGGTCCTGGAGGGCCGCGGCCCTGCACGTTTTCAATGTGCCTGCTCCAACACACCTGAATCTCGTTGGTGTCATTAGCAGCTCTGCAGCAGAGCCTGATAACGAGCAGCTTATTGCAATCAGGTGTGTTGAAGCCTGGACACAGTGAAAACATACAGGACCAGGATTGCTCGCCTCTGATGAAGACCTTCTGCAATGACTCCCGACCAGAGAAGACGTGTGCAGAGCCGGGCGATGCAGCTTTCATTTTATTGCTTATCTCTGTTGTACTTTTCAAACTTGACTCCTGAGTCTCAGCGCTCATTCCCGGAGCACCTTTGTCCGTGTGGAGGATCCTCGACAAGGAAGAACCAGACTGGAACCACGAGCTCTGTTTACACGCCTCACATTTGAATTTCCATCACACACAGATTAATATTTTTTCCCATCCCGAGAACAAAGTTGCAGAGACACTTTCATGTCTTCAGCTGTTTGCAGTGACTCGCCACACACCCGCCCAGAGACCGAGCAGCGCAGCGTCAGTGTAATATTCATGCTCAAACATGAACTTCAGTAAACTTGAGAAGCCGTCGGGAGAAGAAAAGGAAGCAGCAATTCTGCATCTTATTCTCACCCTCTCTCCCCACAAAGTCCATCCATGGATGTCTTATGTTAGGTCACGGTTATTCGGTCCAAGCTGCCATGTTTTCTGCCATACTGGCCAACAAGCTCCCTTGGCTTGAACCTTTATCCCCCTCGACTCCCGGGCCCCCTCTTGTTGGGGCCACGTGGAGCGAGGCAGGAGACACGGCCTCCACGACGATGGACAGTTTTAATACAGCAGCACGTGCCCTCTGGGGAGCCGACTGCCCCCCCCCCTGCAGATATTATGGGCGGCAAAATGAAGCACATCCATTTCTTGCTGCCTGAAGGATGACATGTGGTAAACTGGGGCCTCTGATGGGATTCTCGTGTTGTCCTGTCTGTTGCACGAGTTCCCCCGCTGATTACCAGAGCAAAAATGAATGCTGGGATCCCAGGACGCAGAAGGGGGGCGGGGGGGGGGGTATCGATCTCACCCCGACTGTCCTTGCGATTTTGATTATTTTTGCCTACAGCACAGGAGACAAAACCATAGGAGGTGCTGCTAAACTGAAGTAAACGGGTGCTGTGGGAGAGGTGTTATGACAGCTTTGGTCTGACATGGCAACGCGCCCCCTGGCTGGAGGAGGAAGGAGGTAAGCGAGGAGGAACCGCGCTGCCGGCAGAGCGATCGCAGGCCCCCGGACGGTGCGCTCGACAAGGAACAAATCCTAATAAGTCACTCCCCGTCCGGCTGCTCGGTTCGCGAGCCCCTCCCCCCCCCCGCCCGGGGTACGGCCGCGCTCGGCGCCGCACATCAAACGAGCCGAGACTGCATTTAGAGCGTTTCCTTAAATACTGCCTCTCGCCGCTGCGGCCGTGTCTCCCCGAGGATCAGACGGTGCATAATCAACGCCCCGCTGCGGGTGCACAACCATCACGAATCCCTCGCTACGACACAGAAGGAAGGGGGGGGGAGCGGGACAGCACACAGATGTATCCAATTAACACCTGCTCCAGCGGTTCACACCCTTTATCTACCTTCGCGTGCTCACATCTCGCTCCCCCCACCCACCCCCCCACCCTGTCTGAATAATCCCGTCTCGGAGTCTTGTCGACGACTTGCCAACACCTCTCCCCCGGTCTGTCCCGATCATCGGAGTCGCGGCGTCTCCGTGGGATTCGGGGGTGAGCGTGGGAGGAGAGAGAGACGTGCGGGCCTCACGTGGACCTCCGAGAGGAAAAAGCAGGAAGCCAAATAGAATCCTTTCGGGCGGCAGGATCTCCTCCACGGCGTTATCAGGGACGTCAGCTTTTTATAACCGCACCAAACGCCGTTAACTGCCCACTCTTTCGATATATATTTGCTGCCTTTATGCCATCGAAATCTGCCTGCTAGACATTCAGTGCGCGCTGAATTCTGCTGAATGAACGGACCTTTATTTTACGCGTTCAACATCTTCCTCAGAGCAGCTTCTCTTTACAACACCTCCACCTAATAAGGAGAATCTATATAATTCCCCTCATTAGTGCAATCCATGAAAAAAACAGTGTTACAGCCACTGTAGATCTTTGCGCCGTCGCAGCTGTTTTTCTTCATTGGTGGGAAAAAAAAAAAAAGTCTCGCATCGAATGCAGACACAGTTTTCACGCTGTCAAACGAGCCTCAGGTGAGCGGAGACTCCTCCGCGAGCCAAGTGCGCAGTTGCGACTTCCACCCGGGCTCTGCTCGCCTCACGTTGCCCGTCACGTGCGCTGCCACGACGCCGCGGCGTCGACGCGTAGGCGGCGGCGTCTCCTCTACTAACTGACAACCTTTTACAGTAGAGCGGCGTTACGTAACCGCAACAAAGGGCCGCGCGCCGCTTTTGTCATTATCTTGGATCAGCGAGAATGTCAAGGTACGTCTCCTTAATGAAGCCGTGGAAAATGCAGTTTGGATGGTCTTTTTATTTCGTTGCCCATCAACAAGCAACGAAGAAACATAAACTGATTTTAAATGCCTTTTTTTTCTGCTACCTCACATATGTAACTTTTAATGTTTAATGTGACCTATGTCAAGGTCAATTTGCATGTGTTGGAAGTAGAGTTATTCGTCCATTCTGGTAATGATTGATGTCCACATTTCATGTCCTAAAGAGCTGGTGTAATGTGTCAGCCTGTCATACATGAGGTAATGCATCAGACTGTTCGGTCGTCACTTATTCCTCCTACAAATAACTGCTTTCATAAAAAAAGGCCTTGATGATACATTCGGCTGTCTGACGGCTGACACACGTGAAATCAGTGCAGTGGGCCACAGTCTGGTGATGAGGTTTTGGCTCAAAGCTTCGTCAAACCCTCTCGAAACAACTCGGACATTGATGTGTTTAGTTTTTTATCCAAGCCTTACAAAGGCTCCACATTTTTTTGAGGATTTGATGTTGCATTTCAAGCATTTAGACGAACATTTGTTATTTAGATTAATTGCAGAAATTTTGTCGTGGATGTGAAAAATGGTTTGAATATATCATCACTCCTTCCTATTCTTTCATACGCTCCAACCAGGTCTGTTCAGCACCGGGACTCGTTTACGGACCACGGCAACAGTCGCTTATAATTTTATCAATATTGTCCCACAACAAATTTTTAACTCACACAAACAAAACAAAACCACGGAGGCTTTTGGTTACTTGAACGAACCTCGGAGTGATATTATCAAGGGGCCTCTTGCCCCCTGCTGGGGAATCCTCAAGCAATCCTCGCTGATGGGTCGGACCACCAGCAGCCACCGGAGCCCCAACCAGCAGCCTCGGCCTGGGATCGGAGTTCCGAATCGAGCACCTGGTGGTCGGGTCTTTGGCTCTGGGAATCATACAGAGTGAGTGTGTTGACAGATTTAAGTTTTTACGAGATTTCTCAGATCAGAACAATGTGTTTGAGTGGAACAAGCGGCAACTCTCCTGATCGTCCAGCACAAGGGACTGAAAGTCTTGGGTGTCGCTTTCAGATTGATGCACTGAGTCATCGAGTGTCCAATGAATCCATACGTACACGTCACCTCTGACAAACTGCGTTAGGAGCATTCAGTGTTGGTGAGGAGTCGTTCATTGTCACTGCCTGACGGTCAGTCAGCCAATGTGTTAGTTTGCTCATTTGGAGCGTCCAATCGTGACGAGGTGATGCAGCGTTCAGCGCTGGAGGCCTCCAGGAATCCTTCTATGTGGACTTTATGTTTTCGCCTGTCTTTTCTTGCATCCGTCTCAGTTTGGCTGCAAATTCAAAAGCGTTTGTTTATCTAAATCATTGTACTTTTAATGATACGTCAGGACTCAATAACATGGACATTGCTGAATGGTTTATAGGTCATTTTATGCATCATCCTTTCCTGTTAAGAGGTTCTATTTCTAAGGTCAAAACTAGTTTTATTCTTAAGACAAAATGATCCTTTTTTTTTAAACTCAATTCAACTGGTCCACTAATTGATTTGCCAATGAATTCTATTACAAAAAGTCTGATTGAAAAAGTAATTTTTTTTCCTCCTCAGGGCCAGACACCCTTCAGATTGTACTCCTCCCTCTCATTTTAGCTTTCAATTACATGACTTTGGCTTCATGACTTGAATGGGTAAAGTGGCAAAAACATTCAGCAGGAGCACAGAGCTGTGACTTCACACGCCGCCGCCGCCGCCGCCCCGTCATCTCCACTCACGCTGCTTTTCAATTAGGAGCCATCAATGACTCGCGCCGGCGATAATCCGTTTTAACGTGCGGGCGGACGAACGCGGCCCGGTCGATGCCCGCCGTCCCGAGTCCGTTCCCGAGGATCTCCCGTGTTTACCTCTCGCGGGAGGGGTTGGCCTCTGATCTCGGAATCCCTTGTTTAGTCAAAGTGGCCCTCGTGGGGACCGTGGTGGAGGAAGCCGAGTGAGAGGAGGAAGCCGAGGGAAGGGGGATGATGGGAGAAGGCGAGAAAGACTGCGACAAAAAAAAAGAGAGAGAGATATTCAGAGCGAGAGAGAAACCGCGAGCTGCAGGAGGGAGGAAACCTTTCAGGATGAGACAGCCTCGCCTCCCTCCACTCTTTTCTCTCCTCCTCCTCCTTCTCCTCCCCCTCCTCCTCCTCCTCCTCACAGGCCGATTGAACCTACTTGGTTGAGCTCATCAGGTATTCACAAAGCTGCTTTCCCGACGCCCACCATCCCTGTGCTCCCTGTCGTGGATGGAATGAGAGGCTTATGTCCTTTGTGGATCACTATCCCTGTCACATTTTTTTTTGTGATGACACTGCCTCCACCCCCGGAGCTGGGGGCTGTTTGGAATGAACTTGGAAGAGGTTGGAGAGAAGGGGCGGGGTCTTGATCCGCAGTTCTCCCCCCTTTTTATCCCCACCATAATGTATGCATTCCTGTGGCGGGGAAAAGCCAGCCAGGTGCACACCTGGGTTTCAGTGATGTGGTGGCAGGAGGAGGAGGAAAGAGGGGAGGCATGTGTGTGTGTGTGTGTGTGGGGGGGGGGGGGGGGGGGGGGGGGGGGGGGGCAGTCGTGTGGTAGGGATTTGCGGTTTGGCTGTGAGCAAACAAGCTCGTGTGGAAGGAGGCGCGATGAGACCCGACAGCGTGTCTGCTTTGTTTCTGTGAAGGAAGAAGATCGTCTTTTTGTTTGCATTTCACACGATTATCTGCGGAGATACCGAGCGTTTCCTCGATGCTTCCCCCCCCTTCCTTTTGCGAGACGCAACCCACACACGCACACGCACACGCACACTGTCTCGCCAATCCATCCCTCTCGCGGCAAGTTATTTTACGCATTTCTGACGGGGGAGGAGATAGCCCCCACCTGCACAGCATTTCTTTCTTCCAAAGGAGAAGCGATGGTATCGATGTGTGATTTCATATACGGGCGCGGCAGCGGTGGGAAAGGAAAGCAGCGCCGGCGATCAATAGGCTCGTAATGAGGACTGAGGGCGGGACGGTCATGTGAGGGGAAGTAACATGTTGTGTGAAGGGAGAAAAAAGACTGACAGCAGGAGAAGGAGGAGGTGGGGTGGGGTGGGGTGGGGGGGACTAATCCAGGGCCTGATAATGTATGGAAGGTAACATATGTGTTCTCATACATGAGCATGCATGCGTCTCACCACTGACACGTGATCGTCGGGTTATCGATCGTTGTGTTTTGGTGCTGTCACCTGGTCGTCACCACAGATCCACAGCACAGGCTCTGCAGGCCCCCGAGGCAGAGCAGCAGCAGCAGCAGCAGCAGCAGCAGCAGCAGCATTAGCTGCATCTAAAGCCGCCCCCCCCACCCCCCTTTGCAGGATGCTCCTTCCAGGAGAGTCCTCTGCTATCGACCTGCGTGGACGAGTCAACAGCCTTATCTTAAATTGCCTCAGTTTTACCGCCCACTGCTCATCTTGTACAACTGTAAACCAATTTAAAGGTTGGTTAGCCCAAATCGTTTTATTTACCCCGGTTAAAAGGTGGTTCCCCTCTGCCTTCTACTGGAGAGAACAACCCTCATTTCAGCTATTGACACGGCACGTCCATCCTATTTGTTCAGGAATCAGAACAGTCTAAATTACGTGGTTACAAGTTCATTCCTTTAAAATTAGATGCACCAGCCCCACAATCAATGAGCGGCTTCTTTGGAGAAAAGCAAACTTCTGCTCGTTTTGAATCTTTATTAAGTTTTAAACGCACCGTTGCAAAGACTCAGTTCTTATGTTTGACAGTCTTGGACTACAGGTCAAGATGTTGACCTTCTTCACACTGGACTACACAGTGGTTTGCCTTTATTCTGG
>JAUESF010000012.1:17549905-17561815 GCA_032274765.1 Malacoctenus tetranemus | reverse complement strand
TTGTTGCAGGTGTCTCGTATCACACAAGGCACCCGAACCTGCAAGACAGACACAAAGGAATGCTAGCTCTAACCCGTTACCTCATTGCATCCAGTTGGTTACTTACCTCGACGACATACTCACGACAAGAAGTCAGGTTCGGCGTCCTGTTTTTTTTTTTTTTGTTGCAGGTGTCTCGTATCACACAAGGCACCCGAACCTGCAAGACAGACACAAAGGAATGCTAGCTCCAACACGTTGCTTCATTACATTCAGTTGGGTTGCTTACCTCGACGACATACTCACGACAAGAAGTCAAAACGGACGTCCTGTGGTGTTTGTTCCACTTTTACCACAGGACTTCTGATTTCTGACTGCACAAAGACTCCTTTGCTGTGTAGAACACTGCACGCTGTGAAGAGGCCAGTTCACCTTTGAAGGTATCCTGTTACCATAGCAACCTATGTCATGTGACTGTCCATGCAAAACTGCTCTCTCTTGCTAAACAGTTTTACCTGCGCATGTGTTGCACAATCATTCGAACGTTTCCCATGGCAACGCAACCAAGCTTTGCGCTGGGCAGCGTTGGCTGGACAGCCAAGCTTGTAATTGCATTCATGCAGTTATTGACCACAGCGTCCTACGAGCTAGCCGTTCCCCGCACTGTCTTGGCTTGTCCGTAAAAAGTTAGATCACGGAGTTTTCTAATACTACTGCCACCTGTGGCCAAAACACAGAATTGCAGCACTCTTCTGCTCGTTCTCGTGCGCGCTCGTACGAGCACACTTCAGAGCAGAATCCTCTACGAAGAAGAAGCTGAGTCACGAGAACGATGTTCACAGAGGTAAGAAAATGAATTTTCTGACGGCGTAGGACAAACGTTTGTGTGAAGGAAACACTGGAGCAATCGAAAATATTTTTAAACGCCTTTATTTGGTGCCACACAAGTATTTTCGAGTGATCCTGCTTCTCCTTCCCACACTGTGAGAGCGGGCACTGCTGTAAATTTACAGACGACTGAAAGGCCACAGAACAGCCTACACTCGGGCACTAAACGTGGCAATTTATGAAGGCACCCAGGATGACTTCGAAACGTAAATACTCTGGCTTATTAGCTTTCGTTTTAGGCTAGCATGCTATTGCTAACCCTAATAGAATGTAACCCTAATAGAATGTAGACATACAACCGCTTATTGTGAATTGAGAACAACACAGGGCCATTTTCAGTGGTCAGTGCTGTCTTTTCTTACCTTTTTAGTTGACATAAAGCCATGTCGGGGTCCTTTTGTATTCCCAACGCAGCTCTGAGCTCTCTCGCAGACTCAAATGCATGTCCGATGTTGGCCCTTGTCTTTGCCCGGCGCTGCTCGCTCTCAAGCTTTGACTTTTTAACGGCACTTGATAAAGGTTTTTTTTTTTTTTTTACTTTCTTCACCTTACGTGGAGTTGCCATTGGTGTCTGAGTTGAGCTGGATGCCGGTCGCTTCTGAGTATCCACAAAGTCCATATTCCATATCACGCTTCAATTGTTTACCACGTTGGACCCATTCAACGTGAACGCGCTTGACGTCACATCCGCAGAGACAGCGCGCGAAGTTCCGACCCGAAGTAAATTATAGAAAATAAAGCTACACACTCAAAAAAATAATTAATCCAAAAATGTGGATTTTATGTATTTTAATTATATGTACATTTTCCATGTAATTTTGTTAAATAAATTGAATGTAAAAAGTCATATTAATGTATTTTTTCATTTAAAAGCAATATAAATAAATTAAATAACATTAATGCAAGTTTCTACATAAACTTAATCTGTATATTTACTTAAAGGTGCTGTCCGAAGTTCCCCCTCCCGAAAATAAAAAGGTGAAAACCAGCTCAATCCGTAGCCTCGGGTCTCTACTCTCTACTACCCCCCCCCTCCCCCCCATTTGCTCAAACCTTGCTCAAAGTTTCACATTAGAAATTTGTCAACTTAAAACCTGCCGCAGTGAAGTCTGCACTCTGTTACTTCCTCCATCGTTCACTGTTGGCTGAACAGTGTGAGAGCAGGTTTGTCTTCGCCAATAACTTCCTGAAGTCACACAGACTCACATGTTGTGTGTGGCTAACCTGCCTTTGTTGGTGTCGTCTACAGGTACACGTGCGTTCAGGTGTGTTGTTATTTTGTTGGGGTCTGAAGTCCCATTAGAGATGAGGGGGGGGGCAGCTTGCAGTCACTGAGGCTCAGCGAGCTGCTGCCGGGTGCTCAGTAAATCCCTCAAATTGGCGGGTTGTCTGTTGTCGTGTTTTCGGTTTGTGCTCCTCTGTGTTCTGCTCCTTCTGTTTGAAGTTGTTTTAAAAGAGACTCACTCTCACGTGGTTCGGAGGAACCGCAGCAATAGTTGGAATGCTAATGCGATAACGATATATGCTTTGGAGCATTGTTACTTCCGCAGCGGCAACTTGCTGGACCCCATCGAACACAATCATAATCAAACAGGCCCATCATCCAGTGACACTTGCACTTCAAACCTGCCTTGCACTGTGGCTCTCTCTGAGTTGAGAGGCTCACATTGCGAAATTGCCTCCTCCTCGGGGAGCTATTCAATCACTCCAGGCTCCAGCCCACAACAAAAAAGGGCCCGTCCACCCGGCGAGAAAACTAATGTGTGATTCTGCCTATTTGCCATGGAGGCCATGGGAAGAAAAATCTCCCGTTCGGAGACAATAAATGGGCTGCTTCCCGGGTTATGGGTCCTTCAATGAGTTGATTAACTTCACAAGGACAAAATGAAACTTTTTGCTGACCAATTTATGTGATTGGTGGCGGGGCAAATGGCGTGGCGGAGGAGCGATGGGTTTCGGTGCACCGCTCATCTCTTTAAACGAGTCCCGGGAATGAAATCAAATTGAGAACATGCATAGGAATAACCGACTACCACTTTGGGAGGCTGTGTACGCGGACAGCTCGACTTAGTGTCTTCATTAGACGGGGCTGTCTGCAAAAACACTGCTGATTGGCTACGTGTGCTCTCGCATCGTAGCCGCGCCATTAATTATGGATACGCTTTTGCCGGCGATGCCGCGCCATGTCTGACTGACCAGAGCTGAGGTAATGACGAGTGAGGTCAGAATTGAGCACCACCTGCCCACATTTGTATTCCAGTCACTCACCTGAGGCCAAGCAGACAGGCATTGGGCCAGACTAATAAATGTATAGAGGAGTTTATCATTTATGCAGTGACTGCTGCGTGGCGGCGTCTGCACTTTGTGTGTCTCTCCGTCGTTCTCATGCCTTTGTTTGGGCATGATGGGAACATCAATAGCATCCAGGGTCAAGACATAAATGTTCATTTGTCTTTTCCTTTTGCGTGTTCCGACTGCTCTGCGTCGACTGAAAAGGGGTTCGAATACAATGAAAACGACGATGCAATACGTGACGACAGGGCGATCCTTCTCTCCAGCCGGGGGAACGTTTGAAAAGAAGCATTCAGAAGACCTCAGTTCAATTCTGCCTTCCAGCCATTTCAGCCGAGTCGGAAGCTGAGGCAGACTTCTATACGTGCTACCTGAAAACTTTGCAATCCACCTTGGCCTTTCGTTTGGCCTTTGATTAAAAGTTTCCGAAGCCTCACAATAAATACTGTTTAGCGGAAGGCTCTCGCCATTTTTTTAGTCTTGCGCTCGACACCCAGGAGCCAAACAAATCAATCCGTGGCTGTAAATATCAGTCAGCAGGCACCTGATGGACGCAGGTGAGATTCCAAAGTAATACACTTTCGGTTCCTCCTTGTGTTTTTGGATGCTTATTAATCTGCCCTGAAGGAGCGGCAGCAAGCCAAGGCAAGTGGCAGCTGGGAGCCCGAATACAAAATTAATGATGATGAGTCACAGTCTGCCTTTGTTCTCCCTGTGCCAGGTAATGGAAAAAGCACAATTAGTGTGACCCCCATATGCATGCAAATAGTGTTGAGGATTTGCTGATTTTAGCCAATTGATCCGTCTTCCAGCTGGTTTTAGGAAGCACCACCAAACCAGGATCGTGTCATCATGTGACTCTTTGCTTTCAAGACTCCCATATGTTTATTCTTTTATTGGACAGAGTTTAAGTCTAAAGAGGTCATTTATTTCATTTGCAAAAATGTTTGGGCCTGTCCATTCGTCACTGTAGTTTCTCATTGATACCAATAACTAGACATTGCGGCGCATGTCCAATATGCTGCTGGCTCATGATGTGCAACACCACAAACTTTCCTTGGAAAACCAAAGATGGGAAATACCGATACTGATGGAAATCAGCTTCAGTTTGCAGCCACAAAAAAGAAATGCTGATGATATTTCTTTGACACTGCAGAGCAAAGTTGAACCTCTTGTCCCTCTGTGCGTTTCCTCACGGACAAAGGCACTGTTGAGTGAAGTTAGACACCTTAGAGCAAAAAGTTTGACTGAAAGAGAAGAATCACAGTCATGTCTGTGCCAGTCTCAACAATACATAACTCTTGAACATGCTTTGTGTTTTGCTCGCTGTCCAAAAGCAGCAGGAACAGGAGCAGTAAAGCCAGAAAACATTGACGCAGTCCCACTCAGCCAGTCGGGGACAAGCTGCTATGTTGACTGGTATGTGGCTACTTGTCTTCAGCTCTGAGCTGCATGCAGACCTGGAAAGTGGAAGCTCTGAAATTTTGCCAGGGACTTTGTTTTTGTTCACCTGTTATATGAGGTGCACTGAAAACACAACCTGACAGGTCTTCGTCTCTGTGCTGGGTCACTTCTGGCACCAGCATTGGACTTAATGAGACTGAGACAACTGAGAAGTTCAGCGGTCACTGAGTTCAACCTTTTGTAGCTTGACATTTTAAAAAAAATCATTATTCACAATAAAAGGATCTTAGAGTAAACAACAAAAGCTCTGAATCAACTGAAAAAATTTTGATTTTTTTCCCAAATTCATTTTTGTTTTTAGAACTAACAAGAAAACTAACTCGTCCTACTGCATCAAGTCATGTCATACTAATTTGTGCCAGAAGGTGGTGTAATGAGACAAAAACAAACAGTTTTTGCTTCCGAAAAATAAATAAATGAACAAGAAAGCTACTGCTGCAGATGCCAGCACTAACAGAAGGAGCAGTAAACGCAGCACTCGTAACATTCAAGAAAGACACAAACGAGCAAAACTTGGTGAGACGACCTGAGGACAGACTGACGTCCACATCGAATCACCGCCAACCAGCGCGCTTAAGTAGCACATTCTATACGCACCGTTTACACAGAAGCAGCTGTCCCCTTTTGTCAACTTCAAGAGCGTGCTGTTCCCTTGTGTGTCATGTGTCGTGTCCTTCAGAAATCGAGGTCGTTTTTGACATCAGAAATCGATACTGTGCGGCAGCTTGTGGTTATCTCGCACAATGTAATGAGCTGAGAGCAACTTTGTTTCAGCCAGCTGTCCGACACCACCATCTGCATGTCAACGGTGATGAGCAACTTATCAGAGAGCCGTGGTCGTGTTTGAAGTGTGACTTCGCTGACCAGTGACGTGAGCAGCGAGGTTTCGCTTTTCCTTTTCTGGCCTGCTTTTATAACAGCTTATTACGCAACACAAAAAATGACTTTATAGTTAGATTGGGACACATTTTATTTAATTGAGTCAAAATGGCATTCAGTGGGAATGACCCTTAAACCTCAGACGTAAGTTATGATCAAGTGTGCTTCCTGCTTCCTGGTCACCATTAAGTTGTAGTTTGTTTTTCTGGACTTACTGAATCACTGTGTCGTGAGCAGCTGAAACATCATCTCCTTCTTCCTCCAGGTAAAAGCCAGACAGATGATCACAGATGAAGTGGTGCTGAGTCAGATTCCAGCCAAGCTACGTGGCTACATGCAGCACGACTTTAACTGTCAATTATCTCGGTCAAAATCAAACTCCCTTTTCAGTGGAGCTCAGCCAATAGTTGACCCAGTCCTCAAACCGAAGCGCAATTGGCAGCAAACCCCACATCCCAAAGCAATAACAGCTAGTGTTATTGCTATCAAGATAGCATTGACATGAACTACGGGCTTCTGGAAGTTTCTGTAAAGATGAAAGCTGGATGTTTCTTCTTGAAGCAACCGAAACTTCAAAAACAAGTTCAAGTAGAGGTCGAAGGAGGACACGTTGCATGAATAGAGTAAACAGGATAAAATATGAGTGAGGGAGTGAGCAAATGACTGAGTGGGTGAGTCTCAGTATTAACAGGTGGAAATGACCTGCTACTCCTCTGCTCTCTGGACCATCTCTGTCCTTTGGTCCTGCTGTTTGTGATCCTCGCACTGGATCACTGGAAATCTGTCACATTTCATGGTCTGACCTTTCAGACCATGAAATGTGACAGATTTCCAGTGATCTCATTTTAAACTGATTTCACAGCTTTAGCTCTGCTCCAACATATCAAGCTTTCATCATTAATCAGCTATGGAGAAATAACACTTATAATCCACTGAGGCCTCCATGAGCTCAATAGAACTTGTATCAATCAGCAAAGTACAAAAAGGACAGTAGTTACAAAAACACGCATTGTCTTTATTCGAAGTGTCCTGTTTGTAAACAGCAAATTCAAACAGTTAATTTGGTATAATTTACTGAAACCAAAGAAATGATTACGTACACCAAATTAAAGATGTGAAAGGCTTCAGTCACCTCGGATGCAAAAGCCCTGAGGATAACCCTCTCAGCTTGTTGTTGGGAAGCCAACACACGTCCGAAATGTTCCAATAGCATGTGGGAGAGAGAGAGAAGGGGGATGGAGGGAGGACAGAGGGAGGACAGACTAATCCGCCTCAGCGACTTTGGGACGGGCTCGCCTCTCCTTCAGGGGCGGGTAAACATGGCTGAGAGCTGCCAGCCTGCATGCACAAAGACAGACCGATCCCACATGAGCAGGAGAGACAAAACAAGAGGGAAAGCCGAGCGGCGACAGCGAACGCCGATCTCAGAGCGGAAAGGTCGTGCGAGCGTCGCAGGTCTCACCGCGTCACCGTCACGCAAAATAGACGTAGCTTCAAATGGGTCAATTAAAAAAAAAAGACAAAAAGGACCCACAACACGTTCACACAGCTGAGCTCCGCAGTGAGGCTGACAGAAATGTGTCAATCGCATAGACGTTTGCTGCTTTGAGTTATTTCGTCTCATTGCAAACACCTGAGAAAAAAACGCTTTGATTTGTTACTAAGCCGCTTTGCTTATTAGGAAACACGACTCTGCACCTCATCTACAAGGCAGCAGAACATTGTAGGCACTATTTTTAAAAAAAAAAAGGCTCTTGTGTCTGATCTAAATAGGAGACTTCACAGTTGGTGCTCGGGGACCAAACTTTTAAAAAATTCCTCAGTCACAGCCGCTGTGTTTGACTCCAACTTATGCTTATTAGTAATCGTCTTAACATGTTTGCTGGATTCTCTTTTGGCTAACCCCCAAGAGTTTGTTATTCAGTTATTTATTTATTTTAGTTATGAAAAAAAGGCTACTTTTCCTCGGGGTCCCCTGAGTTGTTACTGAGCCCACAGGCTGTTAATGAAAATACAGACCTCGCCACGGAAACCGCAGCGGCGCCTTTTTCGGTTACAGGAGACGCTGAGGACGGCGCTTTGATGCTGAGACCTCAGAAGCGAAAGCTTCAAGTGCGAGTCGGAGACGCCGAGTCGTTGCCGCGCCGGCAGAAGGTCGCGGGAGTTTGAATAATGGAAGTATCTGAAAGGGGTTGAAGGACGGCGCAGCTAATTAGTGAATGGATATAGTGATTAAATGTTTTGTACATCTTTGAATGAAAATAAACAGCGGCAAAACTTCCCATTAACAGCCTTTGGTAGGCACGACCTGGATTCACTTCTGCTTTATGGGTTGAGCTTTTTAGCATCAGACACCAATCTGTTCAATTTTTTAATGGCAAGTAATTACCACAATGACATTTATCTCAACTTTATTTGAACATTTTTAAAACCCTGAGACAATTGGATTTTGTGTC
This sequence comes from Malacoctenus tetranemus, assembly GCA_032274765.1. Taxonomy (NCBI): domain Eukaryota; kingdom Metazoa; phylum Chordata; class Actinopteri; order Blenniiformes; family Labrisomidae; genus Malacoctenus; species Malacoctenus tetranemus. Next base: position 17,553,857 of record JAUESF010000012.1, on the reverse strand, counting down.
GTTGTGATCCAAAAGAGCCGAAATTAATCCTCCAGGTCAACACGCTGGATGAGACCGAGCAGGTGAGAGAGAGAGAGAGCAGGTTTGCATTTCAACTCATCCGTGAAATGAGATTAAAAAACAAAGACGAAAACAGGTGCTATCAGATTAGCAGCCATCCAAGTGTCCACTCATCGATTTGCACCATTAAGAAACACTTCAACAATTACAGGAAGTTTCCGTTTGGAATCCAGCTGTGTCTTCCTCCTTCGTGCTTCCTTTTAATGACACCCAGTCATATTTACTGGTCACGTTCTGCAGATTGGGCTAACGGTACCTTTGGCTTGTCCTGTTTGACACGTGTGGTTTACATCAAACATTATGTAAACTTGGAGCAGAATGGGTTCATTCCAGACACTGGTCTCCCTTTGTCCCCCCTTGCTATTCCCATTTCGGCTGTGTGTTGTCTAAGATTGGTTCTGGATACGGGGCCAAACACAACACCGCTATCTCCTTACACAGTCCGCACATGTAGGCGCTCGCATGCGTACGTGTGTGTGTGTGTGCGTGTGTGTGTGTGAGTGTGAGTGGGTAGCTGCGCTGAATATGTGTGTGTTCATTCATGCAGGCGTCCACATGCCATCTGTTTGGGCTAGATATGCCACCTTTTGCCGGTCCTGTGTGAACAACCTCTCAGTGCTGGATCCAGCCTGGGCTCAGCGCTGACGTGCGTGGACGGCTGCGGCCATGCTGGCAAACAGCAACCCTGACTGCTTTTCTTAAGTCGCTTTCAAAAAAAAAATACAGGCAGAGGAGAAATCCTGACTTACGATTATGGGATTGTTTATCATGAATCACTTTGAGTCAAATCGTTGGAAGATGAAAACAATTAAGTTGTGACATGATTGGCTAAAATGTGCTGTGTTCACTGTTGCTGTCATCTACAACGTTTGGGAAAAAAACTAAAAGTTTTCTTATATTTTAGGCAGACAAATGTGAAAAAAAGGTGCAAACACAGCAAAAGGGCGGTGATGAGGACGGTGATGTTCTGTGACTGTTTGTTTGTGGCCCACGTGTTCGTATGTTCTGGATTAACATGCAGGCAGGACTGTTAGCATTATCATGACACACACACTGTTAAAACTTAGCTAAAGTTGATGTGTACCTATGAGACCTTCTTTGCAGGATGGAGCCCATCGACCTCCCTTGGTACTCTGATGAAGTGTTACATTAACAGTTATTGGACGGGTGAAGTGAAGCGAAGGATTTCTCCCAAAGGGATCAATAGAAGATCACTTACTCAGAGCTCTGTTTAACGTCCTTCTCCAGTGAGAATTTTCTTCCTTTCATTACAAAATCCAGATATGCATTTGAAGCCTGAATGTTTGTTCGAAAAAGGTTCATAACCAAAACTGGAGTCAGTAGGATGCACAGAAAGGGCTGCCGGCTGGAAGGTCTGAATTCCTCCGTGTGAACTTGATGAAGCTGCGACCGTTCAGAGCCTCTGTTGGCCAAACTCGTCTTTTTGAGGACACATCAAACATTGTTGTCCTTTAAAGCTCGTTAACATACTTAACGTTGGCTTTTTAAAACCAGATCAACCAAACTTGAGTTGCACGAACTGAACTGCTTTTTTTTCTGCTCCACTGCAACTCCTTTACAGGGAGATTCGTACCTGCTGTTAAGTGAAGATACACTTGTGCCTATAATAGCTTTCACACTTCATTCTTAACACACAGCTGGTTGTTATTAGAATTAATTCACACTCGCACAGTGGATGACTTTATGTTCAAGCCTCCGGCGTTACCTCCACCTGTAGATTTAAGTTCTCCCGCACGCTGGGAGAACCAATCAGTGGGTTGTCTAAACAGAGAGGGAGGTGCCGCTCCTTCTTCTGGCAGTCTGTCCTTCAATGCGCCTCGACATTGTTGTATAGGGTCAGGAGATGCAACTATTCTTCTTATTATTATTATTATTACAGCGGTGTTTTTGTGCGTGTGTGCGAACACGTGCAAGATTCAAGTGTTACATGCAGACTTCTCTCCTCAGATGCAGAACTGAGAAGCACCGTGCTCCCCGAGTCCCTTTCCCCTCCTCTTCTTCTTCAGCTGCTGGTGTCAACGTTCTGGATCAGTGAACGGGCCAGATGGCTGCAGCCCCTCCCCCCCTCCCCCCCCGCCCCTCTCTGCCCTCCCCCCCATCTCTCTCCCCCATTCTCTCACTCTGCAGCTCATTCCTGAGCCATCCTCCCAACTCTCTTCCCATCTTTCTTTTTCATCTCTTCCCCTTCTCTCTCTCTCTCTCTCTTTCTTTTCTTTCGCTGGGTTCTGTCGCTCTCGTGGATACACTCCTCGTGCTCCGCTGTCAAGCCTTTCCCAGGCTCGGCTCCCTGAGACCTGACGTCTGTGCGTCTCCCACGTCGTCTCTCGGAGAAATGAAAGGAGCCCACACTAATGCACCGCTCGCTCCTGCTCCTTATGTGCCTCCTCAGCCTCCTTGTTCACATCCTATACAGCCAGACGCACACGCATTTGCATTTCTGGAGAAAAAATAAATAAAGCGGGGCATCAGAAGGACTATCGACGAGCCAAATCCAGCAAACCTCTGCTTTTATCTTGTGTGCGGCGTTTCATATAAAGTGCTCATAACAAGCACGCTTAAAGGAGTTTATCTGGGCCCTTGGACGGATTTATTGGAGGAGCTAAAAACAAGTTTATTTCAACTTGGCTGCGCATCAAATAATCACAATGACACCGTGTGAACTCGCATATCTGTTTCCTTTTCAAGACCGCTGCAGCACTTTGTGGTCCATTAAAGGAACTAACTAGGAGAACCAAAGATTCTGACAGTTTCCCGGTGCAAAAGAAAATCATTTTGAGTCGAGATCAGCTGGAATTGCTGTTTCGCAGCGAGCACAAGGAAGTTGATCATCTTACAGATTGCATCAAAGTTTCTGAGTCTCAGCTTTTCTTTTTTTTCGGGGGAAATATGACAAGTTGCCAAAATGTCTGGTGGAAAAAAGAAGTAAAAAAAGAACTTGAGCCAGTGTTTGTCTTTGTTCGCAAATGCCTGTTTGCTCGTGTTTTTGTGGCGCGCATCAGACAGTAAATGTGAATCAAAGCAAGTTTTTGGACACTAATTAAAAAGCTGTGAGGCCCCAGAGACAGAGAATGAATTTTCTCGGCCTTATATGGAGGAGAAAAGAAGAATGTTTGGGATTTATTTATGAAGATGTCTTCCTGAGAAACAAACTGCCACCCTGTCTTCCAAGCTACATTGCGCTGTGGTGTGTTGGTGTGGATAATAAGCTTTTGCTCATGTTTTGAGGTGCAGAATAGTCCTGAACGCACTGAGATTGGACGCTTTTATTTGAGTAGTAAATATAAGGAAATGCTTCACCTCACAAAAAGAAAAAAGTACATATTAGTAATCCAGCTGCATTGTGCCACAGTGGTTTGTATATATGATGTATGCTAATACGTGCTGCAACCAGCTAAAGATCCCTCTGTGACCCTGAGAAGGAAAGGTTACTAAGAATATCAATGAATGAATGAATAAATGAATAGACTAAATTGGAGCGCTAACTCTTCATCATTCAGGTTGCTCAACCAAATAAATAAATAAATAAAAACTGGACCATTTCTCACAGTCATAATATGGTGTATTTTCATGTCATTGCAGATGGGACTGCTGTCACACAGTCACAGTTTGTTTGTTACTGAGCTGCTGAGTGGGCGACGAGTTCTAGCGATCAGCGTTACTCCTTGACTGCTTGGTGATTGCGCCCTTTGAAGAGCGACGAGCCACGGTGTGAGTATTTGTTGCTCCTGATTAGAGGTAGAGATAAAATCCTGATTGGTGTGTTTGATTTGATAACAATTAAAACGCGCATCGTTCAACGGAGGGGAAAAGGAAAGATTCCGCGCAGCAGAATTTGTGCCTTTTTGAACAACAGGAACTCTCCAACGTGCAC
>JAUESF010000012.1:17451199-17465037 GCA_032274765.1 Malacoctenus tetranemus | reverse complement strand
CACCTTGTTTGCTGAAGTGGAAATAAAGGTCGCTACCAACTGTTCCAGAGCGCCTGTGTATTGCATTTGGGTCCATACCACACCCTTTTAAAAAGGTCATTAACTCAGGTCGAAATAAACCAAAATGCCTTCGGACAAGCTGTTGTCCTGGTTACGAATTAAATAGGAACAATGAGAAAAAGCCCGAAAGGTTTGCTGATTAAGTGTGGCGAGTGTGACTGGGTGAATCGGTTATCTGTGGCCTCTCTGGTAAAAGTCTTTGTTCTTTCAGTTGTTCCACAAGGTCGTTCCAATGCGTCTGTGTTTCCTCTCCATGAAGCCGGACAACAAAAACGCTTCTCTTTGGGTCGCAGTGTCAATGCATCTCTCACCACGCCTGCTGCGTCTGCTCGTGAATGGCCAAGTCACAGAAGAGATGAAGCCTTCAGCTTCCTTTACTATCGCGCCCGTCAGCTCACTGTGATTCCTTCTGTCTTTGACTCTGTGGCTACAGTCGGACGTACAGTACGGTTCCATTTGCTCCGCTCTGTCTTCTGTGTTGACAGAAACTTTTGCTGATACTTTTGCCAATTATACAGGAACCTTTATGACAATGGACACAATTACAGTATGTCTCCATATAGAAGAAGCCTGAACGGTAAAGAAGCGTGAGTTTGTGTGTGATTGTGTGTCTCCCTGTACAACCTCGCGAGAGAAAAAGAAACCCCCTCTCGGTGTTTCCAATGTTCAATCAGACTCAACCTGAATGAAGCAGGTGAAGGAAACGAATGGAAGAATGGGCGGAATGTGAGTTGACTGAAATGTCGAAAAAAAATAATTAGACACACAATGACTCGTCACTCGGGCGGAAGTCATCTGTGCTGTTCGTTCAAACACCGCTGCCCTGCTTCTGTCGTAATTACTTGAGCCCGAGAGTAAAAAGTGAGTAATTCCTCCGAGACCCTCCATTCAGAGAGCCGCCCCCGTCCGACTCTCCCTCAGCCAGGGGAACTGATTATAATATGCATCGGCCACGTCTATTGTGATGCTTTTCAAAGGCATCCGGGAATGCCTAAACCGTGGAATTTCACTAAGAGGCAGGGCGACCTTCAAAATAAAGCTCCAGCGCAACAGCGTGAGAAAAATGCCAAGTCACAAACCCAGCACGAAGACAAAAAAAATAAATAAATTCTTCGAGGAGTTCAAGCGATTCATACAACTGGAGTAATAAGACAATCAGCAGGAAAAACAACAGCCCAGTTGATGAAATGCAGTCGCACCACGCTGTCCGTTCTCATTTTATTCAGATGAAGACAGAATTGTTTAGAGAGTGATGTGAGCTGTCAGTCATCTTTTAAGAAGCTATTTCCTAATGGAAATGTTTGCTCAACGCTTTTATTTGATCAGTGAGTTACGGGCTGCTGCTGTCCTGTCAGTCTCATGTCTCACCACTGAACATGCATGTATGGATATGACAGGCTGCTATTTCTGCTCACACACGCTGCTGTGAGTTGCAATAAAAGCATCGCACTTTCATGGTGATCCTTGATTTAGGAGAGAAGGCATGTATTTCTTTTCTTTATTCCCAGATAGTAGTCTGTACCTATTTAATTCACATCACATGACTCCCCTTTAACCACATTATCACACACATTGTGCCTGGTTCACAAAAGTCTCTTTCGGTTGTCACAATGTTGACTGGAGTCAGTGTTAAAATGCCTCCTTGCCTATTGCTGCCACTGTAAGTCCATTGTCATTTAATTCGTAGATATATTTCAATTCAGATATTTAGAGAATTCCTAACAGGAGACGCGATCCACACAAGTGTTGGATGTGTCTTTTAGTGTCAGAGGCTGTTGTGGAGTGTAAGTGAGACAGCATTAGTGTATTGACGACCGCTTCAGCAGCGACGAAGGGTCACAACGTCGCGATTGTTCCGATCCATGTTCCTGCGCCGTCCGCCTGTAGACTGCATCGACCGGGGGGTGGGGGACAATGAAGCGTGGCTGCCGATTTCTTCCGCTCACCGCCTGCTGCAAAGCGACAAAGAGCGATAACTGCTGGTAAGCGGCGCGGTACGCCACATGTCCCGTTTTCACCACCGCGGCTCGCGTTTGATTGCCCGATACAAAAGAGTTTTTTTTTTGTTTTTTTTTCCAGAAATAGCAGGCTGCAACATCGGAGCGCTTTCTCTTTCAGGAAATCTACCTTTTTTTTCCACTTCTCTTTCTCCCGTGCAGACAAATATTCTGAATGGTGCGTCTGTGAGGGATCCTATAGTGTCTGGAAGTGGAAGGGAGGAGACCTGGCAGCCCCAGGCTTGTTGCTCGGGGCTGATAATACGTATGCATTTTTAAATAAAAGCGCTGCCTAAGGCCAGAGGTCCACCAGACGCGGTTGCATCAGAAGACGTCTAATATTTCCTGACAGCGTAGCCCGTCTTCAGGTACGCACACGCAAAGAGGAGGCAATAGGAGCACGAGGAAGGCCACGGGAAGGACCGGATTTTTTTTTTGTGCCGGTAATTGACACGTTACGGAAAACATTCGGGAGCGAGCTCGAGCTGGTTTCACCAGACGGAGAGGGATTACGACGAACCACAAGAAACGCGGATTCTCCCGGTTTCATCCCATAAAACTTTGATGTGGCTAAAGTCTGAAAACCCCGACCGCGGTCTCTGCCGAATGTGCAGACGCATGCTCAACACCGTCTGACGGGGGTGTTGATATTTGCCAGAAGAATCAACATCCGTATTCCGTCCAACACTCCAGACGCCGGCTCCGAGCCGAGCGTGTTTGCCATGATACGGCGCCGCAGTCGGGCGCCGACAGACATCTGAGGAACAAGGAGGAGGCTGCCGCTCGCTGCTGGACTCAGGGATTTAGACAGACTTGCAGCAAGTTTTTTTTTTTTTCCTTTTTACACACCTCATGCATTTTTAACGTGGTGGTACCAGAGAAACTTTTGGGTCCACTTTGTTACAGTTACTGAATGTATATATGTTCCAAAGCTCACTAAGCTGCCCTTCGCTGGCTCAGACGGATAAAGATTTTAGCGCGATCACTTATTGATGTATTCTCACATTAGCCTCCTGGTCCAACGAGCTGATGCTCTGCGTTTGTTTACAAGCCGACAGGCGTGTCAGAAAAAAACACCGGGCCAGAAAAACACAACTGGACCACGCCGGCCAGTTTCCCCCCCTCCTCATTTAAAATGCATGTCACTGCAGTCGCGCAAGACCACCATCATGTGTCTTATCAAACATTCATGCTCTATTTGCCTGGTCAAGGTCCCTGGGCACGAAACGTCTAGACGATACACTTCATCTTCCGGTGTGTGTTTCTGCAAGATGATTAATTATTACGGCAGCTGTGAGGAAGCTCTCGTTTCTCTCCTCCTCCTTCTTACCTTGACAGAAAAGCTTTTTTTTTTTGTACCTTTGTGAGAGTGCCAACAGAGTGGGAAGAGTTAAAAAAAAAAAACGGTGTTGGTCAATGTTGCTTCGTGAACTGTTCTAGGCTGCTTAACTGTTTGCGGCTCAGTGGATCCTTTAGCAAAGGAGTTGTTGATGCTGCTACTCAGCGCCGCCACTCACCTCCCCCTTCCATCCCTTCCCCTGGTCCCTCACAGCCTTACAGCTCCTGCTTTACAACAGCTGTTGTAGACAAATCTGCCTGGTTAATTAGGCAATATTTTAAATTCAGGTCTCTATCACTTCACTTCGGCCCCCCGAGCTCAGGTGGGTTGTTTATTCTGTTGTTTTTAGATGAGTCGATCCTAAACTCTGCTCGTCTGCTGTGCGGTTTCTTCGGATGTCTTCCTGGTAAATGCATTGTTTCCTGGTGGTCCAGAGATCGCAACTGGGACCAGTTTTGGATAACAAGTGTTTTGTACTCGTGATCTGTGTATGGATAACAACATAGTTAACACCATGATACGTCCAATCCACTCCACTTTGGCTCCGGGTGTCTGTAGGAAGGGGGAGGCGCCGTTGTATTTTCTGCAGAGGGGAAGGTGAGTGCTTGGGTTTCAAAGAAGTTGTTATTTGCCCCCTGACGGTGTTTCGTCCTTGAACCAAAACATCATTCCTCAAAAGCTGTTTACCTACCTGGGTCATTGCCTCTTTTTTTTTCTCTCTCTTTTTTTTCGCTCATACTTCACCGTCTTTCATTAACCCGTATAACCACATTCTGCACTCACGGAGCTCAGATGGAGCTGCAGAGTGTTCAGGCTCTGTTTGGGGAGAGATTTATGAGTTGTAGCGCAGCTCCTGAAGCCTCCAAAAATCTGACATTGGCTTGAATGAAGGACATTCAAATGGGGGGAAAAAAACAGTATTTAACAGCAAGGAATGTGAATTCTGAGAAAATTGAGAGTGGTTTTATGCTGTGATGTTGTTTTTCATCTCAATCAGTTATTTTTTTGTGCGTGTGTATTTGTTGAAGGGTTTTTGAGACAACCTGATAAACCACTGGTTGTAAGAGCGATGTGGTGCCACTAAATGGTCAGACGGCTTGTCTCTTGTGTTCGTGGCCTGAAACAAGGAACTGGCATATTTGAGTTGAAGACAAGAAAGTCCTACAAGCTGTGTGGTTTCAGACCTGCTTGGTGTCATCAGGTTTTGAAGACAGGTAGAGGTGTGTGTCCTCCCCGTTGCCGTGGAAGCGGTACGACTACTGACGTCTGCTGTATCTGACAGGAAGTGAAACGTGGGGGTTCTAATGTTCCCAGTGGAACACCGTGATTACCTTTATGAGCTGAAGAATTGTCCTCGATGTGAACCGAGTCTGCCTGATTAATACTGACACGTTCCCGTCTGCAGTAAAAACAAAACAAAAACAAAACAACAGCGGCTTGTGAGCGCAACCAACACGGAAGTAGTTCAACAAGCACCGACGGACATACTGGTTAAAAAACAAAACAAAGTTAAGATTTGGCCTGTGACCTTTTCTCTTTCAACTAAGATCATTTCCTGTTAAATGAGCTAATATCCCCTCAATCACCGGGCAGCTCCTTATTACGCGCTTTTCTATCAACGGGCTCTCAGTCGAAGGGGAACAAATTACTTGAAAAACCGCGGAGATAAAAGTCAACGAGCTTGAAGGGCCACCTGAAGATAATGCCGTGTGTCAAGGGGAACATATTGTTTCACTGCAGGCTGGGAAATCGCTTCGCTCATCGAGGAGGTGGGAGAGAACCAATCAAAGAACAGGAAGCACTTTTTTTATTTTTACAGAGGCACTCACGTCTCTCAACTGTAAAGAAAGTCATTTAAAGCACCGGACGCCGCCCACACCGTGTCACTGTCAACGCCGCCTTCAGCAGGACTCTTCATCAGAATTCATCAGTAAATATTCATGACAGCTTGAACAAACAGCAGGACCTGTTTGCTCCAATATGGGAGTGACCTCTATCAATATGTAAATCGTTTCAATGGAGGAATTTGCTCCGGGCCACTTTTTTTGGGGGGAGTTGAGCTTTGCTCGCAGGCCAGCTGATCCTGTCTCCCCCATGTCTCTCTCTCTCCAGCCAGCCCTTTCAGCCAGAGCGCCCTTGCATTATTTACATGTTTATGATTAGTTAAGCCTCACATGGAGCCGCCATCTGGTGGATAGTGGCATGTAGAACTGGATCGCCATTAGGCCTATTTATTTTTTACTGAAGGATGGAGAAAAATAAGGAGGATGGGCCAGGTGCCCCCCCCCCATTCACACCGTAAGAGTCCATTGCCGCGAGTACCCTGAAGTCGTAAAATCTGGTATTTATGCCTCATTAGGCGTTCTATTGCTCAACATTAGTGTTTAAAGATTAACCCTAAACTAGAATAAACTGTACAGATGGTGCTCTGTTCACTGAACACCGACACAGCACTTGAAACACTTACCTGATAAAATGGAGTCGGACTGAAAGCTATCAATATTAAGCTTGATCGACTTTAATTAAAGGTGAAAAAAAGAGCTTGCAATAACATACATGATATAATACTCGCAAGATTTTTCCTCCCCTACAACAAGGCGATACGTCTAGAAATCCCTTTTTCACCGCGTTTCCTCAGCTAGTTTGTTTCAGCCTCCATAAACAGGTCTGAGCTGTTAGCAGCAAAACAAAAAAACCTCCTTTATTCAAACAAAAACTAGCTTTGAACTGCAATATGTGATATTTATGTAACATGACAACCAGTGGGAGAAAGAATCTATAGAGTTTTGTCTGCTACCTGTTTCACCTGTTTCCTTCACGCATGTTTGGACAACATGTCTGCAGCCTTTATCTGCTTTGCACCAAATAATGTGTCCGGAGCCATGAAACCCATTCGACATTGAGTTCAAAAGACAAGCCGTCCACATCACAAAGGACTCTGATTTCAAACCCTTTCACTGATTTTATGTCCACAGTCAGCTGCAACATCCTTTGTACGTTTGAATATTACACATTGTACATTGCAGTGTGAAAAACACTGATTATGTCTTACTTTTTCCTAAGAGAAGCCTGTTTGTGAGGCAGCAGTGGAAAGTTTGACCTCTGCCACAGACGCAGGCTTTCCGATCTACAGGGATTGAATCTGCAGCACTCGATAAATTCACAACCAGTAAGACGAGAGAGTCCAATCTGAATATGGAGATGTTACATGTGGTGAAGCTTTGGCAGATTTAAATGAGCCAGTGTGCGTGAGTATCGAGCAGAATACCGGGTTGTTTGAGGCTGGTCTGAGCTTGCAGCGAGCTTATCCACCGCGCGGATGGAGCAGCCGGCCCGTCTTGGCTTGCCTGGCTGCCTGGTGGCGAGTGTGCCTGGCAGGAGCTGACAGGTGCAATGGGCTGCTAACAGGTGTGTCCAGCAGACCACCAGTGCCAGCTGTAACCACATGATTTATAGGCTTTGTTTTATTTAAGGAGCCATTTTCAAACTGAAATTGAACACAACTTTTGAAAGGACAGAAATAACTTTATGTATATATAAACCTTCCGGTTCATTGCGCTATTTCTCTGTGTTGGCACTATGAATGATGTGAGGCAAACCTGTTGTTTCATACACACACACACATACAAAAGCTGTGTTCGTCAACACTTACTTATTGGAGCCTGTTTCCGTTGGATTTTGGGGTTGTCAAACGTGTGACCCCTTTTGGTCTAGACGGGCCGTCATTGGATTCAGGTGTGTCTGAAGGAAGGGAGCCCCGTAGGACCGTGGCTGGACCCCCCCCTTTTATAGACCAACAGATAAACTCAGAGGGGTCAAACATTCAGGTCAAAGGCCAGTTCGTTTAATAAGAATGAAGCCAAAAGCTATTTTGGTTGCAAAATGGTTGCAAGCGTTCCCTGTTTCCTGGTATTGCTGCTTCTGTGTGGGGGCAGTTCTGTGTTTCTTCTCAGCAGCCAAGTTTTGTTTATTGATTCTGTTTCATTGAAAATCTCTCATAATGTCTCTTTTTTTGTAACATGATGTCTTTCTGCGGCCTGAGTCAGATCAATTGATGGGACAGCTTTGGGCCAATAAAGTTGCTCGTAATAAGTTATCGGGTCGCATCTCCGTCAGAGTTCAGTGCCATCGTTGTGGGTCGATTAATTCGCCATTCCTCACTCGAACACGTTGTCTCAAGACGGCACTTCGGGAGGCAGACGGAGAACAGAGGCGCACAGACATCTTGGCTATTCACTACATGCTCCGTCCCCACTGCTGTCAAGCTGCAACGTGCCGCGCCGAAGGCGTTTGTCACCAAATTGTGACGGCGGCGCGCCTCCTACGAAGTGAATCAGATCAGATTGTTCCAGCACTTTGTCTTTCCATTGCGGGAGGTGGCGCTCCTCCTGTCAGACGCAGGTGCGCCTGCAAAATGATGCAATCAGGCGTACACGACACGCTTCGCTCGCCCGCCGAGGTAGATAACCCCAATAATACATTTGTTCGTTCCTTGTGTTTTTGACAAGAGGGAGCAATAAAGCCAAATTGAAAGAGTTGACGGAAGGCAAGAGCAGACAGATTGCGCCCGCGCGCTTATCTCAGAGAGGGATGTGTTGTGTTGTCAATTGTTGTTCCTCACGCGCCGCAGGTGAAACGGAAAAAAGAAGAGGTGAGACAAGTCAGCGGGCCAAACACACTGGCTCCATCTGTAGGAGGGGGTGTGGCTCAGCTGCTGGCGGTCTGGCCTCACAAAAGGGGTGAAAGCCTGAGCGTTTATCTATACAAAAGACAACAGACACAACAGTTTAGATACATACAAAACCCAAGCTGTCCCTTTAAACGAGACTAAGCCAATGATGTAAAATGACGTGCTCAGTATCGCTCTTCATTTCTGACACACTGCCCAAAACAGAAAGTATAAAAAACCAGGAGAAAACACAAAAGTGCATGAATCTCACTCTCATTGGTCTGTTTCGGTCAGCCCAAACCGATCCACTCAACCTCTCCAGGAAGACCAATTCCTTCAGTAAGACCACGTTAATATGTGACGCTCCTACAGGGGTGCCGGAGGGGAGCTCTTCACACTGATGAGTATTTGTTCTGCCCTCGTTCCTGAGAGGCTGTTTGCTCCACAGGGGAGGTGGACCACAGCTGGCCGCGGGGACCATTCAAGGGCAATCAGGGCAAAAAGCAGAGGAGGACCACTTAGGTAGAAGTGCCCTGGCCAGGATTGGGAACGACGGGCTAAAAAGCAAGAAAGTCCGGGGGTCGATGGAAGTGGCTTCTGTGTGTGTGTGTGTGTGGGGGGATTGTCATGGTGGGCTGTGCAAGGAAGGGCTCTTTGGTTTGATTTTGTTTTGAAGAAGGAAAAAAAGCTTTCAGGACGGCCTGAGTAAAAGCCACCACAGCCTTATTCTTTGAGTGCAACAACTGTTGTGGCCCAAAGCTTGGATGACCGTCCTAATGGCCGGAGTCACTTTTAAGGACACGTCCAGAAAAAGCAAGACGCCAACTGCCGATTGAAATGGATGTGAAGACTGCAAGGGAAAAACAGAGACTTTCTTGACCATGTAACCCCTTAAAATAAAGCTCCAAGTGAATCCAAATGTTGTAAGTACTTATTAATACTCCATAATGTGCTTATGAAGTGATTTCTAGTAGCTTCCACATTCTCAATAATGTACTAAATCAGTGGTCCCAACCTGGGGTTGGAGACCCCCTTCGAAGGGCGAAAGAGATCACAGAGGGATCCCAAGATGAAGCCTCCTCCGAGGCTAAATTAGAATTGCAAATATCAAAGTAAGCCATTAAAAGACGCATTTGCGATGTAAAGCAGACATGGGGAAACTGCCAATTACTTTTATTTTGAAGGCTCCTGCTTTTGATGTCGGCAGCAGTGAGTGTTCCCACCAGTGTTTGGCTTCACATTAAAGTTAAGTCTGAATAGAACGGGAAGTGCGCGTCCTTTTAGTGTGCGGATTGAAGCAATCGCTTGTCTTTTTTTGATCCGTGATGTGTGATTATGTTTCAGAAGTACATTAACAGCCCAGTCAGTTCATCTTTATTAGCTCATATTATAGGTTTTACTGAGCAACAACATGTTTGTTCATTGTCGAAAAAGGTTTAGGTAAATACAAGCCGCCACTTGCAAGTTTTTCTCAGCTTTTCTCTCTTAAACATGACTCTTTTCCAGGCCACCAACTTAGCCCATTTATTGCCATCAGTTTAAAGATAAAACCTTCCAAATTTGAATTTTAATGGAAATATTTTTAGCAGAACTATCAATGACGTGTGTATAGCGTGAGAGCCAGCGGGCTGGACGCTGAGCATCGCAGACAAGGTGGTGACATTCCTAAGTACAAGACAAGGTGCTGATGAGCACTGTGCTGTTAATCAAGTCAACTCCACTGCGCACGCTTTCATTTGGCTTCGGAGAGAAGTTCACACCAGTCCTCTGCTCCTCCTCTGAAAAAAGTTCCTCCGCTTCCTCTTCAACACTTGAAGTTGCTCTGCCTGAAACTAATGCTATGTGACAATTCCTGCTCTGTTGCAGTTTGCATGGATGATTTAATTAGCATACGCGGGTGTTTGGGGGACTGTGGCTCTTTGGTCGTGTTTACTTATTTTTAGAAGTACTTCGTGCCACTAAATGCTTCCACATTCATTTGTGCAGTTCACATGCTAGTAGTTGTACCTTTTCGACCTTTGTCCACCTGTTCATCTTTGTCACTGCTTCTGTCGACTACATTCGCATTAAGAATGACCAGGCTCGAATTAGTCATGACACAAATGCTGTCTGTCTGTCTGTCTGTCTGTCTGCCTGCCTGCCTGCCTGCCTGCCTGCCTGCCTGCCTGCCTGCCTGCCTGCCTGCCTGATTGTATCTGTCTGGGTTGTTCGTCTGTATCTGTCTGGTTGTGTCTGTCCAATTGTATCTGTCTGTCTGATTGTATCTTTCTGTCTGTCTCCTTGAATCTGTCTGTCTGCTTCTGTCTGATTGCATCAGTCTGATGGTCTCTGTCTGATTCTGTCTGTCTGTCTCATTGAATCTGTCTGTCTGATTGGCTGACTGAGGCACCGCCTGTAAAACTTCACAGTGGAAATTTTATTTCTTTTTCCATCTTGATTGACACCTCCAACAGCGAAAGCAAACATTTGCTCCCCCCCTTGGAGACAGCAGCGTCTTACAGAGGTAAGCAGACTGTCTACTATAACTTTCAGTTTGGGCTGCGATTGCAACCGTCTTATTTTGAACTCTCAGCAGTCATGAAGAAACACAGCGCAAATCTCCCTGGAAACTCATCAGAGCCTTTTAGATTTGTCATTAGAGCAGCATATGGAAAGATTGAGAGTGGCCTTTAAAATTCAGCCTGGATTCAAAAAGTTTTCCAATCATCTATAAATAAATTTGCAGGTGAAAAATAAAACTAAAAACAAACAAAAAAAACTGCCTGATCGTGATCTTTCTTTATTTTGTTTTCATGAGCACTGCCGGAGGGATGTGCCACTCTGAGATTTTTTGCTGGCGCTTTGATGCAGCTGCTGGTTGACATAAAACACTGTTTTGGCTGGAGTGTGGTGTGTGTGTGTGTTTTTCCTTGTGTCTCTCCCCAGGTACTGCCCTCCTCCTCCTCCTACCTCCCCCTCCTCCTCCTCCTCCTCCTTACCGTTACAGTGAGTGAGTGAGCACAGGTGCTGAATTGATTATGGGGACCTGGAGGATAAAAAGCAGAGGGGGAGGGAAAAAACAAAAACGTATGGACTGTCAGCAGGCTCAGTCAGAAGCTTTTGAGGCTGCTTGCTGATTGGAAACCCCACCTGCCCCTCCGGCTGCAGTGAACCACAGCTGCTGGTTCAAACACCCATTCAGAACAATCATCATTTGGGTTTACCAGACTTCACCTTCTGCTTTCTAAAAAGATGCCTTTGGTGGGAGTTTTTGGTGTCCTTTCTCAGGAAATATTCCCTCCATGTGACTACACAAAACATGTTAATGTCGCACTTAAACATCGCGTTGTGACCAGTCGATCCAGGCAGCCCAAACAACTCGACATACTCTCTAAATCCTTCCTGTGGGTCTTGGTCTTGGAGTCAGTTTCGACCTTCCTGCCCCGACTTTGTTTGCAGAAAGCCATCCCACTGTTCACGCTGCCAGTGGCTGAGGAGCACTCCGACCGTCTGGATGATATCTTGAGAGGACTGTGGCACAGGGAAGAACCCCACACTCAGTCCATGCAGCATCAGTGGCCGCCGCTCCAGCCTGCACGGCCACTGCCAGCACGCCTGTGCCAGGTCCCTCCCCGCCCATCTCTTGTCAGTGCTTTACGCTCATTTATCAGGGCTCACAGTGATAGGATGGGGCATTCCTGGAGCCAGTGGTGTTACTTCCCCGCATCGTGCCGGAACCTCTCGCTGCTTCGAGGCCCATTGGAGCTGGGCGAGGAGGGTGAACTGGATCGGGGCGAATGGAAAGCGAGAGCAAGCCAGGAAATTTAAAGCAGGGAGCCAGCTTCCATGTGACTCACAGATTCTCAGCCCTGTCAAGGGGGGGGGGGAGCACAGGATCAGCACCGGAATCAATGAGGGACTGGGGAGCTCCAGCTCCAGCGCGCGCACGTGTGTGTGTGTGTGTCTGTGTGTGTGTAAATGTGTAAATGTGTAAATGTATGCCTCTGAATGTCAATGTATGGATATGCTGCACCAACTGAAGGGAGCACAAGTCGACAGCCATTTCTGCATTATTTCACTTTGCCAACCAGCATTTACACAGCGATGTGAAACGCTGCCTGGAACATTATACAGTAAAGCCACATAATTAGACTGTTACATAAAATTCATGGAACTACTTCCAGATCGCTCCTCGCAAAAGGATGAAAAGTGCAGCGCATGAATCTGTGAAGTTATTCCTCCAGGCTTTGAGATGGAAAAAGTAAAGTGTGCATCAGAATGTTTTAGCGTCCGCGTTAACATCCAGCCGGGATCAAAAAAAAAAGAAAAAGAAGCACGGTGGAGATTTTCCCTCTCGTGTTCAACATGTTTTCTGCTCCCGAGTCCAAACAGTTAGAGGTTTATTGACCTGCACTGATCACCTGTGCTTGTAGTACTAATCTACGCCTGTAAGGACATGAGGAAGTTTGAGGGGCGAATTGAAAAACCATATTTTATTCATGTTAAAAGTCCATCGGCTATACTAATTAACATTAATGCAGGACACGCTCAGGGTGAGGCATTTCGAGATCCGTTCCCACCTCTGTGGTCAGAGAACAATCCAGATATCGGATGAATAATGAAACTGACCACATTTGACGCTCCCGTTTCAGCGTTCTACATCATGGATGTATTCAAAAACTGTCCTCTGCTCACTGCCAACACAAATTGTCGAACATTTTGTAAAGGCTCACCTTTAAATGACACAACTGGATGTTGCAACTATCAGGGGGTTGCATGTTGTTTGTTTTTCCTTGTTTGTTTGTTGTTTTGTTATCCAGCAGGGCCAGGTCATATTTGGTTTTTTTTTTTGGTGCACAGGATACAAGGTTTATCATTTCTCATCACAAATGTTTTGCTGTTCTGTTTATGCATTGTTTCTGTTGGTAATTGTTTTTTCTTGTAACGGTGCGGGTCCAAAGGATATAATTAGGGAGGTCACATGGGGGCTCAAGAGGGAGGAGAAGCAGAGCAAGGTGTGTCCGGGCAGGTATTGCGCAGCGTGTGGACGGCTCTAAATGGACTCCGTTGCCGGCGGTTGTCGCTATCTCCGCGAGTGCGCGGAGAGAACGTGACGATTTTTTACAAGCTTGGACGGATCAGCCATCAGGACCGGATCTGCCCCGCGGGAGGCTGCGGTAAGAGCGGTGAACGCACCGCCGCCGGGCTACAGACCAAGCGCAACCTGCGGCTGGCCTCGCCCTCGTACACACACCCACACCCACACGCATACACACCTGCCCACGCGGACCTGAGTGGGTTATTTTCTTCTTTTTGGACTTTCTCTTTTTGTTGGATTTACCTTCTTTTTTTGGAAGAAAGCGGGGCAAGTCCACGGCCTCAAGGACTGGGGATATTGGACTCCAAGCCGAATAAACTGTGAAAATTACGCATTCGCGCAGTGCGCGACTCTTTTGGTTTGAAAGTGTTTGTGTTGAATGATAAAGGACTTAATCGGCGAAAATTGGTTTGTGATTCGTTTTGTTGGTGGGTTTTTCGCGTTGTGTAAAGACGGCGATGAAGACAGTGAGCAGTCCGCCTGTGACCTAATTGTGCATGTGCGTGAGTTTCCTACAACTATTGGGGGGCAGATCGTTACAATTTTACCATTATACGAGGAGTGAACCAACAGGATCACGTGCATGTAGGTGTGCTTGGATCAATTCTCACAGCAGTAATAAAACTGGGATGGCCAACGACTGACACTCACTATTTCTGTGAAAATAATATTTTACAAATCTTTTCAGACATTTTT
>JAUESF010000012.1:17428771-17445409 GCA_032274765.1 Malacoctenus tetranemus | reverse complement strand
TTCTTCTTCTTCTTCTTCTAGCACCCAGTCAGAAGAAAAAGAAGAAGAATGGACTGAACCATTATTTTTAAAGAACAAGAAGGAGAATCTGAGGAGAAACAAAGTCGGATGCTTCCACTGAGTCCCTCCATCTTTCCCTCTGTCCCCGTCCATCAGGGACAGTAATCTATGGACGAGCGGCTGTAGGTTGTTTGTCCTCCCTGAAGGAGCTGTGACCCCCCACCACCCCACCCCCAACATGAAATTACCATTAAATTGCAGGGTCAGGACCAGGTGCACATGTGTGGGAGGAAAATGATCCTGGTTTGTCACTTTTAAAGTCATTATTTTTTCTCCGTTCCAGGCTGCGGCAGCTTGCAGCAGTAGCAGCGGGCTAATTTCCCGGCGCGGAAAGAGAGAATCTCAGAAGTCTCGTCGTGACTCAGACTTGAAAATGCTGAAAAAAAAAAAAAAAAAAGCTACAGCACTGTTGTGGGAAAGCGTGGAGAGAGCAGCCCCGCTTGAGCAGTATATTGATCATCTTCCTGCAAAGTGTCGACACGCCGCATAACTCTCACCGAGCGCGGTTCACCTTCTCTGCACCAAAACCCGAATCGTCGGGAGACTCTCGGTGTTTACTGGCCCTCGGCAACAAAACAATGAGACAACAAAACAACGCCGGGAAAATGGGGGAGGGTGTGTGTGTGTGTGTGTGTGTGTGTGTGTGTGTGTGTGTGGTGTTTGGGGGATATAGTGACGAATTATTTTAAACGAGGCTTAATTTCCCTTCACTCGCGCCGTGAAAAACTGACACATCTCCCCTCTTTAGATTTCGCTCGGTGTGCCGGCGCAGATGAAAGCGGGCCAGCAATCGTGCGGCTTCAACGTTCTCACTTGCAAATTCCGGGATGACAGGGTTCCTCCGCCAGCTTCAATTATGAATGACAGTCTTTTATCTCCTGCCTGCTAATTAGGTGAGATGCTATATGCTCGCGCCGCATTCCTTCTCCCCCTTTCCTTGGATACCTGGATTCAGCCTCTGCAGGAGAATGGAGCAGAGAAGTGGGTCGAGGGGAATGAACGCAGAGTTCAAAAGGGTTAATTTTATTGGACAATGTGAAAAAAGGACATAATAGAAATAATAATAACTGAGTGTACTTAAAGAAAAAAGAGGGAGAAAATTAACTGTGCATCTCCTATGGAAAGTAAGGCAGCTGCTGAAACATTTAAAGGAGGCATTTTAATAATTTGTTTTTATAATGAATATATTAATACAGAACAAGTCTCCAGTAGCCTTGATCTTTTAACGCGCCTTCTTCTTCTCGAGCACGCAACTGCACCGAGAACCTTGTCTGACGTCGTGCCGGCAGGTTCCGACTTGAACAAGTGATTTTTCTTTCTTTTTTTTTTTTCTGTCTTTCTGCGCGGCATTTAAATACAAGCCACGGGGGCCTCACTCGGAAGGATTAGGTCACAGTTGAGATGGAGAAAAGATCTGGGGTCAATCCGACTGGATCCAATTAGCCGCCTTCGACGGGAGGCTGTGACAAGTGCCCGGCTCCGCAGCGACGCTTCTTTTTTTTTTTCTTTTTTTCTTACCTCTGGGTGGGGGTCCACGCTGGCCGAGCGATGGAGGAGTCAAGGAATAATAGAAGAACAAACAAGTCACGACTCCAGGAGAAAAAACCCCACCAGATACTCATTAGAGGAGAAACCGTGTCTCCCCTCCCCTGATCCCCCCTCCTCCTCCCTCCCCCCTTTCTGAGTATGAGCTCCTCAGATTGGATAAGATAAGAGGGATTTTTTTTTTTTTGGGCTCTTGGACACTGACAGCAATTTCTTCCACTTGGCAGAATACACAGTGAGCAGTATTGACAGCACTTTTGATAGCATTCAATTAAAGTTTTTTGAAATCTGCCTGAGGTGACAGTATTTCCACTTTCAAAGGGGAGCGATAAGTCATTTTTTCTTTCTCTGTGAAGAAGAAGAATCCCTTCCACTTGTGCCTCCCTTCTCCTGCTTCTTTCAAAAGCGATGTCAATTATTCATTTTTAAACTATAAATTTTTGGTCTATTTGATGTGTTTCATTCAAGAAGGAAAACAGAACGAAAGTTTAACGGGCGGTGCCATCGCTGCCAAAGATGTCAGACTACAAAACTCCGTGAATAAGTTCACCTTCACTTGGTGAAGTTTTATTAATTTTCTTATCATATCCCAAATTACAGCTGACACTACGATCCATGACCAGTCGATTGTCTCTGTAGGTAGCAGCACCTGTTAGTGGCTGAGAAAGAAATGGAGCTGCAGGTGAACAGATTAGGGTTAGTTGGTGTTAGTGTTAGGCTTAGTGTTCATGTTCATTGGTGTTAGTATTAGGCTTAGTGTTAGGGTTAGTTGGCGTTAGGGTGTAGGGTCAGTTGGTGTTAGTGTTAGGCTTCATGCTGAGGTTTGTTGGTGTAAGGGTTAGGCTTAGTGTTAGGGTTCATTGGTGTCGGGGCTAAAAAAGTTGCTGTATTGAGGATGCTTCATTGTGACTGGGTCTGAGAGCTGCTCAACATTTGAGCAACAACAATAATGACTGAGGAAACACTTCACAAAAGGCATCACTACAGTGTGAAGCCTTGACTTGGTGTTCGTTACCCAGACTCCAGTCCGATCAGGCATCTGTGCAAGATGATGGACAAAAAGGTCCAAGTTATTAGGTTCTACTGACAGAGTTCAAGGATCTGCTGCTGATGTCTTGGCACCACAGGCACAGCACCACTTCAGGCGTGTGGTTGAGGACCTGCTTTGACAGGAAAAGGGCAGCAAAAAGTGGGCCGGCACAGTTTCAGGCTTCAGGTGATGGTACACGCATATACTAGCTCCAGTAAATATTGTTTGCTGCGCGGAGAAATTCGAGCCCCCTCAAGACCTAAATAGTTCATTTCCAATGCATGAAGCTAAACCTCAAAGGGAATGAAGCTGATCAGAAGGCAATCTTTCCAGTATGGCATCTTCATTATTGAGTGAAAAAAACACTTTTGCAACAGATAAAAGTAATTACACACGTAGAACATTGCTTCCAGGTACGACACTCTTTTGAGTTGTCAAGACAGTAAACAAGTGGTAGAAATGAGGGCTGAGGGTATCAGTGGCTCTTTGAAGTGTTGTTTAAATTAAGCACAGTGGCTCGCCTATTCCCCTCCACTGCGGTGGAGACGGGAGCCGCGGCTCAGGCAGGAAGCGTCGCGGCCTTGGCACCCCCGTCGCGGGGACCCTGGACAGTGGCCCCGAAGCAGGAAGCGCCGGGTGCCGGACTAATCACATTCAGGTCCCTGAACAAGCGCCTTGTGGGCCAAGTCCTGCACAGCTGTGAGAGCCTCTGAACCGTCACCAGCTGGCCCGAACAGCCCATCCAGAGAAGGTTATTGACGGGGCAGGAGGGGGCCGGCCAAGACCCCGGCCCACGCTCAGACTCATGAAGGGGACAGAACAGTCCTGAGACAGTCTCATTTTTGAGATTTTATTCCTTTCTGTTTTCACCACAAACTACGATTGGCACTTATATTGGCCATAGTATCCCTACTATACAACAGTACTACCTATTATCATGCTGATGATAGGGTCCACTGTCCAGCCACTGCTATTTATATCACGACTGCAGCTTCACCACCAGCGCTAAAGATGTATATTCCATGTTAAAAAATAGAGCTTAAATTACAATAGAATTACTTTTAGTCTATTTAGCCAACTGATATGTTTTTTTGACACTCTTCATTTGCATTGTCGACAGTTGATTTGGTTTATTTGCTCTTTGCTGGACTGCTGACCTGTCCTGCATGTATCCCATTTTCGCTCGAGCTCATCAACTCACATTCGACAAAGCAGAAGAGAACATCAAAAGGCATCTGTACATTCAAGCAACGACGCGGATGCGAGTCTGAACCCTTTCGCCTCAGCCATGATTTGCATGCTTTGTGTTCACGCGACGGTAATTTGTAGACATGGCCATGCAAAGTCAGACCGTATCCCTCATATCCTCTCACAATCCCCCCTCCCCACACTCAACCTTCAGCATATAAAAGGTCACATCCCGTCTTAGCTAATAGGGATTTGCCGTTCTGAAGGGCCGCTGTCATTGTTGTACGACCTGGAATCCCAGATCAGATCATCCAGTGCTCCAATTAAGCATTCCTCTGGGTTTCAGCTCGCCAGCCAAGACCAGATTAGTTATAATGCTGAGGCACATCATGTGTGCTTGTAATTGAGGTTTGAAAGGCTTGTTTGCTCGAGCGTTGCTCTGCTCGAGTGGTTATTTGTGACACAACTTGATTGGAAGCAAACCCTTTGCAAATAGAACTGAAATATTATGCTTTTAGGTTCAAGCAACTGAAGCACGAAAATGCAAAAACATCCTCAGAAAGCAGTGAAAGTGAACCTTGGGAGAGCCTTTTAAGTATGCACGTCTCAAGAAACGGCAGATAAACAGCAAAATACAGCTCTCAGCATCTCCACTGTAGAAATGTGTTTTTGAATCATCAGGCGAGCACACTAAGTGCTGAAGATAGCCGCCTTTATTAACTCCAGGCACCTTTGCTGGAATTCCTTTCCTCCTACAAGGTCTTCAGCTTCACCAGAGGAAACAAACAGTCTCTGCGGAGAAGGATTCAGGGTCGTCGCGGTTACATAAAGAGGAAGGTCAAGAAAAAACAACATATCGCGCAATGTAACACAGAGATCTGCAAACAGTTTGACAAGGAGCAGTTTTGGGGAGCAGTTTTTTTAATGGTATCCAAATGTTGGGCTTATTTTAGATTCAGCAGCTGTGTTTTCATCACATCGGTCAGTTTGCCTGAAATCTGGCCACACGAACATGCGACATGGTCGCTAGGTTTAGCTCTGGAACTGAACTGTGGTGAGCCCAGCTTTGCTTGAGCTTTCAGATATGACTGTCATCCCACAGCGAGATATCCGGGCTTCCCATTGATAACCTTTTGATAAGAACTGCTTGGCATGGTGAAGCACAGCTGCAGGTGTTCAGTCAACAGTCTGAAGCCGACATTATTCACAACAGCAAGACGCCGGCACAGGATGAACTGCTACGACAACCCAAACAGCCACAATGTTCAACATGTTTTGTTTTTTTCAATGATTTTATTGTGTTTTTTTTTTTACCATATATTCTAACTGGGTCTCGGTAATTGGGGTTGTCGTCCAATCAGGAATGCCCAAACCAAACATTTTGCCACTTTCCTTGGTTTTGTTTTTATGCTACCAATGCTGAAAGAAGGTCTCAAGTCCATCTCATGAGCATGTTTGGTCTTGGTCTTTGTGCTCTAACAGTCACGCTTTTTGTCATTACTGTATTTTTTTTGCTGCTGACGATGGCAGCGAAAAACGGCCGAGAAAGGAACAACCAATCTGTGTTTGGTGCAGGTAATTAAAGGGACTCTGTAATCAAGGGAACTCCAGTGGAACCTCATTCTATGTGATCTTCAAAATGTAAGCATGCAATTAATCCAGAGAGAGACGGCGAGTCGCATGTGAAAAGGGTGAGTGAGTGTGAAAAGAAAGAAAGACTCAATGGCATCAATGTGTGCTGCTGCCGCAGAGAGGAGACTCCAGCTATTGGGAAGAAGAGCAGAATCACTTTTGAGTACTTAGTTACATCTGTGAATGCGGGGGTCAGGTTTTCAACAGGCTCCAGAGCAAGATGAAGACGATACTCAGTGAGACTGATGTGACCCTGACATCAATGTTCAAAACCTACAGGAGGCTCTGAGGTTCAAAGAAACTCGTTTTCCCCCCTGCGTCTCTTTATCTTCCTTGTCTTGACTTTGTATTTTTCTGCAACCAACAAGAATTTGGCAACAACAGGCTGTGGGAGCAACATCCCTGCTCTCCTCGCACTAAGAGACCCTCATTGTTGAAAGGGCCAATCAGAACAAGCTGTCAGCCAATCACGGAAGGCTGTTTGAATGTTGACCATTGTTACCAATATTGTCAGTCTCTTTTGAACAATGAAGCTTAATTCAATAAATCTGCCTCCGACTGTTTTGTTCTCCTTTTTTCCTTGTTTGGATTGACTGCTCAGCCCTGTTTTTCCTTTGGACTGGAGTGAGTTGTGTGTTTACGAAATTCTTTTCCTCTCAAGTTTCACAGATTTCCCAACACATCATTTTAGGGTGGATGTTGTGGAGCCGTCATGGGAGAGAGACTTCTTCACCCTGCGCCACGCCTCCACATCTGGTTTGATTCATCAACATCTCATTGTAAACACCTATTCTGTTTTCAACTGGAGGAACAGAATCTATGACAACCCAGAGAGAGAAACAACAGCGAGAAAGTGCAGGATCCAGGGTAGGACAGGAGAGAAGTTGTGTAATGAACTGTGGGCCTCTGTTTCTGACTGCAGGTCACTTTCGGCCGCATCACAGCTTAGGCTCGACCAGTCAGCATCAGGAGATGGAATGTGTCTCTCCTGCATCTTTTCCCAAAGCCTCAAATGTATAAGACCTGGACACCCTGGAGTTGCATGTGCAGTTCATGTCTTTAGTGGACCCCTTTTGAAAGCAGGGCAGTAGAAACTTGCTTTTGTTGCACTGTTGACTCAACTTTGTTGTTCATGTTTTAATGTGGACGGAAAAATCAGACACAAATCCAAACTGAAACAACTTTTTCCAACATGCTGCAGTAACAATTGCAGTAGCTGCTTGTTTTTATTATTGTATTGCTGCCTAATGGCTCATGAATATTTCTCTGATTAATACAGTCAGTATGCATTTCATTTGCTTGTTATTTATTTTTCGTGGCACCCAATTTGTTGTCAGGTTCACAAACATGTCGACAGAGCTCATTAAATACTTGATTATTTACCTCAACTCAAACAAAATGAATGGGTGTTTTCCTGTCACGAGTACCAACGTGTATGTGAAACATCAGAAGGTTTGTCTTGAATTGAGAACAGTATGTGGAGTGTTCCCAAGAAAATCTGGATGCAGTACACATTACTGAAAGTCGGCTGCTTACTGGGTCACTCCACCATTTTCCCGATGTAAAAGCGGGACTGGAAGCAACCTTCATGTTAAGGGACGAACAACCCGCAGAGCACAACAGAAGCGCAGTAAAGTAGGATTTGGTTCCCTTGTTACAGTCTGTACTCCAGGTCCACATTCACAGAGACATCCCAGCACCTGGAGACAGGTTCTTAAGCCATGTGAATCTGCACCTGAAGTCAGACTGCTTGCAGCAGTTATGTAGTTAATGAGACAAACCCGGTAGATGACTGAAGCGGTGGTACATGAAAAGAATCAGGGGGGAAGCATTGGAAGACCTAAAGTGAGTTGTAACCCACTTTGCTGCCACTGACGGTAGAACCTCTCCCCATAACAGGCCCTGGGCTTGTTATGCTAATAGAGGTACATACATCCAAGTGAGAAACCAAGAGCCAGAGTCGAGGCTGGAGTCTGTCTGTTGAAATCTTCATTATAGCCCATGTTCACTTCATCACATTACAGTCCTCTGCGTTTGAAAAGGGAGGTGCTTGTTTCATATCCAGAGAGAGATTATTGCTGAATTCAGGCATAGGACCAACAACTGGCTTTAGAGGTTTGAGAAATCAGTGTTTAATTTAGGAACGTGGGAACGGAGACACGCGGAAGTCGTTGCGGGGCGGACATGGTTTTTCTGTGTCCGGGCTGAGGATTGCGAAGCCCTCAGAGAAGGAGGCGATTGGAACAGTGTTTCTCATCATTCCCGAGCCGCTGGGTCATGGTTTAAACACTAATCCCTGAGGATGAGCGAGGCGGAAACATTCACCACAGCATGCTCCGAAGATTGCACCCCTTCTGTCTGGTCACATGCTCACACATCACACAAAAAAAGGAAAGAAAGAAAAATAGGAGGTGCTCAAGGGATGGAAAAGGGCAGCTGTGCAGTCAGTCGCCCTCTGCTCTGCCATTCTCAGCGGGTGGGGCGGGGGGGGATGGGAGGGACCAATCCTAACGATTCATCCAAATGTGCGACAGCAGCTGGAAGTGGAAGTGAACTCTTGCAGGCCGTGGCCCCGGTCTGACATTATGTCGCGGACCAAAACAGATTACTTCCGCATCGTTTCATCTCTGAAATCGATAACCCCCCCCCCCACTACCACCACTACCACCACCACCACCCCCTCGCCGAACGACCACGGGCGCTGTCCTGACATTCACTGAGCGATGGCACCGCGCGACTCCTGCAAATAAGAGCCAACAGGTGGAGGTGTCAGTCAGAAGTCAGAGGCAGGCACCACGCCTGGCCCTGCCGGCAGCACATCCCTGCCAGTTTAATTATTGTTATGCTGTCACAGAGGTAATTTGTCGAAATTGCAGTGCTGTGGTGAGCCGTTTCGGAGGCTTGCCAGTTTGTCTTGCAGCGCAGAACAAACAGGTACAGTGCCGCTTTGATTAAAACGAAAAAAAAAAGAAAAACAAACAAACAGGAGAGACGTGTCCCTGGTTGTTGGCCGGGCCCTTCCCTTTAGTACAGCAGCCACCATTATTACCGGACTCAGATCTAATTAATGGTTCAATTACTGAACAACCGCTGTCCTCCTGTTTAATTGCCGAGGAATCCATTAAGGTCCAACCCTCCCACTAGGAAGAAACAGATCCTTGATAAAAATGTGGCCAATCTGGGATCCAGTTACCGGAGTATCGAGCAGGCAGTCGCCATTAAACCTCAAGGCAGTGGCACACTAAATGAGACAATTACAGAAGCAATCCACGGTGCAAGAGAGAAATGCAAATAGTTGAAAATATAAACCTTAAAGAGTGCTGTTTGTGAGAAACAAACATTTGAGTCATTAACAATCAATACTGAAACAAAGGGCCACATCTTAGATGACTAACTTCAAATGTCAGAACATTCGCTTGTGATTTTTAGCTCTGATGTCCTAAAGTTTACTCCAAAACAACAAAAGAGCACGAATCAAGCTTGAGCATTTTTTTTCCCCCCACTCAAAAATAGCCGCATTCATCACGCTTCTGCAGGCACATCAGCCGATGCATTGTGAGAGGTATTTCATGTCGTGATGCACCTTGAACCTGGGAGTGAGCCGTGAGTCACCGAGGCTTCGCCAAGACTGACGATCACATTCCATTTTTTTTCCCCCCGCGCATCAGGCCGCAATCCCATCGTCCCTCATTACGCGCCTCAAACGAGCGCGTCCGGAATCGAGCGCGCCGGTGACAATCCTCACTTCCAGCCCCCGTCCGCAGGGGTTTAGTCACGACGTCGCGTCCGGAGGGAGACGTGGATGACCGGGGGGAATTAAAAAAAAAAAAGAAAAGGGGAAATTATGAAACAGGCTTGGTTATTCAGCACATGGTCATGCAGAGCTGCCACGTCGGCGCTTTCTGAAAATAATGAGTCGACGTCAGACACCGAATCGCCTGCGATCTTTTTTTTTTTCGTTAGTGCTGGTCTGATGGCCAGAGAGGAGCACAAACACCCTCTCATCAACAGAGCCCCACTGCCACCAAACCGTCCCGTTTCCTGTGAGAAAGGCAAACATGAAAACCTCTTCTCTTGCGTCTGTTGTCTCATCAGTCCACCTCCTTCTTGTCTTCACACAATCCTCGCCTTAAAGTGTCCGTCTGTGTCTCATTAACCCCGCATCTCCTTCTGTGGATGTAATTCTGACATGATTTCCTCTTCCTTTGATGACTCCTTGGCCAGTGGTTATAAATTCCTGGAAACGTCCTGTCTTGAGCTGTCCTCTGTTGTTCAGGTTGTTGTTTTGAGAAGTGTTAAGTCCTCTTCCCTCCGACACCTCGGCTCTATCCATCCATCATTAATGTGGTTGAAATCCCGTTTTATCACAGATGAATCCTTGTGATTTGCAGGTGTTTAGACTTGCGATACTCGAGTGGCAGATTCCGTCCAGCAGTCACTGCGTTGGCCTGCCTGCCTTGCTGCCTGCCTGCAGGACCCGCTGTCACACGTCCCCGGAGGACCAATTATTCTGTAGGTTTTCCCCAAAGTCCGACCACGGGGGCACATGAATAGAGTGTCACGCTTGAATAAAATATTACGTGAGACAGAAGATGGAGGTTCATGCTATGGCCCGGTGGTTACATCAGCCGGTAGGCTGGAAGCCTGTGTGGTGGCATTGTTCTCTGTGAACGTCCAACAATGAGGAAAATTACGTTCGTCGACATTTAAAAGGGATGAAACGGCGTCGGATCAAAGAGTGTTTTCCTTCCTGTCAACATTTCTCGTGCTGCACTTTCAAAGGTTCACACTGGTTCTACAACGCAAGTTGGTGTCAACTCAGGAACAGAATCCACCAGGAAAACTCCCCAGTGTTTCATTGGTATTGTCCTGATCTCAACATGAACTGTGTGAAGGTCTGCGGCAGGAGTTCAATCAAAAAAAGGGGAAAAAAAGGGGGAATTAATGAGTTGCGTAAGATTTATTTTATTTTATGGGCCACATGCACTTTCTTTGGATCTCAGTGGAGCAATCACTGGATCAAAGGCAAACACAGCTGAATCTGTACCTCTGTTTTTTTTTTTTTTAATTTACATTCATTGCAGTTTTTTAATCAACGTCATCATGCATGTTTATATCTCTGTTTTGTGAAATAAATAAATAACACACTGCATTTTGATGTCAAAATATTAATAAGTGACCAATTCAGGCAAACAGTGAAAAATAAAATGAAATAAATATCCCTGCGAAGTCCTCGGCCCAAAATACCCGCCAAAACATTATTTAAAGTGTTAAACATGCCGCTGATTTGCTCCAAACGAACGAGCCGTTTCCATCAAGTCAGGGGAAATGCCGTGGCAATCCACAGGAGTCAGGCCTGTCCGGCCGCCGGCCATCTAACAGGTTTGAAGGTCAGCGCCTCAAAGGCAACTGATACTCCTGACTGCAGCTCTTTTCGCTCGTCATCCATTTTGGCAAATGGCAAGACTGTGCTAATCAATCAAGTGCCGTCAAAAGGCCATACAGGGAAGGGGTGGTAGGAGGCGGCCGGGGGGGGAGGCCAAACAGAAGCCCTGATCCTCTGTATCGACGGCCTGGATTACAGAGGATCACCCTTCAGGCTCGCTACGTGATTTGGCCATAACTCCAGTGCAATCCTATGATGATAACTGCCAACTTCAGAAATCAAACAGCGCTCATTTGTCCTGCTGCTTATCTGCCAGTTGGTAAAAAGGTCGGCTGTGCAGAAGGAATGTTGCATCTCTGCTGCGCTTCAGCTGCTGAGCGTTTTTCTTTTTTTTTCTTCTTTTTTTCAAAGGTGGATCTTCAAAACAAAAATTGGATCTTTTCCAACATCAAAAACCAGAAGTTTGTTCCAGCAGAAGTAGAGAACGTCTTCGGGCCCTGATTTACTAAGATCCCTGTTTGCGCGCGGAGGCGCGCAAACACTGCGCCTGGGCTCAGTGGGCGGTCTGCGATAGATCTACAGCGTGAGCGACAAACACGCACCAACAGGATTATTTTAATGATTATTAAGTGCGTGTTCAGGCACTCATCTGTCTGGAAAGCCTGAATGGAACGCCGCTGAGTGCGCTCCCACCACGCGCAGGATTAATCGTTAAAGGGCCAGGATCTACTTATGGTTTGTGTGTACAGAAACGTGTGAAAAGTCTTTGCACCCCCCGAAAAAATGTACAAACCGGTTTACTACTGAGCGGGGGGCTAAGTGCTGCGACGTTCAAATATGCAAAATAGCAGCTCCATATCGAGTTAGTATGTTTGCCACTATGAATATGCAACATGGGCCAATGTGCAATGTTGAAACACTCATTGGAACAAGTTGCCTTTCCAGCCATTTTGAAGCTCTTGGAGGTACTCAGAGTGGATTTGGAGCCAGATGACTTCATGGCCTCGATAGAGGTGCAACCATAACTTCCTGGTCCACCTGGTCCAGCGTCAGTCATGAAGGTGCAGCTCTTAGTTAACGCAGCTCAGACTCATATTGCTTAAATTTCTGCAATCAACAGATGTCTTTGCAGGAGCTCGTTCAACTATTTTGGAGTTTCACTTTGCACATTCGTCCCTCCAAACTCGTCAAACTAGGAAACAAGTTACACCCTCATTTGTGCACGAAAATTATTTTTATGCTTGCAATTTGTGATCTTAGTAAATCTGTCCTTAAGTACAAAAATGGGAGTGCTACAGTGCACTCAAAGCAAAGAGAGAGAAACGTGACATTGCAGCTCATCTACGCTTCGGAAAGATGAAGAGATGTGGAGGCCAAAGTAGAAGTAGGCTTCAGAAAAAGAAGCCATTGTGTAGTAAAATTAAAAAGGGTGAAGGTCCAGCTGAATGAAACCTCTGTGTAACTGCAGCTCTGCAGTGAACAGTCGCAAACGCTTCCAGCCGTAGTGAGTCGCATTGTGCGTGTGGTGAATGGATCATTAGCGTACACGCCTCAGTATTTTAGGAGATCTGGTAGAAATACCGACTTTACATATTTATGAAGGAAAATGTGCTCAATGGGCGAAAGGTGCCGTCATGTACATCCGTCAGTCCTCCACACACGTGAAATTAGACTGATGTGTGCGAAGTTTGCGCTTGTTTCTTCATGTGCAAACCGTCAGTCGATCGGGCTCTTGGAGTTAAGTTCGAGCTCTTCTAAAACAGCGACACACACCTGACTGATTCTTCTTTCCTTCACCTCGGGAGGAGCTCATGCAGTAAACAGATGTTGGGCTTTTGTGCTCACGAAATCAGACTTGCAGGAGGAAAAAAAAAACCCCGTTGTCTTTGTGAGCTTGACAGGTTGGTAATTAACAGCAGTGAGTCAGCAGTTGTTTCACCAGGAAAGGTGGCATTTGAATCACGCTCGCAGCATAAATAGATTGCTCAAAGATAACCTGTGGAGGGGTTTGACGCGGCACAGTGGAGGGAAGAGAGAAAAAAAACAAGAAAAAGCAAAAACTGTTTTGATGAGCAGGTTCCCAATTTATGTCCGACGCAGTCCGTGCTCGGCTAACGTGCACACAAGAATGCACCTAAAGTGCGTGGCAGTTTGACAGTGCTTTATTTTTAACCGTTGCAGGTTTTACACCAGGTCGGCTCCTTTATAGGTTGAATATGTAGGATTTTTACTAAAAGCTAAATTTAAATACAAAACGAAACTCAAAAAGATGTTTAAAGGGGTGCAGAATGGAAATATAGTGATTCCATAAAAGAATATATTTCTCCTGAAAATAATTCTAATAAATTCTGATACATTTTTTACATATTCAACCTTTAAGCCGAACGCTCCGAAAGCTGACAGAATGAAACAAATATGTCACCTCATTATCCGACCAAGTACGACCTTCGTTTGTTCCCATTGAACCTTCCCCCCCGCCCTCCCCCAACACGACCTGCCAGCTGCAGTTACGCCAGGCTGCCAGTTTCGCCGTCAGCTCCGAGACCACATCCGACGACCGATAAGCCGCAGCGCGAGTGTTAAGATAAACGCGGCAGGATTTGTGCAATAGTTCCCGCTTTACACGCCCGAGACAGTTTGGAGATCTGCAAGATCAAACGCCGCGCTAACCCCCTTCAAAATGTCACTCCTGTCTGAAGCTTTGAGCCGTGTCGCGAAGAGGAGCTCCGTGATCAATACGCTCGTGGGTTCTCTGTGAAAAAAAAATGGAGAATCTGGTTTCAGCAGAAAGATATTTCACACAATTACATCATGGATCAGACTGTACACGGAGAAGAAAAAAATAACCCAAAAAAACATGCTGAACATTCCCAGTAAATCACCGCATTCATTTCATGCGGCTCATGCGTCGTCCAATTACACATTGTTGTCACGTCGCCGGATTGCAAACGCGTCGTTAGCAGCCATCTATTTTGTGTTTCGCGGAGGTTTAATGAAGTCGTGAATCAACGCAGGACTTCATTACTTTCCCCCTCACGATAAATCCGCATGTAAATATTACGTGCCGTGAACTTTTGGCTGGGATTAAATAATTGAAGCTCGGATGGCGAAATGATTTTTATTCCATATCAATAACTTTGAGTGCTGTCTGGATTTGTGACATTAATGAAACATGACTGAGTCGTTTCAAGATTAGGGGGAGCACGAGTCAGACCAAGTGGAAGTTAATTGCTGGATAAACACTGAGCACTTTCATTTCATTCATTGCTTTGATAATTATTCCATTTCTCCTCAAATGTAGAACGGGACACCTTTTCATCTCATCATACAATATATAATGAGAGCTGCTTCTTTCACACTGCAAACAGAAAACAAATGTGACATACAAATAGTGCGTTTGAACATCAAAATGCCTGTGCCAGCTGAGGTTCCACTTTGGTTTATGTGGCGTTTAGGGTCAAGTTGTCAGTTAAACACAAGGCTGTCAATTTAAGCTCCTCCCCTCTGTTGCCAGATCTTCTCTCGACAAAAAACTTTATACGGATCAAAATTCTGTGTCTGCAATGGCTTAACACCATGTGAGCATAAAAAAAGAGAAGTTTAATAAAGTCTGAAAGATCAAATTCATGGTTTAAAAAAAAGTTAAATGTTTAGCAATTTATAGCAGTCTTTTTCCTGAGCTGGCGGTGCTTCCCTTCAATGTCCCAAAGACTTTTCATTGACGTGATAACGTGAGTTTGTCTGGTTTCGGCTGCTTGCTCAGCGCCTCACCCTACAAAGAGGTGGACCCTCGGTGTCTCTGGGCAGCTTTGGGGTCTGCATGAAATGTTGAACATCGTCTCCTTATTTGAGCTGCGCGAGAAACTCCTGAAAACAGCCACATGCGTGCGCTTGCTGAGAATGAGAGCAACAAGTGTCAGCGCGCTGTCGGCCGTCCTCTCCGTCACGCAGCGACTAAATCATTTCTATCACCTTGACCAAGAACAAGAGTCCGTGCTTGATATCGTCCAATGTTAAAAATCACACAGACAATTACGTCGGTGCTCAGTGTCGTTGCAACTGGACTCGTTGCTAAAAGTCGGAGGCTTTCTGCATTATTGATGAGGGTGCGAGTTCCCAGGATACAAGCCTCAGAAAACTAAGATATCTAGAGAATGAGGCCCGGCTGGAGCATCGATCCGAACGGTGGATAACGACAGGCAATTTTTGTAATGAAGAACTCCTCTTGCCACAATCTTCAGCGCTCCGATCACAGCTCCATTCACTGGCTCGCCAGTTTACCTCCATCAACCCAAACAGCGAGCCCACAAGTGCTGATGCGCGAGTCCTCTCTTTCCCACGGCCTCCAGAATTCTCGGCATTTGCAGATATTCGATCCATTTTCGCCTTCTTGTCTCCTCTTTCCTGAACGCCACCTGCTCGATACAGTCCAGTTTGGGAGCGCTTGATGGGTTGGGGTTTTTTTGGGCCCCGTCGGGAACGCGACGGATCGAACGTCGGTGCTGTTTGGGAGCTCGCATGACTTTCTGGAGCTGAAAGCCAGACAGTCCCTCCTTTTTATTCTTCCTCTCTTGTTGTTTGCGCCGATTTTTCTGCTCACACGTGGCGCTCGTGACTTCGCTTCAATGCCCGGCTGTTTCAAATGAATGAAAAGCCCTCTTATACACAAATCCATTTCCACTGTCTTAATCATGCATGAAGAGCTCCATTACATTATTTTTACTCTCATTATCAGCCCAACACAAAGGCCTTTCGGAGGCCTTTAGCCCCTTTATGATTAATCAAAAGCACTTGAGGCTGACAGCTTTATATCTGATACCTTTGAAAAAAGTGCGTCCAATTTTCACGCTGTAATTTTAATGGCGGCAGTGGAGAAATGGGAGTCACTGATTGCCGTCTCCGTGTAGCTTTAATGTAGTCGGCCAGTCTTTGCGGGAGCCGGCCCTCACCCTCCCTCCCTCCCTCAACCTCCTTTAGATGTGATGGAGGCGGTTGCCGGGGGGAGGGGCTGGGGGGGAGAGACGGAGGTTTGGGAAACCACACTGTGCCGCCTGAACAAACAGAGTCTCGTCAATCATTACCAAGCAGATATGTTGGGGGGAAAAATGCCTCATTAATGGATTAATGAATCACAATATAAAAGGTGTCGGCGTCTCCGCTGGCCGGCTCACAGCCGTATACGCTCATGTCAGTTTTATTGATCTGGCCCCGCGCGCGGTGATATACAGTCGCAATCTAATTGCACTCAGCGAGGGGTTTTTATGGGTGGATGCCGGGAAAAGGACGTTTATGTCTGGCTGCTGGAGCTCACCTCAAGTCAGGTTGTTTTTTTTTGTCATCGGGTTTCCCGGGGAGGCAATGGCAACTGTCATTAAAAGTAATCACTGATGAGGGAGAATTTGGAGAAAAAAAAAAAAACAGAAAGGGCACTGTATGTTTTATTAATATTCTTTGCAACAATCACTTCATAGCTGCAAGAGGTAAGAGCAGAAGCAGGGAATACTGATGAGATCATTTATGGGTTTACGCTCACAGTTTCAGACAGAACTGTCGCGCTGAAGTGAACGGGCTAATATGAAGCTTTTGTGAAGTTTGCGCCTACAAAAAAAGAAGCAACCTGAAGAAAAAAAAAAGGATCAATACTTCATCCAACAGGAAAAATACCATGAAAATTGATGTCACTACGTATGAAGCAGTCTTCTCGAGCAAAACAGCTTGGATAAACTGCCATCCTTGGAGTGATGCTGCGACTGAGAGCTTCCCAAGGTCGTGGGGGGGGGGGGGGGGGGGGGGGGGG
>JAUESF010000012.1:17395405-17418235 GCA_032274765.1 Malacoctenus tetranemus | reverse complement strand
TTCCAAGAAACCGGACACACTGTGGTTTGTGCAGCTCGCAGTGGAGAGGATGCTTCTTTCTCCTCACTCTGTAGAGTCGGAGGTCAGGGGGAAACATGCACGCACGCACACACGCACGCACGCACGCACGCACGCACGCACGCACACTCTTTCTTTAACTCAGTGAATACGCATTTGATGAAATCAGACTGTGGGTCAAATGGGTCAAGAGCAGTTGTAAGACATCTTTATAACCTGCAGATGACTCCAAACTGTTCTCAAGTTAAGCAGACAACCCACTGGGAATGTTTTAAAGTTTCTTGAAAAACAGGAAGAGGATATTTTTCAATTTTTTATGGATTTTTTTGAAGACCCATCTTGCCCGCAGGCTGAAAGTTCGACATGGTAGCTTTTCCCTCCTCCATCGCTAGCTTTAGGTTTTGTCACTTGCAGCACCAACTTCAGGCTGCAGGTCCCACAGAAATCCATTTGGACTTGCTGTTGACGCAGAGAACTTAATCAACACCTCCACTGCTTTGCAGAGCTCCTGGAAACCATAGTGGAGCATGTGTTACCATATGAAAGGCCTCATGTTTAACAAGGTCGCTGCTGTGAGCGCTGTGATGTGCACGGTGCTAATGGTCTCTAAGAAAAGCCACTTTTCACGCCATGGTTGTGTGGCCATGGTTGCATCAGCCTGTGCAGATTTCACGGAGGCCGAATGGAGGCGGAGCTAATCTCGCCCCACCTCTGTTGTGCCTTTCGACCGGCGTCGGAAGCACTTAGAGAGTCACGGCAAAGGTTAGGTGATGTGAATGGGTAAGTGGGCACAGCGGGACCACTCTCAGACACTAATGAGTTGCAAGTTGCATCAGTGATATTTCTGCTGCAGCAGGAACTCACTCTGGGTGGTACCAAGACTTTTCTCACCATGGTAACCAGAGGCTAATGATGATGTTTGTCAGAGTGGGTTAAAATTACATTGTACCACTGAATCAAGATAATCGGCACTTGTGGTGAATGGATTGTATAACCTTTGCGTAACGCAACATTGTAAAGTTATCGTCGTTACAAGGAATATTATGTAGCGGTGTGTTGTTGTGCTACTCTTGCATCCTCCTCCCAATGCACACATGGGCTGTCTCTGGCTACTTTGTCCCCTGCCCACACTTTTACGAGTTGCTTAATGGGTCAATTTGGAGACTCTTAACTGGGTAACAACTCTTAACAACACGGTTAACTGCGTGTGATCTTGATCTTTCCTATATTAGCCCTGTAATGAACCAGCAACCTGCTCAAAATGCCTCGTTTGCATATTATGAGCTGGGATGGGGTCCAATTCCTGCGACCTACAAAGTGCGAACAGAGCTGGTCTGGTCGGGATGAGGAGACAGGTGTTGTTAATAGATAATCTACCTTATTTTTTTACCCACATAGAAAGACTCCTGTTTATCATTAACATTACTGGGTTAGGGGGAAGTACGAATGTCAAACACGCCTCAGGGAATGAAACTGAACCCACACGAGCAAGAGTGACAAGCAGCATTAGTTGACGGCTCGCTGGTAATCATGGACTAAAACCAAGACGTAAAGAGGGACAAAGCTTGAGGACCACATGACACAGCTTTTCTGCTTCACTGTGACAGCCTATTGTAATTTTCCTCCCTCCATCCCAACATACAGGTTGCCACGGTGAGGAATAAAGAGATTTGGCAAAACCTTGTAAGTTGCTGAGGAGGCACATCTTGGATTTGTGTCAGAGGCGACGTTGCCAAAATATAAACACACCTCGCTAATCACATTGCATATGCTTTGAGATTAGCGTAGCTCCAGAGTAAGAGTCATAGGCCCGGCAATGCGCCTTCCCCCTTTGACTTCAATGAAGAAGTGAAAAAGGTGTGCGTATCCCTGGACACTTGCGCTGCTTCGAAACCCAATCAGCAGCACTCCATGTGACGAGTGTTCACATGTGATCAAGTGGCCACATGTTAAAACACTGCAACAGCTGGATGTAATGATTTTTCCACCTAATCCGGAGAACGTTTCAAAGTGCTTTTGACAAGAAGCGACACTATCGACAAAATCATGATTTAAGCTTGTGTTGAAGCAGGTTTCCCGTTCAGCCACTCAGCTGCTCTAAATTCTGCCATTAGGTATGAAAAAAAAAAACTTAGTCGGAATATTCTGACAAAACCTTCAAAATAAATCCCAAAAGTGCTCCCGCTGCGCTAAATGAAACGGTGCACTTTTCAGAATACTTTTGTCACATCTCCGGAGTGTATCGGGAGAATGATAGGTGTGAGTCGAGCTGTCACACATTTGTCATACTTTAGAGAGAGAGCGGGAAATGTGAGAAGTTGACTTCCCGATTCTGAGGCACATTTTGCACCCAATGACAGCAGGTTTTTTATTGTCTTTATGAAAGAGAGAACTCGCATGAATCGTGAACTCATGAGACACTGTGCGATTGTGCACCCAGTAAATGACGCCTAATGACGCCACTGTGTTTTGGTAAGTGATTGCCGGTGTGCAATCAAGAGCTGACAAGTGATTTGAAGTCCTGACAAACCCGTTGCTGAGATGATCGAGTGCCAGTTCGCCCGGTTTCCAGCATGAACTTCAACACCGAGGATAATTTTAAAAACGACATCAGATAAAATCAGAGACTGTTGAGAGGTCAAGCTTGTTTCACTTGACTGTCGATGGAACCTTCTCAAAAATAATGCTTGTTCCTTGAAGTTCCTACTTCAGTGAGTGAATCAACTCAAAGTGAGAGGACTTGTGAATTTCCAGTCAGCTGTTCTCTCACAAACATCTGCTAATTCTGCTAGCATGGTGACACCGGTGGCTTGGATGTGTTGAAGGTGGGCCAAATGAGGGCGTTTACACCAAGGATATCAAAGAAATAACCCTCAATAACAACAGCCTAAGCTGGTTGATGGCTGCATTCAAAGCTCTCTCCCTCTCTCTCTCTCTGTGGATTATTGTTTTTGAAAGCCAGTTTCAGACAGCCAGTGTTTTCGTGTGACAACAGTTTCGAAGCAAAAAAAACCCGCTTTGTCATGGTGTTTACTGCTTCTTATCTAAATATGCTTAAAGATGGCAAACGATGACAATCTTAAAGACTTTGGGTTGTTTCTTTCGCAACTCGGAGAGACCGAGCGCAGACTCCCAGCCGTGGCATTTATCTATTGTGATTGGATTGATGCTCGGTGGCAACGTGATGAATAACTTGGGTATCAGTCCTCTTTATTCTAAGCAGTCTTATCTCTCAAACGCCCATTTAACACGGACGAGGCTTCAAAACAATGACAGGCGATCCGAAAAATATTGGAAAGTTTGCCTGACTGTGTCTGGATGGATGACGCCCTCAAATTTGAGTCACTCTGCAGACAATAGTGGACAGAAAATATAGTGTCTGCGTGTCCCTCGATTACAGGTGCAATCACGAAGGAGGAGGCTGAGCCGCAATGTGAGAATGTCTTTCATTTTGCCTCCACGTTAAAAAAAATTATACACCAAACTGCAATTATGTAAAAACATCAACTCCGACTTGATAAGATAAGGGATTCAAACAATCAGGTCAAACATTAAGAAGAGACATTAAGTAGAAACCAAGTATGTCAGAGAGATTGTGGTTTATTAAACAATGATATTTATTCCACATATTTTAGGAAATGTAACAGAGGAAAGGTTCCTCACCAACCGTACTGGGATGCACGAGCTGTATGTCATGTACAATACTTCATCTTAATGAGGAGGGAAATACAACCAGGAAATAGATACCTGGTGAAATACTTTTCATAGCAGGCAAGAGAGCGACAACAAGGCAACAGGACAACATAGATATTCACACCCAAGAACAGCAGATACAGATCGCGGAGAACATCCACACTGAACCAAAATGATTTTGCTCCCATTTTTCCAAAGGTTGAACTCAAAGATCCAAAGCTGCTACCTGCGACTTCATTGGAATGCAGCGGCTCCTCTCATCTACCTGGAGTTAATGTCACCAGCGTCGAGCTGTTTTATGGCTCAATAAACGACTGACATCAGGTGTAAATGAACCCCCCCGGGGTGACGACGACGACAGGCTCTCGGACGGCTGGAAGCCTCGCCGATAAAGATGAAATGTCTTGAGGATTAAAAAGCGGCTCATGATCAAACACTTAAGAACGTCATCATAGTTGTTGGGACTGACAAATTGGGGCGACATGAGAAATCAGGATGTTGGACAAAGACTGAGGAGTCATCAGTGGGGGGGCAAGAAATGGAAAGCAAGTGTGTTAAAGCACAGAGAAAGCCGCAAAACAATAAGGACCAATCAGAAATGACATCTGGGACTATAATGAACGTTTGGTTGACACAGGGGACATGGGACAGACTATGGGGGAGCAGACATGATGCCAAGCTCTTGCTGTTCCCTGCGTGGTGGAAGCACAGAAAGCAAACGGGCATTGGGTTTTGGGTACCAGAGTGGTGGCACAGCGAGAGTGAGCGAGAGCCGCAAGGCAGCCGATCAAAATATGAAATAAATTTGGATTCGCTGAAATGAGGCATGTAACGGTCGGTCAAGAGCAGTGAATCAGTCCTCCCTCCATCACTACACGGCTAGTGGCTGCTAAGTCGACCGGGCTGAAACTGGCATGACTCAGAAGGCGACTAAGAAAGCAGGCCAACAACAAGCTACAAACAATGGAGCTGTGGACGCTCTGAATGGAAGGGCCGGGAGGATCAGGGCGCCTGCGCCGAGATACGTCGGCTTTGGATTTCTAACATTTCAAGGAAGGAATCTCCGATGTTTAATGTTCTTCTGCTCCATTCTTTCTTATGATGCGTCTGTTAAGAGCCAGATACAGTAATCGTATCACCATGTTACCTGCTTGATAAATGGCTTGCACGTCTGAAGGGAAGAAGGTGCGAGAACTGAATGAAGCAGAGACGTGTGCAACAATCTTCTTCACATTCATTACTGGGAGCTACTAATTCACACCTACCACTGGGCAGCACAGCTGTCTCCCAGATGTGGTTCTCACGTTCACTTGTGGGCTTGATCGAGTGTCTCTTTCGTCCAGTGTGAGGCTGGAAGTGAGTTCAGTTTCATCCAGCTGATGTCGCAACTGTGTGAACGTGAAGGGAAGGCTGTTTGAAAAAAGCCATCTGTGGAGAAGCTGTGTTATCATGCTTTCCTGCAGCTCTGGCGTGTTGGGCGAAGGAAGCGGCCCGACAGATGGACCGTTGGCTCGAGATGGCAACGCTGACCTGTGCAGCTGCATCCATTTCAGCTGCGGTCACAGCTGGATGCAGCCGCAAGGAGCATGGCCCACACTGGCGAGGTATGACAGCGGCGAGGGCACACTGACAGGCGGAGACTGGCTGTCAAACCCACTATGCACCGTCAAACTTTTGATTGTATGTTTGCAGGGCTGCAGCTGCTGCTGCTGCTGCTGTCGTCCAGAAGACAGACGCGCTCACGGCCACCTGCAGCAGCGCTTCAAAAGCACCGGGTCAGAGCCTGAGATCCAGTTGGTGCTTTTCACACATGTAACTTACCAGCACTGTGATCAGCTCGTCATCAGATTACCCACAATGCTTTTGAGCATCAGTTGAGATGAAACTGTGTTACTCTCGAGGTTCCCACACCAACAATTTTGGACCAGAAACAGAAAGGTTTCATCGGAGGGAATAAGGAGTTTTCAAGGAATGAATCATTTATTTTCACACATTCCACCAACAAGGACCAGAACATCAAAATCAACACTTATTCACATATTCCTCTGAACCAAGACAAACAACCACATCATCTTTATGTGTATGTGAATGCAACAAAATCAAACTGTAATTATACATACAATACAAACTAAGACGTCCTAATACATCAGCGCACACAGATGTTTAGTCCGAATCATCGATTGTCTTTATTTTTCCTGGTTTGTGTTCTGAATTTGCAAAGTAATATTGATGTTGTGTGTACAGTTTGATTGATATACATAAACACAAACACACACATATGTTCAAATACATGTACATATACATGCAGATCTCCACAAACATGCATACGAACATGTGTATGTACACAGTGGCAAGTGAGGCCCCTGAGTACCTGCCTGATTTAGTCACGTCTTGCTGTTTCAGGTCCATTGGCTGCGTACAGTCCTCGTGCTTGTTTGCGTTGCCCTAATTTGCATGTACATGCGATGGCGATGACTCGTCTATGGCCAGCGGCAATCAGCACGCAGAACACCTGAAAAAGTCAATAGAAAGGCAAATATTAACTGGAGCCAAGTGTGTATTTACGTACGGAAAAGCAAATCTTTGCACTGACACTCACAGACTGTCAATTAAGGAGCCGACAGCAGGTTTGAACCTCTGAAATGATGAAAAATGGAACCACGGTATTTACATTTTCTCATTAACATCCACCTAAAAAAAACTGTCTGTCAGCATTACTGACGTGTCATCTGATACTTGGTCCGTTTTTAATCTGCAGCACATTCACACTGTTGCACGCTCAGATGTTCACAATGACCTATTTCAGTGAACAGGGGATGCATTTTTTTTTCTTTTAGATAACCTCTGCACTCTTCGCTGCGAGTCCTCTCCGTCATGCCTCTCATTGCACTTTTGCTCCTCGCAGCACTCCAGATTTAAAGACTGCTGCTTCGCGAATCCTGCGAGGCTCCTGCTAATAAAATGTCAAATCGATCTGTCAGCTTGAGGCCCCCTCTGAATCTGGGACACCTCTCCCCCCCTCCCTTCCCAAAGGCACCATTAGCGATGCATTTTTAGAACGACTGGTGACTGGCCTTAGAAAAAAAAAAAATTAACATGAGGTGCGGCCCCGTCAGTGCGTGTCACCGCGGCACTCGCCCTCTTTAGTTCACAAACAGCAGCTCATTTAAACCTCCGAATTTACCACGACCTTTTCGGTGTATAATAACAGCTGAAGTGTGAGACCGAGAGGGGAGAGAAAAAAAAAACCCAACTCATTTTCCCCCTCAAACGTTCAACTTTGCTAGTCGTTTCCCCTCTGCTGGCTGCATGTCGTTTGTCACGATTGAGTGTTACCAAACGAAGTTTATCACTTTGATGCCGGAACGTGTTGTCGTCCAAAGCGCTTTGGCAGCCATGTGCCACGCGTCCGCGCCGATGCCACGACACATCCGTCAGAAGGTGGCGGGAACGCCGTTCGAGCGCTTGACAAAGACGTGAGTGGAGGGATGCCTTTGAGTGAGTCCCACGGGAGGTTTCTTCAGGACACACGTGGAGGCCGGAGAGCCGGTATTCGTAGATCTGAGGGGAGAGAGGCGAGAGTGATGGACTCAGTGACATGTCCTAGCACGTTTCTGGCCCTCGGGGACAGTCGGCTAATGATCTGAGGCATATGGACCGTTTTCTCTGATGGCGCTGATCGTTTTCTAATCAGAGCAGGGCCCCTTCAGGTCACCACGCTCGGTGGGTTCAGACTGGGTGGAGATGTCAGAGGTGAAGGATGCTCATTTGTTTTAAAAAAGAAGCTAAATATAGAGATCTGAATATAAAACTTTTGAAGGTCAAATGTGTCGTTTTGTTCATTGGATTTCTGTCCAACACAGGATAATATATCTACAACATGGCCAACCATGTGATGAGCAGATCTGCTGGAACCTGCATGATTTTCGCTCCAGTGCAGAATTTACACTTTCAGCTGGAAACAGCAACAAAAAAAAGATCCTCCCTATTACATCAGACAGACACATAAACAGCAACTCCTTCTGCTCCCTTCCACCCACAGCGTGCTCGAAGAACGGCGGGTAAATATGATCAATTAAAACGAGACGAAACCATCATTTACCTCAATTATTGCAGAAAATTTGTCACTTTTCCTTCAAGGCAAAAGCACGCTTGGATCATAAATCACAGGCACACAAAAGAGTCTCTTATTCCCCCGAGGAGAGCCGCGCTCTTACAATGGAAAATGGCTCTTCAGTGATTTAAAGACACGCCTGCAGGAGGAACAACACACAGCTACTGTACACCTCTCTCTCACACGGGGAGGAAATGGAATTTATATAACATTTATGTGAGTAAAAATAGATATATAAAGGAGGTTTATAGGTTGAAAGAGCCCTTTGTCAGTGGAGTAAATAGTTTATCAGTCGAGCAGCTGTCGTTGAGCGTGTCGCTCACTGTAGAAATCAAAACACTTAACGCGACTCTATTCTAATTTTGTTTTGCCTTCCGTGATAACAGGTAGACAGAGTGAAATATGCTTGATCCTGACAAGATAAACACTTTAATGGTGCCAAGTGATTCT
The DNA here is from genome assembly GCA_032274765.1 of Malacoctenus tetranemus. Lineage (NCBI taxonomy): Eukaryota > Metazoa > Chordata > Actinopteri > Blenniiformes > Labrisomidae > Malacoctenus > Malacoctenus tetranemus. The sequence continues at coordinate 17,409,960 of JAUESF010000012.1, read as the reverse complement.
GTTTACGAGGTAAAAAAGAAAAAACGAGCTATGCAGGTTGTTGCCGACAGTTTGTCATAATTACGACCGAGCCGTTATCAATAAACATGAGATTTAGGAAATGAATATAAATGAGACGTGTGGATATCGGCAGTGGAGCAGTGCTCTTGTTGAAGTGTCAGCGACACGGGTCCCGGGATGTTTTTTTTTTCCTTGTTCTTCTCTTACAGATTTCTCTCATAGATAATTTGGAAGTTTACAGGTTTGAGGTTTTCGTCTTTAATGAGGAACAGTCAACAACGACGTCTTGAAGGCAACAGTGTGCTGTGCTGCGCGACGGAGCTTCCTTCTCGGGCGGCTGTTTAACATTTGGCAGTGATACATCATGCTCGGAGAGCTAGCCACAGTGCGAGGCGTGTCGTAGCAGTATCACACAGTTTTTGTTCATTCTCACGTCTTAATTACAGTGTTTTTTTCTTTTAACTGAAGAACAAAAAGAAGAGTCTACACCACCAGTTTATGTGAGGCAGGAGCAGCTACGTTTTCCTCCATGAAACTTCTTGGAAATCTTTTTTTCAACTGGATTTTGATTTCATGCATTTGAATTCTGTTTTTCATGTTTGTTTGGTTGTTTTTTTTCTCTCTGTAATCTACTGTTTGACTTTAGAAGTTTGCGCAGTTCTCCAAACGGGAATAAATAAAGTGTGAGGTACAGTTCTTGCAGCGGAACGTCAGCAGAAGAAGCAAAAGGTGCAACACAAAAATCGAACGAATCCCTCCCAACTTGCCGCCGGGGCCCTTTGGACACACACGGCTCGGAGCCGGGGCCGCGCGGTCCACGGGGGAAAAGTTTGGGAAAGGCTTTGAGCAAAAACTACTTTCAATTACAGCTCCCACGCCGATTAGCAGAGCCGATGGAGCTCGGCGCTGCTCCTCAGTTTCTATCACCGGCCTGTTGAAAATCCAACCCATCGGTTATTGCAGCGAGATTGCGACAGCCCTCCTCTTCCCTTCCACCGAGCTGCACGCTCCATGATCGGTTCCTCGGCTCCTTTCGCAATATCTGTCGTGCTCCTCCGGTCGCATGCAGGTGCGCCTAGAATCTTGCTGGACGTGACCCCTGCGCTGAAATGAGTTCGAGACTCTGGGATGTTTTTGGGGCTCAAACGAGCAGATTTGGACTACTTGTGAGGTATGCGTACACGACTGCACCCTTCCTCGCTCGCATATTTCGATCATTGTTAAAGTTCTCAGGTACAAAAAGCTTTGAATGTGAAGTTTTACACGTTAGAAACAGCTGACAGCACTGTGAAAACATGTTGACACAGGAAAGCATGTCTCCTAAAAAGTCAAACCATTGTTATGTATAAAGCAGCATTAGCCAGTGTTGATCAGCAAAAGAAGCTCCACTGATCTCTGTTGTTTCTCAGCTTGGAGCTTCTCCTGTCTGCTAACTTTGTGAGTTAACCAGAAAGGCTTTTTTTTTTTTTTAATGAAACAACTGTGTCTCACAATGAGTCACTGAATTACTCTAAAAGTACATGAAGAGTCACAACATGAAAATGCACCAACAACATCTCAGTTTGGGCCGGGGATGATTGCACTCTTGGGGTAAATTGCTCCATCTGATGGGGAGTTGAATAAACGAGCATCCGGTCGAGCTCGGCAGCGACGGAGACGGACGCGCCGCTTATCTGCCTCGCAATTAAAGGGGTTTTTTCTTCTCTCCGTGGGACGCGTTATTTAACACAGTTAAACTACTTTGCGGCAGGTTTGGAGGAGTGATTTTGATGAATGGAAATTGATGAAAAAGTCCCGGCTAAATGGTGGCGAGGCCGACGTGACTCTGTCCGCCAGAAAGTGCGGATAATTCAGTGCGATCTGATTTTCAGGAGGTCTGGTTCAAGTACTTCAGCCCTTTGAATCAACCCGTCCACTGCTCCCCAACCTCCACACCCGCCCTAAATCAATATCGGCCTCATTCAACAAGTTAAAGCCCCTGTTAAAGGATTTAGTGGGTAATGGAACTGGTAACTCCTGACAGATCCTCCTGTGTGCCGGCGCGCGGTATAATGAATCCTGGGAATACAGCAGAAGGGCAAGGTATTTACCCTGGCTGCAAGGCAACTGCTGTCCGTCCTGCAAACAGCTTTGCTGCCACACTGAAGCCTCGGTAATGAGCTGACAGGTGCGATGTTTACACTCCGATTGCCACTCAAGTTTGAGAGGCTGACTCTGGGTTTGGTCTCTTTTTGACATTAATGATGTCGGGGCCAAATGGCTCACCTTTCCATTGATTGTCACAGAGCCTCTCCTCCGCCGTCCCGAACCGCAAAGCTGCAGTCAGGAAAAAAAAACAACAAAACAAAACAAAGAGTAAACGTAGCTGCATACGCTTTGAGTTCGAGGAGGATTTGAGATTGTGGAGGGTTTATGATATGATACAGTTTCCTCATGAGTGTAAATCTCCGCGCATGTCTTCAACATCGAGTTAAAGCTCCTCCTGCTGTTGGGGAGATTTACTCCACTCACGCGTATGTATGTTCACTTACCAGCCAACACAAGCTGGATAGCAACACGAAAGCTACGACTGGTGCTCGAGTTGGAAGTGATACCTGATGTATTCGTTCGCCCCTCTTTTCTGCTGGTGCTGATGCAAGCTGAGGTGGAGGTGCGGTCCCGGGTCGGGGGTTGACCAGCTCGCCACCGAACCAGCACAGACATGAAACAACACGGTCACGTCCGTTGACAAGCAGAGGATGAACATGCAAATTCATGGCCCAATCTGGGTGTGACTGCAGGATCACAGGCGAGAGCTCCTTCCACTACCCCACAGAGCGGCCCTCGAACTCTGGTTTTCTTTGCTGGTACAAACACATATTTTCCGATGAGTGGTGTGCCATAAACATCCAAAAGTAAGAAATGTAAGAAGATTTCTCGAACAGGCGACATGACAGAATCCAGGTTTCCTCACTGAATATTTAAAACTACTTCTGCAGAGCCATTTTTTGGGGGTGCTTTTTGACATCTCAGTATTCCCCCATCGAGCGCTGCCATCTCAAAACTCGACCTGCTACGATGCGCAGCAGACCTTGATATATATTCAAGTGCATTCATCAGCAACGCAAACATGTTGCCTTCAAGAACAGAGTCCGCCAATTCACCGCGAAACCGAGCTGCCATCCGACCGGAGCGCACGACGGCTCTAAAAACAGCCCTCGTTATCCGTTTTGCAGGCTCGTTCCGAGGTCAGCCCGGTCCGTGGTTAACCCTGCGAGGAAGAAATCACCTGGAAAAGCTCGCTTTCCTGCCGCAAAATGGTTCTCAGTTCCTCTGCGGCTGGTGAGTGGGCTAATGCTCCTCATTAGAGAGGTGACCTTTCCTGGAACTGGCCCGCCGCGCGCTCCTCGCCACCCTCTGATTACCTCAGTTACTGTGGCTAAAATCAAACAGGCTGGTCGTTCATCAGGAAAACACATTTTATCGATGCCTTCCCTCTGTAGGCTGACTGGGGGGGAAAAAACAACGAGGTTTCAACATGAGAATGGTGAGCAGGTGTTTTTTTAACTTCTGGAAAAAACGTTTGCACAGTGTGTTGATGAATCCCACTGTTCGTCAGGGTCCTCAAATCCTGATGCTGTCACTTGTTTGGAAGTAATGGCTTTCAGAAACGGCAGCTGTCGACAGGTTGGGAATTGTCAATAAAATCACATCTATTGTTTGCACTTAAACACCCTTTTTTTCCCCAGTTTTCTATGCAAAACTTTCAGCACTTTAATAGTGGATGTTCACGGGGGTGCCGACTGTCATTCAAAAACAAGTTTAGCCTGGGACCGTGAAAGACAACTTTTCGGTGGCTTTTTTGCAGTTGTTAACAAAAAGAAAAGAAACTGCTTCACTTGCTCCAACGGAGAAAATTTGAAAAACATCTCATTGCACATAGAATCCCATGGTTCATAAGTGGACATAGTTGGAAAAGGTACATCAGCCTTGTTCTACGACACAGAGTATTGCACATGTATTGACTGGCTTCAGATTGACTCAGCTGTCATTTTTTTAGCCCGTGCAGCACCAGTGCTCTTTAAACTGCGAGTATTTGTATGTGCATCAGTACCCCCTCTTTGGCTGGCGGGACGTGCGATCAGCTGTTCATTAGTATCTCGGAGCAAAAGAAAAAAGCGATTGTGCTATTGATCAACGGGCAATGGGCTCATGAGTCAAAGACACGCACCAGCGATGGGGAGAGGAAAAACTCATCGCCATGGCGATCTGTTAAAGTCGTCTCAGCATCTTTCAGGAAACAAGAAACAGATTTTCTGATTGGTTTATCTGCCCCGTGAAGCGTGGACACAACCGTTATGAACCACACGTGTGACTTTGCATCATCTTACATGAATGTACACGAGAACTGAACATGAAACGGAGCCTTTTAAACTTTGAAAGAAAGTCCTGGACTCTCGCTGGACCCGATCGCTCCATTCAGTGCAAACAGGCGACAAATGAGACGCGGATTAATTCAGCATTTATCGACGGCCCAACAGCAACATCGATGGCATTAAACACACCGAGTTTTATCACTGCAATGAAAACAAAAGTGTTGACTCCTGAGGGGGAGCTGCAGTGATTTTAGGCAGATACAATCTGCAGAGGGTCAGCAGCAGACTCGAAGCGCTGCAGGATTTCAGCGTCTGAACCTCGAGGAGAAGACGTAAACCCAGTTGATCCGTCTCGCTGATGGAACACCACCGGATATCGCATTGTTTTCGTTTCATACTTCACAGATTTGAGGTCAGCCGGAGTCACATCCTCTTCACTTTCACGCGGCTGCTGGGAGCTCAGTCGCCACGGTGAGAAACGTCGGGCGATGTTTCTGCCAACTGTTAATACGTTGGACTTTGACATTTGGAAGCTGTTAGAAGCCATTTATTTTATCGATCCTGCTGCTGGTAGGCGAGAAGAGACCTGAAGCAGGCACAGTGATTATGACAGGAGGGCAGCGGAGATCCTCTGGCAACGTATCAGGGAGGACAAACTCTGCACGGGGGGAGTAAGGATCCTTTGTCTTGTTCAAACATTGGACTTTTGTACAGAGGGATGTGAGTGATGGGCTTAACTAACAGGTTTTAGACTCACGCTCACCGGTAATGTTTGCCATCGCCCACTGGTTCAAATTATTGTTTCAGAACCACTTTCGCACTTACCTGTTGTTGTTTTGGGTTTTTCTTTGTTTTACTCAATTACCCACCCCTCAAACAAACCAAAAAAACCCATCTAATTCTCTCAATACATAACACATTTTCAATGCTCCATTTAATCAGCCAGAAAATGCAGATATTTGCAGAGGAAACCTGTTCAGAATGGATCTGCAGAGGGAGACATTAGCACCTCACACATACACACACATGCAGGCTGGGGGAAACTTCTCTTGAAGCCTTTTGTGAGCTCTGGAAGATGGAAGCTGACGCTGCTGGCAGCTTTTTCCCATAATCACACGAGGCTTCCTGGTCCAGGTGGCTCTCCTGGCAACAACGCGCGCAATCCGAGATGAGCCAAAACAAAACGACGGCGAAGATTACCCACAGCGTTCGTCTTTATTTTTCCTGTGCTGCGGCTGCCTTTTTCAGCATACAGAGCACATACGCTCGCTGAGACGAGACACTGTAAAGAGGCATTAACGTGATCATTAAGCAGTATTGTAGCGCTGCAACCATCTATTAGGCTTACCTGCTCTGGGCCTCCTTTCAGCATCAATACTCTGCATGTTATGAGTTTACAAGAGAAAGCCTCCACCCAGGAAATCATTCACAGGCTTAACAAACACAGTTTTTTTCATCAAACAGTAATAATGGTAAATCATGAATGCATGATTAGAAAAAAAGGAGGCTTGTATGTAATGGTAACAACGGTTCAGGTGAATCGTCAAGAAACAATAAAGAATCTCAACACTCCAAGGACACCCAGTGTTTGCAGTAAGCTGGGACGATGTAATGCAAAGTGTTGTTATTTAGCCTCTTAAAATACTTTCCTCCAAAAGAATCTTCTCTGAGAAACAACAATGAACAAACACAACCTTTGTAGCTCTTGTCATGTAGTTCTTAATCAAATAAGAGCCTGGTCTCGAATGTGTACACAGAAATAATACAAAAGAAACACACGGAGTTCATTCTTTGGCCAGTTTCCGTTGATTTGTGTGAGCCAATCTGTAGCTCCCATCAGCGCTATGGAAACTACAGATAACATCGCTGTGAGCAAGACAAAACTGATTGTGTAGTTTCTTCTAGCAAGTATAGATGTCTATTAGTGTGTGTTGGTGTCAACACATTGTCCAACTGACTCAAATAAGATTTGACTGTAGAAAACACTGCGTTTGGTTTCACCCCACACACCACCGTCCATCAGTGCTACCCTAATCATTGATACATTACAGACCCTTTAACACTATCCTCTGGCTCGTCAAGAGTCTTTGTGTGTTTGGGTCTGACAAAAGCCCTGATAGGTATCGCCTGCATGTCCGAGTCAGAATTAGCATTCAGGCACACCACCAGCAATTTAATCAGCTTAAACCCGAAATGTGGAAGTGTTATTAGAGGAGAGAACAAACGGAGCGTAGCCAGTGCGGACGAGTGCAGCAACCACCAACAGAGCACGAGAGAGACGCACGCATAAATATTCTTCTGCAGTAAGACTGCGCTGGATCTAATTATTGTGCGAGCTATGAAAAATGGTGCTGGGGCTTGATTAACCTTCATTAGGTGACCAGAAATGCAACCCCAAAATAATTGCAACCCCAAACATTTGCTTTGCACCAGGCTAAACGTGTAAACGATTTGTTCAGTCGTGCCGTAACAGCCTGAGACGTGTCTCGCGCTTTGTTCCCAGCTTGTTTCCTTGCTTAAGAGAGGAGAAAACAAACCCATTAATGCAGCCTTAAACCAATGTTGAAGTTTCTGATTACGTAAACCATGAGGTGCTAAACATGCTAATCCCAGCACCAGGTGGTCCGACACCTTCTGTTCTTTGTAGGGTTTTTCGCTGTCACCTTCTGTTAGGAACTTGTTCTCCACTGTGAGGCACAAGCTTAGCCTAAATACCAGGAGGAAAACATGCCGGAGCTCCTTTGTTTTAGTTCCCTGCTTCTGTATCACACACGCCAATGGGTCATCCGAACTTGTTTACCTCGTCGCTTCGCCTTCCTAAGTGGACGCATCGCGTTGATGGACAGGAAGCGGCTCCGAGGCGACGTGTTCCTCATCGGGGAGATTTCCCTTTGTCGCCACCGCGTGAAACTGCGACCAATAACAATTGTGCTGACACGCCGCAATATTTCAGCCTACAGCACGAAATATGGCTAATCTGCTCTCTGAGTGGAGGCTCATCCCCCTTTAATGTGTTCTAGTCCGAGACTTGCTCGTGGGGTGAACGACTCTCGGATGACCTCCCGGCGCTGATGAATTCGTCCACACACACAAAAAAACCACTCCGTGGGATTGCGACAGTAATATTGAAAAGGTGTTTTTCTGCCAGGTACAAGTTAAGCTATCATCCATTTAGTTGTTTTGTTTTGTTCTGTTTTTTTTACCGTCTCAAAATGACCTCGGTGTCGGTTTTAATAGAATAGTGGAGCAATAACCCAACGCCTTTATTTCTCTCAGCAATATTGTGACTGTTGTCTCCTCCCTGTTCAGCATGAGTGGTGTTTAGAGGGGGGGCGTGATCAGTGACACTGTGTATCCCATGCAGTGGAGCGCAGCCAGAAGAATTGCTTTCCCCCAGCCTTCACATAAAGCAGCTCCACATTAGACTGGAGGATCAGCATCGTGAGCCTCTACCTCTGAGACAGAACTTTATGATACTTGGATTGACGTCGCTGCTGAAAGCGGCACGATGCTAAATCATCGGAGGGGGGAAATAACCAAACTGGTCCGGGAAGACGCGTCTGACCCACTCAGGTGGCGCATATGGTTTGTTTCTCCCAGAGCAGCGAGGTGGGAGATGGAGCTTGGCGGGGGTGTAATGGGACTCCCTCTGCACCCTCACCCCCCTCCTCCTCTACCCCAGGGGCTGGGACCTGTCTGATGCTATTAATAATGACATTCTGCTCCCAGCCAATTAATCAGCAGCTGCAACAGAAAATAGATGTACTTCACAGAAACACGGAGGGTGTGAAGAGTTGCTTATGTTGCACAATGCGCTCGCTGGTTCAATATGGAGCTGGCAGCTCTGGTGAGGGGGGGGGCTTACGGTGCTAATGCCGGAAAGTGTCAAACAATCGCTGAGCAGGCTTCATTGAAGTGTTTCATCTCCTTCCTCCATTGACCGATGCAATCTGTGAGGCAGGACGTTTTCTAACCAAGTAAAATGTTACTTTTAGAAGAATATGACAAATGGATCATTTCAGTTGTGAGTTTCAGTGTTTATCTAGAGTCATCTGAATCCAAGTTAATTGCTTGTTTTGTTTATCCAGGACGCTAAAAGGCTGTATCAGCCAAACCATTCAGTTTTCGCACAAAAACTTGAGCGTTTGGGAGCATATAGTTCGATCGACACTGACTTTGACCACAAAGCCTCATTGAACAAGGTCTTGTTCTGTAAGTTTCTTCCATCGTCGTGAAGACCAACAGAAAGATGCCGTCGCTCCAGCTCCCCCTCAGCCTGCATGTTTCTTCGCTGTGCTCGGTCGGTTTCCATCATCACGCCTTCCTCACTTGTGTTGCAGGATCTCGCAGCACCTCGTCAAGGTGTGATGAAATCAGAGTTTTGACTGGTTTCATGAAGACAGAACTGTTCTTGATACAATACTGTGCTCGCAGGAAAAGTTCTTCATCTGTCAATTTGCAGGTAGTTTCAAAGACTTGATGGTAGAACTTTGGGAATATTTTCTTGAAGAGATTCAGCAACATCAAACCGTTTCTGCTGACAAATTTGTGTATTTATCCGAAGTTTTGTTGGACACATCACCCAAAAGGGAACGATTGTGTACTGAGTGTTTGCAGTGGCAGGCCTGTTGTAGCTTTGGCCACAGCTGTTTCTATGGTTACCACATGTGGAGCTCAGGGTTACCGTTTCTCTGGAAAACACGAGACACCGCACGAAAACACTCCAGAGATGCGACCTCACATTCAAAGTTTGGTGTAAACATTTTGTAATTGCTGTAGTGTTTGAAGATACACAGCTGACCTTTCTGCTGAGTGGAGCAAAGTGGAAATATCAGATTCAATATTTAAAGTAGGGTAAAAAAAAACCCAACAAAACAAAGCAGGCACATCGGAAATTGTTGCAGATTTTTGACATCCGGCACATTATTTCAAACATTAACAGGTCGACACATTACAGATCAGTAAATAAAGGGATGTTTTATATCTTTTTTATAATCATGCTTTATCTTTCCTTCACTCTTTCGTCGTTCCACTGAATAACACAGTAACACATCTGCAGTAATCACACACGCACATCCATCAGATTGAAATTAGAGGTGCCACATTAGTTGCAGAGGAAGAGAGGCTGATTAAGGAGGGACAGGTGCGGCTTGTCTTTTTTTAGGCTGTGACATTTAGTCGTTTTTTTTCTCTTTTTTTTTGCTGTCACCATGGCAAAAATCTAAAAGTCTGCCTGTCTGTCTGATTCTGTCTCTCTCCATCATTCATCCCGTTTTTGGTTTTGTTTTTTTTTTTTTTCCAAACGCACGCTTCATGCAACGTGGTTGCTGGAGCCCATCTCAGCACACATTGTGCCGACGGCAAGGTTCCCTTTGTGCAGACCATCAGTTCCATTCACATCCAAGGACAATTCCAGAGAGGCCAATCAACCTAATCCATTACTCATGTCTTTAGACGATATGAGGGGAAAGAGAAAAACCCTTGTGCATGCAGAGCGACAACGCACAGCTGCCACCCACAAAAGCCTGAAACTTGGAGTGGGACTCTTCTCACCATGAGTGTAAATCTTAATTAAAAGTTGAAGTTTATTTTCAGTCGAATTCATGTGAAGGTAATCAAGATCTGGCCTCTTTGAGGAGAAGTTTTAAAAGCGGTAGGTCGGAGGTGACAAACACATTCAGTCATTCAGGAACCACATGTCGTCGCATTGGATTTAAATGGGCCGGACCAATGTTTGCCTTGAACTGAAGAGCCTGTCACTAACACTGTTGGCTTTAACTGTTGTTTTGTTCGATGCTACTACTGCCATCTGCTGATCAGGTTTGGGACCGAGTGCTGCGTTATGACCTCGAGGTCGCCAAGATAAAAATGAGTGACAAAGCGTCTTGCGCCGTCCTCACATAACCTTGTTTTGACAACTCTGCTCCACAGGAACTCCTCAACTGTGGATCAAACTGGCCACTGACAATGATTTTGTGAAAATGTAGAAGGCTTCGCATAGCAATCCAAATAAGACAGTTAGCCAGGGTCAGAGTTCACAGCTTGTGAGTTTCCTTCACAGTTCATGTGAGCTGACAGGACTGCTTTACCTATATTTTTGAGTACATTTTTCATTACCGTCTGGGTGATGATATTAATTAAACTATTTTCACATTATCATGATCTTAATTACATAATCTTATATCCAGATTTCTCACCTAGCATTGTGTCTGTCATGTTTGAGCTAAATATAAATCTCGGGTAAACTCCTGCTGAGCACAAAGTGCGTCTGATTAAAGGTATGAACTGCAGTCCTGTCACCTGTCAACTACTTATTGAGGCTTTCTGAGCAACTGCCTTTGTAAAAAAAAAAAAAAACCTTATGTGACCCGTCGCAGGCAGCTACCATATTAAAACGTTACATTCTCCGAGTAAGCCAGAGAAGAAGACATGAGGTGCTGTCGTCTGGTGAATTAAAAGGCTCACCAACGAGCCTTTAAACGCCTTAGAAATAAGGTGTGTGAACGAGAGAGAGAGAGAGAGAGAGAGTGTGTGTGTGTGTGTGTGTGTGTGTGTGTGTGTACTTGTGTGTCTAGTGAAGTTGTGGAAGGGTTGTTAATTTCTTGAAATCCCACTGGCCTGCAGTCCCAGCCACTGGTGATCCTTGATTCATTGGTATTGATCAGCCATCCCATTAACGCTTTCCCACCGTCAACATATATTATGGACATTTGGTGTGACGGAGCGATAAAAATTGTACTTATGGCCACTCGGGGGAGTTTCTTGCCCGTCTGAAAGGGGACTTTCACCGGTGACAAAGCTTACAAATTAAATAACTTCGCCGGGATCGGGTTGAAAATACGGATCTGACACAAAAAGGCGAGTGGGAAGTTGCACGCTGGTGTTGCATGTTTAGCCTCCCATCCTGGGGGGGAGGGGGGGAGTGACAAAACGTTGACAATAGAGCTTGTCAACACTTTCCTGGGTGGTGGTATTGCTAGAGATGCCTTGTTGAACTCCTGGGTCCTGATAAAGAGAGAAACGACGATGTCGCAGGTGTGTTTGAGCCTTCAGATTTCCAGGAGGTTGCCGTCATCGCCTCTGTCACGATGACGGGGGCGGGAACGCGACTGTTCTTTTCCTTGCGGCCCCCGACGAACTCCTCCGTCACGGGCGTCACCTGAGCAGGACATTTCAAACAACAAACGTCTTCCTTGGATCCAAGCTGGAGTGTTTTTTGGTAAGAGACGCTCCTCTCCGGATCCACGTTGTGCCCGCACAAGGAAAATCCACCGAGCGAGCCGTGTTTTCTCCCTACGAAAATCCCCCCAATATGAGGCGGGCTTATATTCCCATCGCCGCCTGTGTGTAATAGCTCGGGCTCAAATAGGAGTAATATATGCATGCCTCGGAAACAATCAGCCTTGTTTATCCGGAGCCCTTGAACCTCCAGGATCAGAAAGTTTCGGCGATGAATTCTGATGTGCTAAATCCCTGTCCAATAAATTGCCACGACTCCGTGCAAACATCAAAACAAAACTCTCCTCCTTTTTCGTGCCACCAGCTGCTAGATTTCGGGCTGAGAAGAACGGAAGAGAAAGCGTTCAGTAGATAGAGACATGGAGAATTCACGATTTTGTTTATTAATGTCTCTTCCCCCCACTCGCCTGGCGTCTGCCTCCTTCCTCCCCCTCATTTTTTTCCCCCCCTTTTTCTTCGAGAAATCTTTGCATCTGCACTGCAGTGAGGGAACAGTAAAATTTTGATAGAAACCTTGCGGGGTGCCTTCGCAAGGCGGATTCATCTCCCGAGTTTCCTCGGGTGAAGTCTCGCACGAGTTACATCCGGCTGTCGGTGAATTCCTATTTCCTGAATGTCTGTGAAGTAGCTATGAGGAGATAGAGCGGAGTGGGTTTGAGAGCGCGAATGTGTAATTTGGAGTTCAGGTGCTCGCAGGAGCGCGCTCACTCGGCTGAAGTCGCAGCCTCACCCCCCCCCACCACCACCACCACCCCCCACCCCAGAGTGTGAAATCTCCGCCGCCGGCGCACCTGTCCTTTCTGCGGCCCTTGATGAAAGTGGATGAAGGACGGCATTAGAGGAGTCACATTCAGCCCTTGGTGATTAATTGCTCAAAGCCACAGTTGCCGTTTGGACATCTGCTTCCCTGTCGTCGCCTCTGATGAAAATGATAAACAATTAGCCAAGCAAAACTGTTTCCCTTTAGCTACGGTCCAAGTCAGAGCGGAAACGATGCGGCCGGACTCCTCTCAACACAAATGATTCCTCTCAATTTTTTTGGAGGTGTTTGGTGCCCATAAATCTTTAATGAGTTGACCCACAGCAGGAAATCAGACCAACTTCCAACAGCCAAGCTGGTGAGAGGCACAGCTGCGGTTTGTGCCTGAGCTCCAGCCCGACTGGGGGGGGGTCTGCAACCTGCAGCTCTGGAGCCACATGTGGCTCCTCGGACTTGCCGCAAGATTCCATGTAAATAAACTGTTGTTGTTTTTTCCTTTTATACTGCACGGCAACCAGGCCTTCATAATGACTGTTATTGTCCAGTTTGAGAGAAAATATGGAGTTCTGGTTTCCAGCTCAGGTGGAGACAGTCGCAGAAGTTGTATGTCTTCCCTGCATGAGGTTTTTTGCTTCTTAGGAATTTCCTCCTGTGGTATAAAAAACATGCCAATGACTGGTGTCCAGCTTGTGTCCACTGTCAAACGAGAGACTCCTGCGCCCTCGGTGACCTCACAAGAAACAGTGGTCTGGAAGACAAACGAACATAAGCACGAATCCTATTATGTCATGTCCAGTATGGCACCTTTCACTGCGTGTGTATCAAGTGAATAATGTGGAGTTTCTGACCCCGGCCCTTCAGTGAGCAAACTGCGAGCATATCGAGGGAAAAAATAAGGAGGTCATAAGAGTTCATCAGGGTGCTCTGGGAATACTGGGTTACTCTGTGATGGGCAGAGAGAAATGAGAATAACAGAAACACAATCAGGATACAACAATTGGCTGGTTGCATTGATGGTTTGTTTTTTTGTCTTTTTTTGGTTTCTTTTCCTAATTTGAAATGCAACATAACTTTCACCAACAGCCCAGAATGGCGAGAACTTTATAACGAGCTTCAAATCTCCATCTGCGGTGCGGTTTGATCTTTTGCCAGATCCAGTGTGTCGGACGCTTTGGATGGGATTCAACAGACGGTCTGATCAGAGGACAGTAACTGCAATGGATAAACTCGAAAAAAAAAATTCAGGAGGAGCAATGTAACTCTTCTCTTCCCATCTCAGTTCTGGTGTTTTTCTTTTTTTCCCCTCTCTGACTTCATAATATCCCTTCTACCACTGATGCCATCTGTATCAGACATTTCTGACACCCAGGCTGAAAAAAGAAAAAAAACACAAAAGGGAGGAAAATAAAAATGCAGCTGGGAGAAAGAGAGTCTGGCTGCGAAGTGATACACTGCGCATCAGTCTATACGGACCTCTCGGATTACGCTTTTTAATCACATATCCACACCAGCAGGGCATTAGGTGGAGGATCTCATTGCGGTGACGAGGCATAACGGGTCGGACTTCGAATGCGTGGGATGTTCCCTTCACTCCGTTTCCCTGCAGGCATCGACGTTCGCCAGTTGATCGTAACAGCCCGGTCGAGTAGATGACCCACCAGATGTTTGTAATCTCACACCGAGAAGCTTGGCCTCGCAATCAGATAAAGGGGGGAACATAGGAAGGGATTACGAATGGTGACAGTAGGGAAAGGGACGTGGATTCCTCTATAATCACCGATGGTTGCCAAACGTCCACCGAGCCAGTAAACTGATGCACATGCCTGTTTATTCCCCATAAAAACCCAGCTCTGGTGATTATTTCGGTGCAGCTGTGAAAGAAGCGGGTGAAGTTCGTGCGCGCACAGAAGACTCACGCTCTCTTTTTGCTACTTTTTGCGAGGCACCATTGAGATTCTCCGCTTGTGTGGGCAGGTTAATGATATCAGCTGGAGAGTAGTTGTTTTGTTTTTTTAATCACAAACAGTCTAATGAGAGAGGTCAGGCCCAGAGTTACTCCAGCAGTAAAACGCCACCACTCGTCGCGCCTCCAAGCTTTCTTTCTCCTGCATTTCTGGCCTCCCTCACACACACACACACACACACACACACACATACACACACACACACACACACACACACACACACACACACACACACAC
>JAUESF010000012.1:17357212-17382783 GCA_032274765.1 Malacoctenus tetranemus | reverse complement strand
ACACACACACACACACACACACACACACACACACACACACACACACACACACACACACACACAGACACACACACACTGCTTGTGTACACAGATCCCGCACACACAGTGAGTCTTTAATTTGAATCCCAGCTGATGTAAACTCGCAGTTCACCGTCGACTCCTCTTATTTACCCTTCAGTCTTTGTGTTTTTCTCCTCCAACTTGGCAGGATCAGGCGTCTTCAATTGGTTTCTTCTGTTGCTGCCTGTTTCTGGCCGTTTTTGCCTTCTGTTACACCTCTGCAGAGCTTCCACTGTTTCACTGTTATATCATAGTTCATCGTGTTCAAGCTTTGGCTAACTAGAAGTCGTGCCGTCGAGATACAAAATAATATGATGAATAAACAGAGTAAAAAATGTGTGTGTGTGTGTGTGTGTGTGTGTGTGTGTGTGTGTGTGTGTGTGTGTGCGTTTCGGTGGAGTCTCGTCATTCGTCCAAGGATGCATCTGTGCTGCGCCACTGTGCACTCCACTCAATCAAAGAACCCCCCCCATTCTGGAACAGTATCGGCAGTCGACTTTTACTTCGCTGACATTTTGGCCCGCATATTATTTTCTGCCCATGTCATCCTTCATCAGTGTCCTCTCACTCTTCCTCCTCGCCCCTCAGCCAATCGCGTGCCTGCCTGCAACCACCCACATCACCTCGAGCGGCGACAGGAAAAAACGCGCACCGCCCTCCTTTTTGCCCCCATCTCGTTACTGTACAGATAACAAAGAAATAGCGTTTGAGCCGGGTGTTAATAATTCATTGAATTATTACATAATTTATTGGGTAATTTTCAAACACACTTTTATAATAATATGATTATTTTACAATGTTTTATTTATGCACTTAATATTTGCTCGTTTGGCGTTTCAGCGGGCGGTAGTGCACTGCAAATATAACTATATGGTTTCTGAACAAATTGCAGCAGGAAGCATAATAACTCAGCTCCTAAAACGTGCAGCTTTTCAAGCACCTCCACAATATTAAATCTTCATTTGGAGATTCTTCCAGTAACAAGAACCCCCCCCCCCCCGACCCCTCTCTTACCCCAGTAAAGCATCATTTGCAATATTTCTGCATGTTTTGTCGTGGTTTTCAGGTCATTACGCAAAACTTCCTGTGACAATAAATGAGACAGGATTTGTTTGGTTGCAGGCAGGTGAAATGATCCCTTGGTGATGGATTGTCAGATGGACACATGAATCCGACACGCTTCTTCAAAACTCTTGCTGAATCTGTCATCAAGGTTTCCAGACTGTGATTCCTAGTTTTCGATTCAGCAATTTGAGTCATTGTTGACTTGTGCTTTTATAAAATCTGTTTCCCAACATGCAGAAAAAGCAGCTAAACGTTCCAAAACAGCAGAAAACATTTGTGTGTGTTGTGAGGTCTGTCGTTTGAGGAATCAAGCCCGCATGATAACTGGCACGCATGATAAATCATAAGAGGAGGGGTAATCAGAAAATGTCACTAATCACAGCTGATGTGTTTACATGCACTTCTGACATGGAATAATAAAACAGCCTGAGGTCGCGTGTTCCAATCCATCATCAGATACCTCGGGGAGAACATACTGTACATGTACACAGTGATCACAGCTCACTTCCCACATGTGGTCTCAGTGTTTGTTATCCTCATGTGGGAGCTGATCGGCCAGCTGCGAACTAAACGCTGATGATGCCGCTGGTTTGGTTTGTGATTGACTTTCTGCTGATCAACATATTGTATTTTACTGCATTTTTGAGGGGGGGGGGTGCAAATTGGTAAAATTGAATGTAAAAGATTCTGGTTCTACATGCTCAAAGCCATTTGCTTATTTTGGAGAAATCACGGCTGATCATGTGTTTTTTCATGAATATGATCATAATACTAGTAATCAGATAACTGACTTAAGTAAGGAGCATCGCATTTTGATTTTGACACCTTTGCTTGTTTTCTTTAGACATAACGATAAAGATGAGCTAAATAATCAGGAGGTAAATCATCATTATCAACCTTTAAATCTGCTTCTGGGACAGACCTGTTCATCATAACCACTCCGACTCATTGTTGAGGCCACACAAATTCACCGCTGCAACTAAATCAACATTTTGCTTTGATGATTGCTTTCCTTTACCAGACATTCTTCCATCGCCCGCAGTTGTTTTGATTCCCCGCCAACTTTGCTAATCCGCGCTGCATCCAGACCCCCACTGCAGATGGAGAGCCCGTAATTAGCTTCATTTCCCCCTTCATCAGCAGCGCGCGTGCAGGATAAATCTGCGACTGAGATCCAGACTCACTCTCTCTCCGACTGGGGCTCGGGGTGTCAGCCGGAGCGCGCCGGCTGACGAGAAAGCAGTTGACGTCCAGCGGGCCGCAGGTCATCGTGTTTGGAGGGCCCCGTTAAATGGAGTTGTGGCCCCCCTCGCCTGGCACAGCTGTCAGCTCGCACAGCCACCACTGGAGCGTCCAGGGGGGTGGGGCGGCCCCGTGAGGGCGCCGGCCGGGGGCGGATGAGTCCTTCGTCTCTCCAGCAGACAGCTGGAGGAAAATTGGAGTGATCTTTTGTGACTCGCTGCGCGTTTGCAAGTGGAACGGCAAAATAGTTTCCAGCGTTCCAGCAGAATTAGAGACACCGCAGCAGGAGCTGATTGTGTGTGTTTGGAGTTACTTTGTCACCAGCAGGTTCTCAGATGCTTTTCAAATCAAATGAAAGCCTGTTTCTGAAAATCATAACGCTTTTTACATTTCGAGCACAACAAAAACAGAATATCATAAAATTGAAGGTGGAAAAATAACATCGAATCAAATGAAGACTCTTTAAGTTGAAAACTGTTTTTCATCAGTTTCAAGTCAGGTTTAGCCAATGGGGTTTTTTATTCAAATTGATACAGTGAATGGAGCTTTAACAGACAACATTTTGTCTCTGTGCGTCTCTATTCATTTGTTTGTTCACACAGAAAAGTTCCAATATCGCATCAGCTTTTTTTTTTTTCAAACTGTGGAAACAATTTTCTTTTTAAAGATAAAATAAAAGGTGATTTACTGATGTGTTTTTTTTTACTGCCTGTGCAGTTTGATCACACCTCACTTATTCGCAACATCGCGTCACAGAATCACGTCTATTCTAACATCCTGAGGCCCAAAGTGCAACTTGGGAATCATTCCATTCAGAGTAGTTCACATGATTTTTTATGATTGGGATTAATCCTGTTTTGTATTATTTCCTCTTTCTGACCTGCTGTAAATTGACCTAATTTGCTGTGAAATAATCATTTTGCCACCTCACTTGAAGTTTTTTTGATTTGTTCAATTACAGATGGTTTTTTTTATTTAGTTTCAACATTTCATGTGTTGTTTTTGAACTCTTTCCGGTTGTACTGCCTTGAGCTGCACTTTCATTTCAGCATTCACACATATTTAAACATTGCTCGTACTTTTTCCCCATATTTGCATGCTTGACTTGAACACTCAACTAAATAAACCAAAATTCAAAAGCAAACTGAGGATTTGGAAGGAGAAGCCTTGAAGCGCCAGCGAGCTGCAGCTCTTGTGTGCGCATGTAGAAGGATACGGGAATGTGCATCAGATGTACTCGTGAGGGCGCATCCTTGTATCTCACCAAATGTTTCCACATTTCATGCTGGGAGCAACTCTAGTATCCACAGGCTCGGTATTTGTGCGGGTGCCAAGTGCTCTTTATGATCAAGCTGATTCAAAAGTGCGCTCTTGAAGTCAAGACCCTGTGATATTGTGACTTTTAGGTCAGAATCCCAGGGGCGAGGACGCTGCGACAGGACGCTGAGCTGGTGGTTCTCTCCTCCTCCTCCTCCTCCTCAAGATCCGGCTCTGTGTTTGCAGCAGCGTGACCAGGAAGTTCGCCTGAAATAAAAACGCGGCAGCGGGAACAAAGACTTGCTCTATATATACTGTATCTTGGCCTGTTCAAGGCAGCGGTGACGTGTCGGCGAGGTGTGTTGTGCAACACAAACATGGAACCTGCATCTGTGCTCTGACCTTTATTTAGAAATGCAACACGACTCGGTTTGGCGCAGTTTTATTTTGGTGACAGAAAGACTGATGCTGAAGCAGAACAGGAAGGCAGCTCGATGTTTTGGTCTCTCGGGTGGGACACACACACGCACGCACACACGCACGCACGCACGCACGCACACACGCACACACACACGAAACACATTTCTTTATAGCTAACAGGAATTACCCAGGTCATAAAATCTCAATGAAAAATGGTCCCCAACAAAAACTGAAATACACAGTCTGAATACAAACTGTGAACTGTATGGAATCTTAGGTGAACTGTGCGATCATTGCAACAGATAAATGTGGGACACATAAGCAGTTTTCAGCTTTATCTTCTCTATTGGGTTTTTTTTCAGACGACGGCTGCAGGAGGTTGTCGCCCACGGTGGCCGATAAGGGGAAAAGTGCGTGCAACACACTGGGCAGGTCAGCAGTCCGTCACAGGGCGAACAGACACAGTCACACATGGATATTCTTGCACCAATAAGTGAAACTTCAGAGATCCTATCAAAGATTCACAGGGACTATAGAAGGAAGCCTGGAGGAAACAAACACTGTGAAAACATGCAAAGTGCACCAAAAAAAATGCAATGTAACCTGGTGTTGTTATTGTGGGGCAAAAATGCTTTGAGATAAGAACAACATCTCTGTACAATACCGGTATGCTTGTAAAACCTGCGCCGGCACCTGAGGCAGCCTGAATCTCTTTGTGCAACAACTTTGACTCCAAAACTGAAGGGAGGCGACTCATCAGCCTGCAGGTTTGAACACGGAGCCTCTCTGCTGAGAGGCCATGGGGGACCAACCACCACAATGCAAGACTAGAAGCTAAGAAAGCACAAAGCAACTTCATGATATCCACTCCTCAGACTATTATCATGACGTGTAATGAAGTTGGATTCGTTTTCTTTGTTTATGTCCAGACAGTTAAACATGGCAACCTTTGTCAGACACTAAAGTGCAGCAGGCTGTTTCTACTCTAACATAAAGCATCATAATTTGATGTTAGCTGTGACATTTCAGTGCTCCTGGCCTGCAGCTGATGGTGTACATGTGCAGGCGTTACGTTGAGGGGGGCCTTGTTGATTTTCCCTGTTGATACCATCTCAGGATCGATATCTCCTCAGGTGCCCTTCAGTCCTCTTACTCTCCAGGCTTAATCGACAACGGTGCAAAGCTCCGGGGGATTTGCGGGGGATCCTGCGTCTCCATACCACGTGCAAGATAAATGGTGGGTCCTTGACAAGATCCCGGGTTAATGTGGCACAAAGTGTCGTCCGACATCCTCCCGGGCCGCGGCCGCGCGCTGAGCTGCCGAGCCTGACGAACGTGTCGAACATTAAAGGAGGCACTTTCAAGGCGCAGGTCGCTTTGTATTCACATACGGCGTACTGTATTTTTTTCTGCATCAAAACAGCAGAGCAGTCTTAATGGGACGCCTTGAGGGCCTCTTCTGCTCTCATAATCAAGGTTGTGATGTGAGGAGTCACTTTCTGAATATTCCCACATCATTTTCATTCGCTGTTTAATAATTCACACCAAATTATGAGCGATGTGGCGATGTTTGTAATATACAAAACTGGGTCTAACCGTATTCTGAATTTCATTAGGGCGCCCGGGGGCACTTCGCTCGACATAATCACACCGCACGTGCGGCAGTCACTTAAGACTTGCAAGTAAGCTGCACGGATGCTTGTTGACGCCGATTGTTGACCTTGCATCAAATTGCAAATTGAAGCACATTCGTTGACTTGTTTGATGTTTGGAGAGCCCGAGGAGAATACCAAGACCTTGAGTCGTAATGAATAAAGATCAGACTGAGGATGGTATGCTTCCAATCAGACTTATTTTTAGACAGCTTCTTGAAAGTGAAATTAAAGTTGAAACAAGGCGTCATGACAGTTTGTCAAAGAGTGATGGGGACTGAACGATTTTTTTTTTCAGGCAGGTCAAACATCTCCAGTAGAGAAGAAGATCATCTGTGCTTAGTGTGATTAGCATGTGACAATCAGTCATGGCTTGTGTTGGTGCACTAAGCAGCTCCTCTGTCACCTCGCGCTCTACCTTTAGCGCACTCTTGAGCTTGAAACATCAGTCACTCCGGCAGCAATGGCAACAGTCAGCTTCTTTCTTCCTACACTGCCCCCTGTTGGTCCAGAGGTCTGAGTGAGGCTTCTTGACATTTTGCATGAACTCGGAGGTTTTCCTGTACAGGACCAACAACAGGAGGTTGTGAGTGACACTTCAGGCCCAGGTCATGCCTTCAACGTGGTCCCGAGACATGATGTGAGCTGCTGCTGTGAAACAAAATTTGAATGCTTGTGGTGCGATTCAAATGCATTTGCTTCTCATTTAGAAGCATTTTGCTGACACAATCTCAGAATAAAGTCCCCTTTTATGTCGCCTTTTTTTTTCTGGCCCTCATTAAAACAGCACCCCGGCTGAATGGATCTCCAGCAGCAAGTTACGAATGCAAAAGAGTTTTAACCACAACCACAAATGGGTTTTATTCATTAGCAATCTATTTTTGTAACTTGTGAGTCAAAGGAATGACTGACGAATGTGCAAGATGTCCATTGAAATTCACATGAAACAATTGGTCCTCCCAGTGTAAAAGCCCCAAAATTGATTTTTTTACTTCACTAAAACACAAAATTCTGCAGATTTACTCTTTTGGAAAACTGAAGTTCACACATTTGACATTCTCGAGGAAAACAGCACTCAGCATCGACAAAATCTACGAAATAAGAACTTTTATTCATAATATATTCATACTTGTACACAAGTAAAATAAAATGCATATCTATGGTTCCATTGCAATCTCCGTGAACAAACCGACAGCATTCGTTTGGTAAATGCTACCCATAAATCCTTTCTGTCATGAAAATAGAACTGAAATCAGGGGAGGTAAAACATTTTGCTTTTGTAAACATAAAAAACCCAAAACATTACCCAACAAATGCATGACTCTGAATAAATAACAGGGGGTAGGAGATCGTTTATCTTCATTAAACAGACCAAACATTCTTTGTGCGCGTTCTGTCTCTGATTTCCTGTATTTATTTTTTTGTTATTTTCTTTTTTTTTCTTTTCTCTTCCCGTGGTCTGTCTGAGCAGTAAAAGCTTTTGAGAAGGAAAAGGGAGGAGTCTCCGGAGTGTAGCTTAGACACGGTACAGTTGAGTACATAGAGAACAAACAATTTTGGGCACCAATTCATTATTTACATCAGATCTGTAGTGTTCTGTAAAGGCATCCATTTTGTTAAATGTACTCTAACCTCTTCGTTATTGTGTGTCCTCGTCGGGCGACTTCGGGTCCAAGCAAACTCCTCGCTTCTCACTCACTGCCTGCCGGGAGATGTCACTGCATCTTCTGGATCATTGTCATGAGCATCAACATTCTTGAGTCCTGTGTTTTTTTTTCAGAAAGAGATCAGGAGTCCTAAGACATGGCTAGAGATATCCAGGTCACGGGAATGAGGAGAAAGCGCAGCGCTTGCAAAGTGGGACCCCGACTTTTGATGCAGTGGGCGTCCGATTTGGGCTTTTTGGAACACTTCTTTTTCTTTTTGTTGGATGCTGTGGACGACTCCATGTTGTCTATAAGGTCGGGGTTTAGGTTATCCAGAGGGTTGCCCAGCGTGTTGGACAAGGTTCCCAGCGGCCCGTCGTTCTGCTTGTGCTGCGTCTCGTTTTTTGTTCTTTCCTGCTCCTTGTATTTCGTCTTGGATATGTTCTCCTTTTCCTTCAGGGGGTTGTTGGTAATTTGGCGGCTCTTCCCCGACAGGATAGACGACTTGTCATTATCTCCCAGGCAGCACCTGGGGATGGCGTCCCCGAGGGGGCTCTCAGTCGAGGGGAACTTGCCAGGCTGTCCCTTGGAGCTGAACATGCTGGTCTGGATTTGGGGCGTTTCCACGCATCCCTCCAAGTCTTTGCTCTTCAGCCGTTTCAGGTCTTTTCCTGCCAGGATCTCGGGGACGTAGCACTCCAGCTCCGAGCTCGAGCCTTTGAAACGCTTGAACCAGTCCCACAAGGTCCTCGCCCGGCAGTCGCAGATCCACTGGTTGCCGTTCAAGCGCAAGTACTGCAGGGAAGCCAGCGGGTCCATGGTCTCTCCCGTCAGGACGGTGAGATTGTTGTAAAACAAGAACAAGGACTTCAACTTGCCAAGGTCGCTGAAGGCCCTCGGTTGGACAAAGATTACCCGGTTCTGGTGCAAAAGCAGCCGATCCAGATTGATCAGGCCTCGAAACATGTTGTCCGTCACTATCTTAATCTTGTTATTGTGTAGGTAGAGATAGGTGAGGTTGGCGAGGTCCAGGAAGGTCTCGTCATGCAGGGTCAGGATGTTGTTGTCCTGCAGGTAAAGGTACTGCAGGGAGAACATCCCTCGGAAAACTTTCACAGGCAGCTCCGACAGGCCGCACCGGTGCAGGTGGAGGGTGTGCAGCTTGGTCAGGCCCTGGAAAGCTGTCGGGCTGATGATGCGGAGGTTGTTGTTGTCCCCAATGTCCAGTTCCTCCAGTTTTTCCAAGCCCGAGAAGGCCTGGGAGTCGATGTAGCTGATGTTGTTGGAGTACAGCCAGAGGACGGTGAGATTGCGACACGAGCTGAAGCTGGTGGACTGCACCACCGTCAGCTTGTTGCTCTGGAGGAATATCCGCTGGCTCCGCACCGGGATCTCGGTGGGGATGGAAAACAGTCCTTGTTGTTGGCAGGCGACGGTGGGCCGGGGCTCACTGTAGCACACGCACTTGGCAGGGCAGCTGTCAGTTTGAGGCACGAGGTTCAGCCACATCACCAGGAAAAGGAGTCGCCCCCCTACGGAAACACAGAAGGAGATTTTTGTGTCAGAAAACGACGAATCAAAACTGGTGAGAATCAACAAATCTACCAAAGTGGGTGACTCCTCCTCAGGTTCATTTTTTTTTCAGGTGGGTGAATTGAAAACGCTGCTCTCATTCACATGGTGACATCCTATTATGTATACACAACACAGACACATTCCAAAGAAATGGCAAACGGGACAGCCTGAGTAAAATGCTGTCTGTGTAAAATCTCTGGGAGTAAAGCACAACGGATAGGAGTGGAGAAGATGCTTTAAAGCTGCACCCCAGACAAGGGTCCTGATCTTGAAAGCACTTTCTAGAATGTGCAACTGACAGGGAGAACTGCTCAGTGCTTTTATTTTGAAGGCATCTGCTTTCTTATGCTGGTTAGACTGTCTGTTTGGCTGCAATGTGACTACAGGACAAATCACCAAGACCAATCGTGAAAGCGCAGCCTTTCTTAGGAGGAACGTGGGGGGGCTACTGCTGCTCTCATGCAGTGTTTTACACGTTTGTCGACCAACGACGACTTGCTCTGTTTGTATGGTGTTTTAATAGTGACATGATTGAGATGTAAGGCTTTTTATAAAATCGCAGCAGCTGCGATGAGCGGACAGTGAGGGTAAACGACAGAACCATGTGAGTACCTGTTAGTTGGAATTAGCTCGCTCTTTAGCATGGACAGAAATGATGGTGACATTTAGCCTGAAGGGATGGAATGAGAGAGGAAATAAGAAAACAGGAAAAAAACGGGGCTTAAAAGGCCGCGGCAGCAAGTTTCCAGTGTGCAGCCATGTCTGGTGCTCTTAAAGTGCAGCATGATATAGTGGAGGTGTGGAAGCACTCAAAGCGAGGCTCGTAAAGACTCTTATGTTTGCCCCCCGAAGGCTTCCATGTTTCAAAAATAAGGCATATTTCCCATTTGCTGGCATTAATTATTGCTGCATGTCCCCCTGGTTCAGATGCTCCCTTCATACTGCCGGACTGAAATGGGCCCCCCCGCTCTGATTTCTGGCTCCGCACTGTGCACGTTGTTGCGTGGGGCCTCGCTCACGCGCGGATGGAGGCGTCAATGTGTCAAAGGCATGTCTGCTATCATCACGCGGTGTCGGCTGCTCGTCTGAACCTCTTCAGCTCCTGTCCGTACTGAGGATCTCCGATCTCTGCCGGTATGCACATGAGAGGACCGCCCCCCCCTTCAGCTCGCAGCCGTGACAGGTAGCCAGGCTCTGGAAAAATGCATGAGCTCCGATCCTCTTCCCTTTCCGCCCTCCCCCTTTTCTCAATCCTGCGCTGTGTTGTGGTGCAGCTCATCTCTGGACCTTGTTAAACGGAGCTCTGGTGTGGCCTGACAGCAGCCCTCTGCTGCACTTTCCCTCCAATCTCCCCGCTCAGCCGTCAGACTGCCACCGGAAAGCTGTCAAGACTTTCCACTCTTTCTGCATCGCAGCACTTTTCCCCTCACCGCCGCCTAACAATAGCAATATTTTATCGCCCAGCGCGCTCCGTGTATCTCCTCTGTCCCCCTCCCTCCCCACCACCACCCCACCACCTCATCAAACCCCCAAACCCTCCCCCAAACCCTCCCCCACCTCCTTCTCTGCTGTCTATTCATTAACAGGCTATTTCGGCCCACGCACCCAGTGTCAAAGCCGGCTTTTTTTCCTCAGCTCTCAGCATAATACGTCTTGTCTCTGTTAGCATCTGTTGAATGACAGCATAAGCTCCCCGATATCGTCAGCGCCATGCCAACAATTTTTTTTCCCTTTTTTCGTTTGTGCTCACTACCAGCATCTGCATGATGCTGCAGGCATTAGCATATGTTTTTAAGAGAAATCTCAGTGTTGTGACACCTTTCAGTTATCTCAAAAAGATCCACTTTTCACCTCAGCGTAACCTCTCACCTCTCACACCAGCGCCCGCTAATGTGAAAGTCGTGTTCGCGCCTCGGATTTGTCGACGTCTGCTGTTGCCGAGGACCTTCTCTTCTTTTTTTTTTTGCTGGCAAATTTTTATTGGAAAAAAACGAAAAGAAAAAAAAAGTCCTCTCAAATCATGGCCGTAATGTTTATCAATATTCCCTGACAGTTGTCGAGTTGCTGATACACCCAAAACAGAACAAGGTCAGGAAAAAGAAGGAGGGGGGGGAAAGAAATCTATCCCTTATCGTCGTCAGCCAGCATCGCTTCCAACACTTAATCTTCCTGCTATCTCCTGTGTCAACACGTGGCTCAAAGCCTCTTTTAGACTCTGCCACCGGGCCGTTTCTCTTCTCCCTAACCGGAGAGCTACATTAGCGTGCAAGAACAATCTTTACCTCCATCTAAGAGGAGACAAGCGTCTTTGTTTTCCTGCTAAGTGACACTCCGAGTCCCTTTAGCTTTGGATAAAGTACATCAATTCACCTCCTCAATGACAAGAACCCCCTCTATTTACAGGTGGAGCTCGGCTCTCGCTGTCGTGTTAAAGGACTGCAGAGAACCACTATTTATTAATGATAAAGCCCCTTTGTTTGACTAATCAAAACGTCTGCCAGGATAAATTTGTCAAAACGGAGGTGAGGAAGCACAGAAAATATGAACACTTGGCTCAAAGGCCCCCATCCCCCACCCTCGCCGGCTCAGGGCACCGAAGGGGAGAGTGTTGCTGCTGCCTTCAAGACTGACACCGAAAAACAGCGAGTGCACTTGCATGCACCCTTGCACCGATGGGTGCAATGAGGTGCAGCCTGGTGTGGTGGGGGCACCTTGCTATCTTAAGGCAGCAGAAGGCAAATGCTCCATTGACTGAGTGTAACAGGTCGAAAGGCAGTGGTGCAGCGTTTTCATGGTCTTTTTTCACAGCAGCGTGGAGGGGGGGGGTTGTAGAGGAGGGGCACACAGTCAGGTTTACACAACTGCTACACAAAAACATGATCAGAAACTGAGGATGCATTTTTGAAGACTTCCAGTCTGAGTTAAGATACAACACAATGGTGGCATCTATGCAGGCATCTCAATTCAAGGGGGGGGGGCATCTTTGAGCATGTCACAGCTTTCATAATTGCCCCTTGGATTCGAATAATCAAGAGATATAATTCACATTTTTTTGTACGTCACACAGTCACAGAAGTGACTAAGGTTTTACTCCCGTCCAAAACTGCTGCTGAATATCAGCTTCGACCCCCCCCTTGCTGACCTTCCAGCCTTCTACTCAGCTCACCAGCGCCCCCACTTGTTCAGCCTGTGGGCATCGCCCGCATCGCATCGCTCTTCCTTCCACGGGAGCCTTTTTAGCGGATTCTTGTATCGGTTGTTTCGAGGAGTGAGGCTGCGAGGCGACCTCGTCAGGACGAGCGAGTTCTCTTTCACACGGGTTCGTTGCATCACGCTCGCGCTGAAAAGTCAACTCGGGTTGACCTAAATACTGCCGGTGTGAGAGCACAGCGAGTTGGCTTTCTGGGGTTTTAGTGCCTGTTACGAGGCGAAAACTTTCGCTTCTCGTCTCGTTCCTTCGACCTCTGTTGTGCGGTGTGTGCTGTCGCCTCAGAGGTCGTTGGTTCAAGCCCAGGTGGCTTATTTCTGTGTGTGCGTTCCCTTGAGATAATCTGGCTTCCTAAAGACACTCCAAAAACATGCAGGTTGGTTGGTGAGGTGTGGACATGGTTGTGTGTCTGTCTGAGTTTGTCCTGCGATGGACCGGTGACCCTGAGAAAGGCTGCAGCACCCCTGCATCCCTTAAATGGAAGGAGACAGATAGGAAGTGAGTTACAGACGTCCTTGTTTTCAGGCGTGTGTTCAAACAGTAAAATGCTGTCGTCCAAGGCATAAAAATCACCACCAGTCCTCACTGTTATTCAATATGCTCAGTGGAAAGACACCAAACATGTATCATGGTCTGGTAGTGGCTCAAGGTCACTCCATTCGGCTGCATAGCACAGAGTAGTCCAGCAGAGTGCCATGAGTGGGCGCAGACAGCCTTGTTTACTTATTGTATGAGAGCATCACTCAGCCAGACTCTCCGCTCATTTGCATCTGTCCCTGGCATGATTGGAGCTCCAAACAAACTCTCAGCGCCGTTTTTTTTTTTTTTTTTGTCTTATTCAGACGACACAACATGCACTTAGACGCGTCCCGACGGCTGGGAATCCATGATGAACACGGAGGGTACGTCGGGACAGCGCTTTCAGAGGAGCGCCTCCGATTCATCACGGTGGCTTTACTCGGAGGGGGGGCGCCGGGGATTGGCCAGGGACAGCTAACATGACAGCCTCATCTCCCCTCCCGGCCCACAGTGGAAGCGACGTCTTCTGTCAGAGATGAATCGCAGTCCGTCTCCACAGGGACCTCCTGGCCTCCCTCTCAAATTACACATCATTGTGCTGCTCAAAGGCAGGCCGGCGTTTAATACCACCATGATTCCGCCCTGTAACGTTGCGCATTTTGTGCGAACGCATCCACGCATACATAAGCTGTTTTTATGTCTTGTTCAAATGAATAAGTCAGAGTCGCTTCCCAGGATTTGACAGTTGTATGAAAGCGTCGATTATTGATATATTGACATCATTTAAAAAAGGACACACTTTATCTTTGAAATCTCAGGCAGAGCGTTGCATTTTGAAACTATTTTAAATTTTAGCAACAAAACGAACATTGAAAAAAGTACAAGAAAAATGGAAGCAAGGATACAAATTATATTAGTTTCACTAAGTTTGATCAAAGCATTTCTTCCTCCCAAAAAAACTTAAATTTAGTGAACTCAGAAAAAGTTTATCTTACATGTCTGATCTTTTAAATTGTTTGATGAATTTTCAGAATAAATTAAAAATAACAATGACATGTTTTTTTTGTTTTGGTGTTTTTTTGCATTAGGAAAGTAAATCCATGAAAGGAATCCATCATCTCACTTTCCCTTTTGAATACTAGTGATTTTTTGAGCACACATAATTACTTCACATCGACAGCCGGTGTCGTTAGAACATTTCTCTTATCTCGGTTGTCATTATTCACCTGTTGAACAGCGTCACACACCACTGCAGGCAGCTGATTACACACTCCTCTGATAGTGTGAGCGAATCCCTTTCCGTCACTCGCGTCTACTCCAACTTTTTCTACTTCTTCCCGACTTTTTCGATAAAGTCGTACTTTTGGGCGGCAAAAAAAAGGAAAAAAGTCTGAATTACAGAGTGGCCTGAAGTCACGGTGCCACGGTGGAGCGGGAGGATATTCCATTTACGTTTGCTTTGAACCTCTTTTCCTTCATGAGCCTGTGAAAAGTTTTATTACGGAGAGGAAATGGTCGTCGCTCTCAGGAGAGCCATTGGATTACAGAGGAGGGGGGCGGGGGGGTGGGGGGCAGGCTTGGCAGGACATATTCACGCGAGGGGGGGGGGGTTATGATCAGAAGGCCACATTGACCTTTTCATTACTTCTGTATTTACCTTGTCATTGAGAGTGTCGCTGTTCAAAAGAGCCACCGCACCTCTTTCACTTGCTCCTCAATGCAATTAATCTGACATCCAAGGCAGGTAATACATTTCAACTTTCCACTTCTCACTACTTTTTGACCTTTTCCATTTCACTTTTCCTTTTTTCCTGATGGTAACGAGGATGGAAACATTTACCTTGCTGACATAAATAACGTGCTGATTTATTTACCGGGAAGGTCCGTTTCCTGTCTCGCAAGAGACTTCCTACATGCACAGATGCGAGCACACAAAAGGACGGATTTGCGCAGGCCCCCCTTGCAACATTGATGAACCAGATGCCGTGATCTTAAATAAAGATGCACTCATCAGATCAAACAGGTTATTTAGGACATGACGGACCAGAGGGCTGAGCCGGAGTTTCCATATCCAAAGACGAAGTGTTGCATCGATGACGGCCTCAGCATGCAGACGAGGACACAATTAGAAGACGAGCGGAGGGGGACAGATGAGGTCCTGTTTGACACACATCTGACACAGCACTTGCCCGAGCAGATGGCTCATGAATAACTGAGGGAACCGGAGGTCGGCGGGCAGGAGGGGAGAAAAAAAAAAACGGAGCCAGGCGACCAAGTGTATTTTGAAAAAGGGGAGGCGGGGGGGAGGAGCGTGGATTTACATGTGTGTGTGTGTGTGTGTGTGTGTGTGTGTGTGTGTGTGTGTGTGTATCAACTCGGAAGCTTCCTGTAGTTTGTGACGAAACAGAAAGAAAAGGAACCCGACAACGATGCGAAATGGTGCAAGTTGTTGCGCCGTCACCGCGGCGAGGGTAGTTTTGGTCGAGCTGCTGAGGAGCGACAGCGGTAACAATGGGCAGCCGGCGCTGACAAAACCCTGACGGCCAGTGAATGAGCTCGCAATCAGAGGGCTGTCGGATCGAATCCCCGCTCGGCTGGCCCGCAATTGGAAGGGAGAGTGGAGGAGAAGAGTCCTCTCCCTTTTCAACAACTGCCATCAAATTACCATCGACCCCTCAATGATGCACTGACCTCCCAGCTGCTCGGAGTGTCACTCAAGCGGGGATACCATCCGACACTACATCCACGTACTGTGGCGTGAAAGTAGTCAATGTGGGTGGAAGTAGGAGAAATACGTGCACTTACAGTATTTTCGAAGGTATAGGTACACGTAGTTCCTGTGAGTACATTCTAGACACCGGTGGGGTTGCCAATCCGTCCGTGCATCCATCGGCCTTTTGGACGGATTTCCAACTTAAGGTCATGGCTCTGATCGGTAAAAAAAAAAGGGAATGGTCCTCTGCCCCGGAGAGGTTGCCATGGCAACCACGGAGACAGAAAAAAATCATGTTTTTGGCTTGTGGACTGTGAAACCAGTGAAGTAGGAGAAATCGGAGCCCTCAGACACCCCAGGACGCAAAGGTCGGGATGTAAAGAGCTGTGAAGCCCAACGATACCTAAAGTATCTAGAAACAGAGAGGGTTGAAAAGGAGAAAAAAATGGTGCTGTATCTGAGAAAAGGAAAGGCTTAGCTCACGCGGAGTATAGTTGAGCATCGCTGCGTCGCAGCAGAAAGGTTGATTGCGCTGCCAAGGGGCCTTTTCTGTGGCGTTGTCCAAACATGTCCTTTGACTTAATGTAGTCCCCGTCCGGCGTCAGGTCGACTCAGTCAGCGCGACGCCGCGCTACTTCACATGCAGATTGTGCCGGGGCCTCGCCGATCTAAAATAAGCACGGAGCCCCCTTGAAATAGACGTCACCGGGACGGCAGCATATGTTGCGTCGAACCTTGTAAATAATTTCCCGGCATTAATGAAGCCTTCACAGATGTGCAGATAGCTCGGGCCATATGCAGCCGTGCACGCCCCCACATCGGCACAGAAACTAACTTGGGAGCTGTGAACTTGAATCAAGCCGAGTGGTTCCTCTCCTCTTCACACTGAACACAGCCGACAAGGATTCAAACCTGCATTTGTTCACCTCTACGTCCCACAATACGACAGGCCAAGTGGAAATCGTCAATTCAATATTTCTAATCTCTTTTCTAATAAAAACCAATTAAAACTCTTTTGAGGGGCCTGGAATCTTTCTAAGAAGCACCACAAGTAAAGGAAAAAACCAGGCTGGCAGCCACCGGTTCAAAGGTTCATATCGGCTGTAATGGACCCAGACCTGATAAAAGCCCTCCAGAGTTTTAAAGGCTTTCATTCATCACTTTCCCGAGCCATCTTATACAGTACTCCAAATAATAACCTCGCAGTGCCAGGCACCACAACTAATGGCGAATCCAAAGTGTCGCTAAGCAAATGACAGAGAAGTCCCGACAGCACCGGCTCCGTATCGATGGCGTTTCCGCATAAATCGGGATGTTCGGCCACTCAAAGGCCGCTTCCTCCTCTTGCATGCAGCCTTAATGGGCAGTGGAAGTGAGTGGGGGTTTGCTGTAAATGTCACAAAACTAGATTAATTGCCGTGTGGCACAGTGTCACTGGATTATGGGTCAAAAAATGGCACATTCCTCACTGCTCTATCGCGAGGCTGGCTGCGACCCAAGTAGCCCTCGGTGCCGCAACAAGTCACGATGAAGTGTTCGGCGAGGAGGCGCGCGCGGGGGGGGGGGGGGTCCTGAGGAATGGCTCCGATCCAAGCTGCGAAGCCCGCCTCCACATGTCACGGACATGGGCGATTTCTGCATGTGAGGCCATGTAGAATGCATAATTCAAGAAATGTAAGCTGCAAATAATGCGGGCATCTCTCAAGCCGAGGAGGGGTGGAGGGGGGTGGGGGCTGGGGTGTCCGGATGCACTCCTCGGAGCCACAGAAAAGAAGAGTGGCCTACTTTGAGGTCTTTGTGCCACGCGGGCTGCCAGTTGGTGCACCCGAGCGTTTTAAGCTTAACAGAGTGTATAAGGCTTTATCTTATCTACACATGGCTGGAGAGGAAATAAATGAGGGGAGCGGCTTCAGTACGAGCCCTCGGTGTCGAGACGTTTGCTTCGCTCTCGGGCAGACTCCGAAGGGCAGAAACAAAGCGTGTCGTTAAAGAAACAACAAACAAAAGTGAAGGATGCTGGTGGAGGAATCTATCAAACATGTCGGTTTACATTTGAAATGTTACAACCAACTATTTCCAAACCAGACGCTGCTATCTGAAAAGACACAAGTGGCTCACGACACCACCTTGTGGTATAAATTGATATTACAAACATCCAGATAATCCTATGAACGAGCTTTTTGATTTCCAAACTACATTAAAATTTAAACTAGATTCTTACAGCTTTTAGCTCAAAATGCTGTGGTGACAATTGTTAGCTTTTGTTTTTAGTTTTATTGAGGGTTCGGCGCCTGCAGAGGTCCGTGCGTCCGACCTTGTGGGAATACCCTTTTTGGGGTTTTTGTCTCCGTTTAGTTCATCCCTGTATATTCACCCACACCCTCCAGTTAACTGTATACAAAATGAGAGCTGAGGATGTCACTCCTCCACTGAGACAAGAGAGATTTTATGCTCCACTGGCCAAAAACATGCATAATTAATGCAGCGATTATCTAACTTTGAGGGGTTTTCCTCTTGCTCTCCTTATTCTAAAAGAGACTTAGCAGAGTTATTTTCGACAAAACGCGGTGTGGACAGCCCCCGAGGCTTCTCTTTTTTTGCAACCACAAACATTTCTTTACATTTTGGTATCTCTCTCTCCTCTAAATCAATTTACAGAAGCCTATTGTTGATGCGCATTTGTGCCACAGGCAGTAATAAGTGGTGTTGATTTCAGCAGAATGTGGGGTGCGTTACACATTACACCGGGGCCTTTACAAACATGACTCACCACTCCCGGAGAGCGAGTCGCAGCCTTTCATGCCGTTCGTGGGGCCTTTTGTGTCAACAATTCGATAATGGCGAGGCTCGGGCGTCCTCGCAGCTAATGCATCGGCGTGAAAAGCAGAGGAGGCCTAATGAATCACCGCTGTATTATTTAAAAAAAAAAAAAAAAAAGGATAACGGCCCCGGTAAATATTAGATGAAAGCTTCAGATAGTGTTAACGCCTCCTTGTGTTAAGTGTCAGCAGGAGAGCGAGACAGCGGTGACAGCTACTGTGCCGTGCCGTAGGTTTCGGAGCACGTGAGGACGAGAGACTGAATGGAGAACAAGCTGCATCGAGCTGGTGCCCAGTCGGACGCTGGTTCGGTGCCACCACGATGGCCAGTCTTTGCTGCCTGAGCTCTCGAAGAGTCGCGCGGTTTGTTTTACCCCGGCTGTGTGGAAGAAGAGCCGGGGTGGCGAACATTATCCACTCCACGTCTTTCTGACAGCTTCATTACTCCGAAATTTCCACAGCGTGTTGGCAGCGGGCCTCTCTCTCCGACTTCCACTGCGTGCCCATCGGAGAGAAAGTAGCTTCCGATGAAGTGTTGCGCAGCGTTTGTGTGAGTTACAATCGGAGGAGGGGGGGAAATACATCAAACAAGCACTTAAAAGAATAGTACACCCAAACAATGATGTACCTTCATTTTCTACTCACCCCCATGCTGGACAACACTCAACACTGCTGAACAGTGGACTCTTGAACGCACCCTCTCAGCTTGTACCGGGCCCTATCAACCGCTATGATTTGAACGTGGGCAGATAACAAGAAACCTGAAAGATCTCCAGCTGCATTTGAGACGTCAGAAAAGTGCCTCAGAGTGTTGTTCAGCATGGGGGTGAGTAGAAAATGAAGGCACATCATTGTTTTAATCAATTCTTTTAATCTTTGACTGGTCCGGGCTAAACCAAAGTCATTCTGTAAGTAATCCATTTAGTGGTTTTGGAGAATTGCTTCACAGGAAAGAGTTGCTGGGGGGGGAGGATTCCCTCAAAATTGCCCGTGCCTTTCTTTGTTTTGTCTTGTTTCTGACACGGGTGCCAAACCAAGTCCGTGCACGGTGGAGAGAAACGACAGGCATGCATGTGCACCCGTCACTCCCAAGGTTATGCAGAGGTACATGCCATGACTGGCAAGCGTATTTGCATGGCCTCGAGGTGGGCAGCGGTGAAAGCGAGCGTGAGAGCACTCGTTTTGCGAGACGAACCATTATCGACAACCTTTTATTTTACTGCCGTAATGCGTCATCTCACCTTCCTCGGGCTTACTCCGCGCTTATGCTCGGCGGGCCTGCTGACGATCGCAGGCTGGCCCGCAAAAGTGTGTCATCGGCGATCACCCGCAGACCGAGCGTGACCGGCCGGCTGGTGAGCTTCTCCGCAAACATCACCGAACTCGCTGAGGAGGACACAATGCAGGGCGAGCTCATACGACGGCGCTGCGTTTGATGTCCCGAATTCCCAGTTGGAACCGGGGGATATCAACATGTCCGTGTGACGGTGCGACATGTGAGGGAGCCGGCTTGTTGTGGAGGCAATCATCCCCTTTGTTTCATCTTAGCTCACCCCGACACAACATTTGGCCTGTTTTTGTGTGTTTTTTTCCCTTCTTTTTTCTTTTTATTTTAGAAAACTAAACAAACTAGGAACTGGGGGTGTTTTGATTCTGACTGTCTGCGAGTTGTCTGTTGACTCTCTCTGCTCTCATCTACACTGTTTTCACCCACAGCAGGCAGCCAGGGGAATATAGCGGAGCACCGAGCCGCTGGAGAAGCCAGATTCGTCCCTTTGGAGTTTTTTTTTGATGGAAAATAAGTGAGATGAAAAGACTGTACTGAAAGAACAACTACCAATCACAGGATAGGCCAGACACAGCTTTATAACACGCAGTCTACTCAAAATCTAACCAAAAATATATACATTTCAAGACGTTGATGTGCCGAAAAATGTATTGTCGTTTCTATGCTTTATCAGAAAACTTGTGACAGTGAGAGAAATGATGTCTGAAACAGTTGGAAAAACTGCAGTAAACAGTTAACAAAAACAAAAACATGCACAACTGTCGGTAATTCGGTAACAAAATGTAAGAAAAGTGCACAAAAATGGAAGGACACAATGAAACGATGTGAAAATTAATGTCCCTCAATAGCTACATTCTGCTAGCTGACGAGTAATTAGCAAGCTGTTGGTCTAATATTTCAATTCTGTGATGAGGGCCTGAAAACGAATTAGTAAAATTCACAAGTCTTTGGCTTGCAAGTGAAATTACTGGCCGTTAAAACCACTTTATGCTTGCTGCTAGCACCACTGGTCAGTGGTTAAAAGGAGTGTAGCATGAGATCATCCATAGTTGCTGCTTGTTTAGCCATTAAAAACTGCCAACACGCAGCGTTTTACTCATGAAATAAACAACCCTGAATATGCTTTTTTTTCCTGACCTACCAATTTCTGTCTCGTTGATGTTGTTTAATTACATATTTTTGTTATTTGACTGCTTAACTTTTAGTTTTCGGAGTCTAACAACCTATTTTTTTTTGGCTCGATACTTTCACGAGTGATAGAGAAAACTCAACTATCTCTGTCCTTGTTGAATAAAAGAAAAGGATAAAAAAAAACAGGTATTTTATCTCTTCGGTAAAACACAGTGTTCAGAAAAAAACCCCAACGCCGAATAAAAGTGCCGACTCCTCCACAAAGTCGTCGAGTCGTCTCGCTGCGAAAATGACACGGCTCGCCACGACGAGACATATCATAGAGCTCGCTGCTCATCAAGCTGTTATCTGTGATGCTCGCCACAAAGCAGCAGAGCGATGTTGTGACATGCGGGAGAGGATTCAATTGAAGGAGATGAAAAGGGAATTACGTGGGATATACGGCCCCGTGTCTCCTCGGAGGCGGGGGCGTTTTTTTCTAATGACGCGCGAGTGACGGAGAGCGACTGGATTGCCACCCAAGAAAAAAAAAAAAAGGGACCATCGATTAGACCTCGAGAGGAAGAAGATGAATGCGACAGATAACTGGGGCGTGAGGTGGGCAGGCGCTTGCCCAGTTTGCAGTTTGTGGTGACTGACTGGCTTTTGGAGTGCTCGCATGTGTGTGTGAGCAGTATTTAAAGGGGGGGGGGGGGTCTGTTCAATCCCATCAGCACGTCAGGAGGTTTAATCTCTCAACTCATATTTACAGCAGATTCAATTATTCCATCGCACGCAAAACCCGTATGCGTGCCATCTCATATGGTCGCTATTAGAGACCCATTATGACAAACAATGATGGTTTAATTCCTGTTGAGCCCCTCCTGTGCATGACTCATCAGACACAGTGGAAGGAACACAGAGGCCCAACGTGCCCACGAGCGTCTATAAAAATATATTGCCAGAGGAGGAAAGATGTCCTGAGACGAGCACAAAAAAAAAAAACCCGGGATGAAATAGATAAATAAAATTTGGCGGATCATTGTGCGAGCGTTAACTAATTCTGTCCAGCTCGCTTGTAGATCCATCTATTTTGGATGCGTAGGCAAGCCCCGGAGGCATGTTGACCTGGAAAAGACAAACCTCTCCCTTCCTTTCATCTTTTTGAGTCAGTTCCTGCAAGCGAATGTATTCGGGGGCCGATGCACCGAGTCCTACTTACTGTTCTGCCCCGTGACAACAGCAGAGGCAGCCTTCGCCGTGTTTCCTCTTTTGTGCTCACGTTGTGGTCTTTTTTTTTAACAAGCCTCCCCTTTCCAAAATAGTGTCGTCTGAGGAATACATCGGGACTTTGTTGCGCGATGAAAACTATCGCAAAAGCCGGTAAATATTTGTGGAAGCTGCAGGACCCTCTGCGAGCGCATGTAGGTGGATTTTTTTTGGACATTAGCGGGGGAATGGGAGCTCATATCTCCCTCTGCCTCCGCATTCATCTGATTCATTCTCCTTTCCTGGACCTTCCACTTAAAGCTAAACATGTGAAACCCACAGCTCTCAAACTGAATTTGGCCAGTGGCTGCCGACTCGCTGTTTTGCCGTATATATTAAATTTAAAGCGCAGGCTGGAGACCGTCGAGCGCACCAGAGAGGTTGTTTGTTTTTTTCCCGCCATGCTTTAAGGAGAGATGACAACCATCGCGGCGTCTCCACTGAAAATAGAACACCATCAGTGTGGAGTTGCAGAAACTGAGGTGAGAAAAGCATCCTCGTTTGTACGGCAAATGGGAGAATTGGACGGGGCTCAAGACGAGATAAAAGATCCCGAAGGATGCTCGCATGGAGAGGGGGAAGCAACCTTAAAACGGGACGTGTTGGAGGGGAGTCTAATCCTTTTTTCCACGTCGAGGTGACAGCTCTCCTTGTGCCGCAACGGTTTCGTCAACCGCGGCCCTGAAACGTGGCCATCTGGTTGCTTGGGGTTTTTTTTCGTCACGAACCCGATCTCGCAGGGTGGAACCGCGGGCGGAGGGGCCGCGGGCGTGCCGGCCCTTCCTCTGTGTCCTGCGAGGGATCGGCCGCAACCCCGACTGCAGGATCTCTGCACTGCACCACGGGCGGAAAAAAAAGGCACACTTAGTGACTTTGGACAGCGCGCCTCCCATTTGGGGGATGCTCCTTTTTAGTAAGAGGGATGATGGGGCCTTTGCGGTCTATACCTTTTTTTTTTTAGGACACCCTTACTCCCCCTCCCCCACCCTAACCCAACCGCTAACCCCAACAAGGTAGGGTTGGGGTGGGGGGGAGGGCAAGGCAGAAGCGGCTGCAGCGTGGTCGGTTTAATAAGCTCACTTCAGAGAGTGTCTTAAAGTGAGCACTCCCTCCTGAATGAGCGGAGAAAGACTTGTGCATTATTTACCACCCGCCTGAGTTCTGCCGCGCCCTGCGCAGACAAAGCGGCCCACTGCAGGAAAATGGATTTTTTTTTCTCTCTCTCTCTCTCTTTCCTGCAGAGGAGTTCAGATAAGATGGATGGAGGGAAGAACAGATGGAGAAACAAGAAGGAGGAAGACGGGGAGACATTAACTGCACCCAGAATAAGATACCCCCCCACCACCACCACATCCGGCAGTCACCTCGCTCGCTCTCATTCCCTCCCTGTTGGCCTGATAAGGGCGTTTCTTAACATCTGAACCTCCACGGTTCACTCACCTTCTCTCTTTTTCTTTTTCCTGCAGGAAAAGGTCGCGCACCGGCCTGAACTCGTTCCATACTGGGAAGTCATCATTGGGACTCTTTATCTGGTCCGGTGGGGGTGGGACTTTCCGAGGCCGGGTGCCACGCTACTCTGCCCCCCAATATGCCCTCTAACCCATTCAACATCTCCCCCTCTCACCTACATGGCCTTGCTCCTGGAGAGAGAGAGGGGGTGGTGGAAAGCCACCGATGTGATTGCCGGCTTTCCCTGACGCCCCGGCGGCCGACCGGCCATCAGATAAGGACCGGGGCGGAGATCCAATAGTGGCAATCTCACAGTGGCACCGTGGCGGTTGAGTGATGGGGCTTGGACCCAGCCTATCTCCCAGCATCCTTCTCCCTCCGCCCCCCCCCCTCCCAAACAAGTGAGTCACGAGATGAGTGGAAGGGATAAACTGGCTGGCATATGGCAGCCACCTGAGACTTTACTCAGCCTGCTCGTAAGCAAACGAGAGAGAGAGAAAAAAAAAGAAAACACTCCTGCGATTTTGCACGGCTCGCTTAACCGGAGTCCATCACAGGCGAGTGTGTTTACATGCAGCCGAGAACATCTGAAGACGCGCGTATAGCCGCGATGATTGTGGAACTGTAAATGATGCGGCGGGGCGCAATTTGCGTGTCACTATACTGCGGGGATGACCCGACTGACAAGGCTCCCTGCTTTGCTGGCCGGGTAATGAGTCATTCCAGCCCCGGAGAAAAAAAAAAAACAATCTGGTATTTTTAAACTGCATCCTTCAGCTGCTCCTTTTTCCTCTCCCTGGAGCTCGCGCTCGTAAGCTCTTGGTGGGCTCCTAATATGAATTCCATTTCTGGCGCTCGTGTTAATGGGCCTGATACGTCTGAATAATAAAAATGCATTACCGCGCTTTTAATGGTACTCCTGGTCCGTCCGCGCCGCGCTGATTTAGGCTTAATGCTCGGCACATTGCAACAAAATACCCGACGTGCGCGGGCGAGTTCAACGACGAACCAGCAGACTGGTGCGATTAGCTTTTTTGTCAGTTGATAACACTCGAGTGGGTTGTATGGTAGAGAACGGGAGCAACATTAGTGTTGCCACAGTGTGACAGGTATCCCTTTCTATCCTCACACATGCCGTGTTCGACTGCTGAAAAAGGTTCGTGGCAAATATGAGACCTCCCAAAATCTTCATATA
Organism: Malacoctenus tetranemus; assembly: GCA_032274765.1. Lineage (NCBI taxonomy): Eukaryota > Metazoa > Chordata > Actinopteri > Blenniiformes > Labrisomidae > Malacoctenus > Malacoctenus tetranemus. The sequence goes on along the minus strand of JAUESF010000012.1, from coordinate 17,358,296 downwards.
ATCTCCTTCAAAGTTACAGTGGACAACAACATGACCTGTTTTACTCCCAGACAAATTAAAACAAATGGTGCTCTTTGGAAGAAGTCAATAAATCACAGCAAACCATCAGTTTAGGAAGTGTTAAACACTTTTACTCTTGATTCTTTTTTTTCATCCTTGGTCTTTTGTTGCGTTTTTCTCAGTCGAAAAGCAGTTTGGGTCAGTGGTGTCATGTGTAAAATCTACTATCAGCAGGATCGCATTGTGAGTCAGGGCTGGTTTCTGAAAGACATTCCTCATCATATCAGGGAAACACATAGATCTGAGCAAACTGCGTGCACGGCGTCGTAGCACGGCTCTAAACACGTGTTGGGAGCGAGCGGCCCGCTGCGAGGGGGGTCGAGGCCTTTTCACCATGTCTGTGAGATCATTTGTTTTTAACAGTTTTGACACAAAAAAAGAAACTTCGGTTCGATAAAGATCAAGGTTTTGGTTAAAAAAGGAAAAAAGAAAAAAGATCACTTTTGTCTCTTTATCCCAGCTCAGTCCGAGCCAACCTGGACAGATTGTCCTGGCATCGGTGTGCACAGTTACCTCAACAGTCCCAAAATACCAGCGCGTCTTTGTGGAAAGACGATGAAGCACCGAGAGAAAACTGGGCCGTGCAGAAAGAGAAGATGTGAACTGCTCTTGTTGTGTGTGCTACATTGCTTCCTCCAAGGTAAACAACAACATTGCATTCTATAGTTGGAATTGTGTCACTTCACTATTAACTCCACAAGAAAATGTGTCTGGTACCAACAAGTACTGATGTACTTTAAACTGTCATGTATGGGGTCATTGTTAACTTTTTTTATTACATATGCAGTATGTCAATAAAGTGACTTCAGGCAACAGGAAAAATCAATAGGAATCTGACTTTGTTTTATGTAACAGTTTCCACATCAACTACATGAGGGATTGATGCCAAATGATGCTTCAATGCCTATGATGGGACCACAGCTCCTATTGGATGAATGCTGCCAGCATCGATTGTGTGTGTGTGTGTGTGTGTGTGTGTGTGTGTGTGTGTGTGTGTGTGTGTGTGTGTGTGTGTGTGTGTGTG
>JAUESF010000012.1:17345458-17357112 GCA_032274765.1 Malacoctenus tetranemus | reverse complement strand
GTGTGTGTGTGTGTGTGTGTGTGTGTGTGTGTGTGTGTGTGTGTGTGTGTGTGTGTGTGTGTGTGTGTGCGTGCACGTTTGTGTGTTCTTTCTTTGTTGCTCATCTACATTTTCCCTTTTACCATTTCAAATGTTTTTCATTGACACCTTTAGTTTTTCACTTTGTTTTAATGCAAACAAGAACGCTAAACATCTGAGACTGTCTACGTTTAATGATTTTCTGAGTTAGCTGTGCTAGCAATGACGTGGCTAGCGTTCACTGATCTCGCACCCACACATGTTGCAGCTGCTCATTGCTGGATTCCTCCGTTCCGATAGTTTAACACCTACAAACATAATCCTGACAAAAGTAGACACATGGAACACAAGTTGAACACACTAAAAATCTACGATCACGGTTGTCTTTTTTTTAAGCCCAGTGGCCCTGGTGGGCTCCACGCTGAGCCCGTCGGTCCACCAGCCATACACTTGACACCCTGGTTCTTAACTGCACTTGCGTAAGAGGGCCGTCACCTTATCACTGCTGCTCTTTGATTCCTCTCAAATGGGAGAGCGCTTCGAAGAAAAATCTTCAATCTTTAAATTAATATTTGAAAAGGAAGTTACATGGCCAATTAGGATAACCCCTGTTATCTCAATTATTCTGTGCTCGGCTAATACTGCTAAGATATTGCTCCCTTGGCATGAACACATCCAAGGGACCGCTTGTAAGAATCCATCAAGTCTTTTAAGTTAATCCTCTTTTCTACTTAACATCCTCAGGTTGTTTGTGTTAACTTATATGGCGGCGTGTGTGTGCCTTCCTTTCACTTTTTTTTTTTTTTTGTGGTGCACAAGTATTAGCTGGCGGTTCGTACAGGTGCCTCCCCACATTATGCTCATGCGCAGCAGCGTGACACGCGACCCAGATGAGGAACAAAGAAAGAAGCAGACAGCGCCGGACCAAATCCCTCCTGATCCTCCTCTCGTATGAAAAACCTCCAAAGTTATCTCGACCCCCGCGTCTGCATTCTGCTCGGAGAGGCTCCGGCATTAGGCCGCATCACCTGAGCAGCCGTCACCTGACAGCCAGGATTTCAATCACTGTGCTGAGCTGGCACCACCACCCCCCGTCCCCCCCTCAGCTCGCCTCTCCTGCCGCCTTCCTGCTTACTCCCACAATGCAGCCACCTGCCACTGTCATGCTAATTTACAATGGCGCAATGCATTTTTAGGGGCTGAGCTGTGGACCCCTATCATTGGCTGCCCATTAACGGTAAGTGTGATTTAAAGCGTGAGTGGGAGGGGTGAAGATTTTGCTCTCTCTTGGGAAATTCTGTTCGACGCCAGAGAACGGCCTGGTTATCCCCACGACTGCTGGAGCAGCATCGAGCCGGATGACTCGGATTGCAGGAGCAGATGCTGGAGCTCGGGGTGGCTTTACAGCCAGTATGTCAGAGCATTCCCACAGCTTCCTATAAAAGCAGCTGTGCAGCAACAATACAACACGTTCACTCCTTTAATTTCTCTTGCCTATATCTGAGGTAAAACCGACTTTGGCTATGTAGAGCGCACAAGAAAATGGTTCTCCTGTATCTTTGGTTTGCAACAAATCCTGCACTCAGACAGACGATCACAGGTCTCATAAACAAGACACGGACACATTTCAGGGAAGCAAAGGCTCCCACCGACTCCACTCAAGTTGGATTTTTTTAGGGTTTAAGGTGAGAGTACTTTCCACCAGAAAAACTTGTTAGGTAGCTACTTGATGGAGCTTCCAGCTTAGCGGGGTACAAATGGCGCCCCGCTTTGCTCTGACAACCTCTCTCGTGCTGAGGCGGAGCATGGATGAAACTGCTGAGGAGCTCGACGCTAAAAGTGGTGCAACCGAAGGTTGAAGGTACCGTCAGGCTCTGCAATGGGACTCTGACAACGAACCACTCAGCACTTTCTGAACCCATCAGGAGCTTACGGAGCCTCTTCCCCACCTCGGGAACATGACGTGCCATTTATGATTGATGGCATCACGGCTGGGCCATGATAAAAGCTCAATTAGCTGTGTGGGCAAGGACCCCAACTCCGTCTCCGGTGGCTAATCCCATGGCTTTTGTTATGATTAGCATGAGCAGAGTTTCAATCTTGGCTTCGGAGCACCTGGCGTTTGGCCCAAACACAACTGATTCATTCGCAGCTGAAAAAAAATTCACTTCTGCAGGGTGCCATCGTCGCTGCACGACCGGTGGCGACGAACTCAGATGTCATATCAGCCGAAACTCCCGTGGTTTGGCAATATCAGTGGCAACAGTCATTGGCAGGGAATTAAATTAAGTCTTTTAAGTGAAATGAAATTCATTCAACTTGTTAATATTTTAGCAAGAGCTGTCTCTCGAGAGTCACCATCCATGCTAAGCCCACTCATCCTCTCAGAGGGGGAGGATGGGGGGGGTGGGGGGGGCTGTCCTGCCTACACACTCAAGTGATGCTACTTCTGTCAGAAATATGTCGCGAGCCGCGGCAGTCGTGCTCAAGGATGTCGGCTGCGACCTATAAACTGTCGCTGTGCCTGCGAAACGCTTCCATACGACTGAAATGAATTCTCGCAGGGTTTCGACGGAACTCAGGGGGTCTCGACCGACGACGTGTCGGCCAGCCTGACGAAAAGTTGAAGTGTGCGTTTCCTGTGACACACCAGGAATCGCACTGTTGTGTTGAGAACTTGTGTTGCTTCAATGTTGTCACTGCCTACCCGCAGTCTTGTTTTCTGCTGTAATCCCACTTTATACCACAGGAGGGAGCTGCAAGTCGATTAAAAGGAAGGGAGGCAGTTCCTTGCTGTGACTGGAAGGTAGGACAGCAAATAAAACACTTTTTGGTGATTATTCAAAAGCAAACACCCGAAAGTTTACGAGTCTGATTGTTTGGTGCAACTTTGACTCGATCCCGCCACCAAGCACGCAAAAACATAACTTCGATATTGCATAATTTCAATAAATGAAGCGATCTTTCAACACTTATACAATACTTCACAGGTATCAGCATCCTGCACAACAGATTTCTCATGAATAGTTCAATAATCACAGGTTATTTATCAGATCACACAACTTTTCTGACATATTTAACAATAGGAAGTCATTAATTTTTTTTGAAATTTCAGTTCTTTGTGAGCGCTGTGATGAAGGCATATGCTAAGGCGAGCAGGACAGAAGGAGAGGGGACGATCTGTCGCGTTATTTATCTGGGCCGATACGACACAGAACGTGGAGGAGATTTCTGCAGTAATAAGCCATCTTGCATGATGCTGCACTCTGCAGCGATCACCCTCTGCAGGGGGAAAACGTAGCGCGCCATCTGTTCCCCGAACGAACAACAGACAGACCAGAACGCCGCGGACAGACCGGCAGACACAGGCGGCCACCGCGCCGGACCAGCGCGGCATTGTGGGAAAACGGCGCGGGCTGCTCTGCAGACGTAAGGTGGGCTAAATATGGGATGAAAGCAGTCACCGGCTGCTGGGATTTGATCAGGAGGCCCGGGCTGACACCGCGCAGCCAGGAATGATGCAAATTGACGCAGACACTGCAAAGGAGACAGCATGCAATAAGAGAGCTTCTGGATGGCGAAGGCAGCGAGGGAGCCGATGGGCTGAGGCAGGAGACGGCGGAGGGAAAGAAAGAGAATGTAGCCACCGTACAATGAGGAAGCCTCAACAAAGAGCATAAAGGCGAGAGAGAATGAAGAGATAAAGGCGAGTGTATCTAAAGAGACAGCCTGCAACAACAGAGATTTGACAGTGTGTGTGTATGGGTGTGTGTGTGTGTGGGGGGGGGTGCATGTGGGGAAAGAGAAAGAAAGAGGGCGACAATCCATTTTTAATCCGAGGTGCCAGAAGTCCAAACAAGTCACCTGAATCAGGATGCTAAGTGGCCTCGCTGAGTGTTGTTTCAGGATTAAGACGGATGTGGGTGGCGCGGCGCGCAAGAGCCCACAGCCCAGACAAACCAGCCAGCAAACGTGTGAGTTCACAGTCTATCGCAGGCATACGCCCCTGCGAAGGCAAACACACATGCACACAGTGGCAAGTGTTGGGAAAAAAAAGGGTGGGGGGTGGGGGGGTATCCGTTTGCCTAAATATGGATACGGAAACGTGTGAGGAAGGCTTAAGCTTGCCCCCTAGTGTTCATCCTGCTCCGTTCTGGCACCTGAACAACTGTGCAAATGAGCGTGGAGCCGAAACAGATACAATAACTGTTGGTGAAGCCGTTTCTTCTTCCAATGGGAGAATCTTCAAAGACAACAATAAGCCGGGAAAATGATGGCGAGGAGGATTACATAACTACTGCTGTACTGCTGCTGTTTTCCTCGATAGATAGATAGATAGATAGATAGATAGATAGATAGATAGATAGATAGATAGATAGATAGATAGATAGATAGATAGGAAATTGGACTTCGTTCCATGAATATTTTCCGTAACTGGGTTCACAAGTATGTCGATGAATAATAAAGCAGTTTGGCATCAAAGGCCATGATGAAAAAAGGAAAAAGAAGAAGAAAAAAAAAAGACTGTGCGCTACAGTGAGAAAAAGAAAGACAAAACACGGTGAAAAATAGACAGCTTCATGACTAATGGTGCATACGCCTGTGGATCCACATCAAAGTCAGCGCTACATTAATAGAAAGATTCATTATTTGAAAGATAAAAAAGAATGCAATCCATTAACGAGACCTTCTCCCGCCGACTTCAGAAATTCTCCATTTTGTATTGCCAGCAGCAGATTTGATTTAATAATGTGTGATGATTCAACGCCGAAAACGCCGGTGCCAGGAAAAAAAAAAACGCGTGTGGAGAAACACACAGAACCTGTCGAACTGAGCATGTTTGGAAATAAGTGACACATCGTTGTTTCGTGAAAAAAAAAGCGAGATGCTGGTTGGAGTAATTTGACTGAAATATGAGTTCAAAAGCACAATTCAGCAAGGAGCATGTGCCAGGATGTTTTGCTTATACACAGTTAATTTTCCTACCATTGAATGAAATTGGTTTTCTGCCAATAGTAACAAAACCCGCACATTTCTACAGTATATTACTGTACATGAGCGTGCCTTTGGGCAGGGATGGCGGATTGTTGTTGTTTTGTTGCCCTGCGTTGTTTTTCATTTCTTTCTTTTGGTTTGTTTTTTTTTTCAGGCTTTGGGAATCACATTGTTTGAGAGGCTGAGCGTTTACGATGCTGGCTCGCAGTCAAATCTCTTGCTTCGTGAGGCCCCCGCTCTGGGTTCGCCAACGCTCCACGCATCGTCCGTCTTTCAAACCAGCTGCGTACGCTGGTCATATGTTTGTCCACAATTGACACCCAGCATAGTCCTTGCGTTGTTGGGTCAAATGCACAAACGAGAGAACACTCCTGTAAGCAGTAAGATCAGCACCTTGAATACAGATAGGAACGCGACAGGCTGCTGTGGTGACAGCAATAAAAAGCCAGCAGCCTTGGTGGCACAGTGCGGTGAAAGGCAATGTTCTGGTGGCACACAGTTGGACTGCTGCCTTGCTCTCCTAACTTGTCGTCTTTTGTCTCTTCCTCCCATCATGATTAGCACAGAACACAGCGACGACAGTGACGACGCACTGATCCTTCAGCCTATTATCTCCCCACTTTATTCGGTTCTCTTAGTGGAACAAATTGGCTTTTTTTCCTCAACCACGACTCCTTTAAAACCTCCAAACAGGCGACGAGGTGCACGGGCTGCAAACTCCAAACGGGCCCAAAGGGAAACCACAGTATTATCTGCTGTTTTTCTTTCCTGATTCACCGCATCGGACGGATCAGAGAGTCTTTTCACGAGGATGGCACGACGCCATTATTGCGCGGCGAGGCTTTGCTGACCCTTCACCCTCCATTAGGCGAGCGATCACGTTTGTTAACATAGCGCTCGGTACGTTCTGTTTTCACTCGGCTGCCACTTCACTTGGCTCGGCTGCCAGCAGCCCCAGGACATGCTGAAGCTCTTGGATGGAGCGTGACAACATCATCTGTGAAAAAAAAAAGCAGGGGTCTCTTTGCTTGGCTGAGGCTCCACTTCTCCACCGGGTACAGGTGGTCCACGGAGGAGCATGGAGCAGAGCTGCTTCTGCACCAGAAGGAGCAAGCTGAGGTGGCTTTACCCTCTGTACTTAAAATGTTAATGTTAACTTATACACCACAGGGTGTGGCAACATGACTGCATGTCTGAGCCTCGTCGGACTCTTGATTAGCTTCCGAGGTTCTTTCTTGAGCGATGAGGGTGATTTCAGTTGGTTACACAGGGAACCAAAGGCAGCGGCTGGGTACCTCCTCAGTCACTCCTTTAAAGCAGGCCGAGAAGTTTATTTCACCCTCAAGATCTTTTCAAACTTCTTTGTCTCCTCCATCTCTGTGATTTAACCTAAGGAGCTAAACAAAGCAAACCCCAGCAGTCTCTGGCACAAACGGTGAAACAAATCAAAGCGAGTGCTGCAGCTTATCCAGCATCAGTTTGCTATAACTCATATAGCACCTCCTTATCAAAAAAGAAAAAACAAGGTATCCCTGTGGCAAACACTGTCAGCAGATTAGGGAGGAAACGTACATTTACGCGTATAGATTACATTCTCAGAAATCAGTAAGCCGGGAGATGTTACAGGTTTTATCTGGATGTGACAAGCGAGACGTCTATATAATAAAGGGATCCTTAGAAGTATTGCCTAAAGGGGAACAACAAAAAAAATGGCAGGGAAGCCATCAACGCGGTGAAATGAGGGGCGTGCACGAGTTCTCATCATTATACCTCGAGACGGGCCGCCGCTGACACCGACGCGTCTCCTCTGAAAGCCGTCATCGAGGTGTCAAAACACAAATACCAACGCGGTGGAAGAAAACGACACAAACGACTCAAATCGACAGGGACGTGAAGGCGCGGCAGGCACAAATCACCCGGGAGATTAGGCAGGAGGAGCGCCGCTGATTAATGGGATGCACTTCTTTCCGCCCATCCTGACTAATTCCTCGATCTCTTCCTCCCATATGTTGGAGCGTATAGCTTGATGGAACAGGAGAATTACGAGAACATGTTTGGCGTGTGAGTGCCATCAGCATCTGAGGTGAATGATTATCTGTCAATGGAGGAATCAGGGCCTTGGGCAATCATTTTTTAACTGGCACGCATCGAGGGTGTCAATTATCCACAACTCACATGTTTCTATCATGGACCACTCAAGTAATGCGTACACATTTGGACCCCACAGGCATAACTGTCCTGCTGTGTGATGTTTTACATTTCTATGCATGCATATATAAAGAAATACCACACATTGAAGCTTTCAGGGACAAGATTGTAATTCTTTGCTGCCTTTTGATCATCGGCTGCGATCTGTCGGCTGTCTCTAATGGACGCGGCTTCATACTGAACCAATCAAAGCCAAGGACTAGAAGATGTTGGTATTTTGTGGCATATCTCATAATCTGTTCAAGCTCAGTTTCGCATTGCGGTCCGTGTTTAGCTTCGCTTTTATACTTCGGCTGGTTGCGCCGACCTAAATCACCTAAAAACAAACTTTAAAGCCAAGTCGGCCAAGAAAAAGCAACCTGACATTTAGTACAATTTAGTCTGAATTGAGCTCAGACTGGATTTTATCAGTCTGAAATAATATGAGACAACAAGGCAAAACCAAGAAGGTTCAAAAAAAGACATTTACTAATTGTTTCTAAATGCTCTGTGAATAGTCTCTCTCTCTTTAGGAAATGTTTCACGTGGAACTTTCTTGTTTTGTTTTTGTTTCCCCTTCAAAATAAAAGAAATAAACCATTTTGAACACACTTAACTTCCACAGTTTGTCCACACACACACACACACACACACACACACACACACACACACAGTTCTTGCCCCTCGGGGAGTGGACTGTAAGTGAGGAGCTTCCGCGCTCAACTTGATGAAGTCTTATTAAAGGAGCTGGATGAAACAGGCAACGACTCGCTGGACTGGCTGCACGCTCGCGGAGAACAGGCCCAGGCAGGCATTTGGACTCGAGCAGAGCTGGTTAGGATTCTGCCGAGTGTGCGAAATTGTGCAAAGCAGAACTTCTTCGGGGTGAATTCAGGCTTCTCTCTTTGTCACGCATCAATGGCTTAAGCCTGCAACAATGCGATTGTCATCCATTGTATGTTGGAAGACGCACCGGAGCTGTAATCTGTGTATGTGGTGATATTTAACTGCTATTCATTCGCGCTGTGTAGGTTTTGAAGGTGCTGTGTTTTCCCCAGCCTCATTGTTTGTTTGTGTTTTTTCGCTCGTCGACACAGCGTGCAGCCGAGGACGCAGGTTTGGAGGCGGCTGCTGGTTAATGTTATTCATGATCCCCCCAGAGTTGGAGGAACCAGGACGTGCTGGCTGGAGTTGAGGCTTTCTGCCGTCGCTGGTGTCAAATGAATGCTCAGGAGTTGCAAGGTGAAGCCATTCAACGGTGACGGAGCGACGACGGGCCTCACAATTGTCAATGTGTGTGCATGTGTGTGCAAACAAGCATGGAAATGGGTTTGAGTTGAGGGGTGGGGAGGGTTGGGGGGGGGGGTGCACCGAGCCAATCACCATTATGCACGCCGCTGCTCTTCTTCCTTTTTTCCCCTTCAGAAGCTTTGCGGTCTGTGAATCTCAGTTGCTGGAAAATCCAGACTGTAAAATTCTGGCCGTCTGTCAACAGTTTTCCTTGGTGGGAGCCAACTCTTGGTTTGGGGCAGGAAATGCTCACACACAGCGAGAATCAGGGTTAAAAGGAGCTGTTTTTTTTTTTTTTAATCATATGACTTCATTGAGCATTCATTGAAGCCCAGACTACATTTAAACGACATAGCAGGGACTGAACTGTAAATGTGCATTCTGTAAGATTGAAGGGAGAGCGAATGTAAAGCAGCTCATTAGTTTCATCAGTTTTTGTACTTCAACCGTCAAAAGTACAATGAACCTTTTCACCTTACTCTCCCAAAAACGTCAAACTATCGACCCAGATTAATCAAGTGCCGATCCTCTGTATGATTTGTGTTGATTGAGGAAACTGAAGCCACGCTGTCAGTTTGACTTGGTCCCACCCACGGCTTCTTTGTTTCCTTGCGTGTCGTATGTACAGCTCCGCCCGGTTTCCGATTGGCTGTTGCTTTATCGTTTTGATGTGAGGCCATGCTGAATTACCCAAAAGTAAGTGGGGCCTGTTTATCATCGCATCAATATGTTGTCCGCACGGAGCTGGTGTATAAAATGCTACTTTTGTAGGACAGCCCTCGGATAAAGAAATCTGCCAAAACACACGTTGTGTTAAGATGTTTCCAGCTGAAACGATGACTCTGTTGTCCCCGGCGCACAAACACACTGTGTTTCTCTACGGTGACTGTATTTTATGGGCTTGCTCCATGTATTCTTCCTGATTTTCAGTGATGTTTAAAGTCACTGAAAATAAGAGAGTCCCTTTCACGACAGTGATTTCAGTGGTTTCACAGGAAGTATTCATTTTTTCTTTTCATGTGAATGAGTCTTAAGATAAGATTATCCACTGAACTGACTCCTGACTCTATAGCCTGGTCTGAAATACTGTTCCATGAATTGTCAGCGTTCACTTGTTAGCTTGTTTTCCTCACACTGTGTAAAAAAAATACTCGGTGCCAAACATTACCATAGTGATTTGACATGAAAATGGGCCATTTGAATCTAAAGCTTTATTGTTTCCGCTATCTACTGAAGTGATCAGGCAAGAAATAAGGACAAGAGGAGAAAATCACAGTTCTGACCTGACAGAGCAGTCAGTTTAACAAGTTTTTTCTTCTTGAAGGCTGGTTTTGGGCCTTTAAGGGAGTTGGTCGACAGAGAATCACACTCAAAGGTTAGGATGTGGTGCCTGCGCGTCGGATCAGTCCGCCCACAGGACCCTATGAACAAGATAAGCACCTGTCCCTTATTACAAGTGAAGGAGCCTATTAGTACGTCGGGGTTATTCAATCCTCTGTAAGAGGCTGCCCTCTGACACAGCCAGCAGAGCTTAGCAGTGAAAATGCAAAGCATCACCGAAGACAGACTTTGTGGATTACATTTTTCTTTTTTTAAGCTTTATATATTTTTCTTTTTAACTGAAGTACAAAGAATGGATAAGCAAACAACAACAAGGAATCCACTTGCACATTCGAATGTGCTATCAGGCCCGTTTGTGAAATAGTTTTCTTGTTTGGTATTCTCATAGGTGCACATCCAAAGGGAAAGGCTTTATTTCTTTGAGATGCGCCGGGGGGGAGGATTGATGTTCACAGCGTGCCAGCCAGCGAGGTGTTATTGACAGCAGGATGAGGCCAACAGTCAAGGTGCAAAAAGACTCCATATCGAAGGAAAACATCAGAGCGAGCCATCCGAGCAAATGTCATTATTCAAGCGGCAGTATACCTCGTCCCGTCAATGGGATCTGGCACGGAGCAACGAGAGTCTGTCGGTTTCCACCTTCTCCTCCAGACTAATATCCCACCGGAGAACTTTTATCTGATGGGACCTCACACTTAAAATCGACACTCTGAGGATCAGGGCCGAGGTCGCCGTTTGGAGTGTATTCCTCACCCCCCCCACCACCCAAAAAAAAAGAGCTCACTGCACTTTCTTGTGAGCGGCCAGACTGGACACACTCCCCAAAACCAAGTCGATAAAGTATGTGCTCATCAGGAGAGCGTGACAGGCTGTGAGATGAGACCACATCAATCAAGTGGACTCTGATTGCTACTCTGCGGCGGGGGATAAAATGGGGAGCACACACTTGTGGCTCCTCAAATAGGCACCCAAGGAACCAATTGGACACTTTCTCCATCTCGTACATCTGAAGGGGTCAAAAAGGTCTTTATGTCCTCAGGAACTTGGTGAGCTGGAAAACTGAACCGGCATCTCATTTTTTTAATCACCTTTGCTGACTGTGAGTGGACTCAGTGGCGGAGTGGACAGTGTTCACGCCTCCCGCCAGGGTGAAAGCGGGAGGAAACCAGAGATCCCATAGGATGAGTCAAACTGTTGAAAATGAAACATTTTGCCCAGAAACGGGTGAAATTTGCAAACTCTCCCTTTGCATGTGTGTTTTTTAATAGATACAATAGTTTCCATCCACAGTCAGCCAACGTGCAAGTGAGGTCAACTGGTGATGCTGTGTTGTTTATAGGAGTGAATGTGTGTGGTTGTGTGTGTGTGTGTCTCTGTCCAGGATGGACCTCGCCTTCGCCCAGCGTCAGCTGGGATCAGCTGCAGCGCCTGGATGGACGTATGACTGTCACTAGTTGTTCAATTACTCCCAATCAAGTCGATTCCTGTGACGAGTGCTCCAAGCGAAACCGGATCAGCAGAGAAATCGAATGACACGCGCATCTCACAGAAAAGGGAAAAAAAAAACCAACATTGCTCACATACCAGTTCAAGGTCTTTGTCAAGACTTTTTCCATTGTGATGTTTTTCACTTCTGACAAAAGAAAAGGAAGACAAACGAAAGCTCGGGACGCATGGTGAACCGAAACCGGCCGTGGCATGAGGCTCCCCGGGGCAACTTCGGCGCGAGCAAGTCACAGCTGCAGTAAGCTGTTGTGTTCTGGCATCTGTTGACTGTGGATGTCACACAAAATTGGAATACGTGCCCGTGAACTACTTAGCGA
>JAUESF010000012.1:17312962-17325410 GCA_032274765.1 Malacoctenus tetranemus | reverse complement strand
ACACACACACACACACACACACACACACACACACACACACACACACACACACACACACACACACACATTATCCCTCACAGCCCTCCCCCTGTGCTTGTATAAACATCCATACCAACACAAAGATGGATCAATTTCACATTCCCTTTCAGGATGCAGAAGACGCCTTGTCTCATTGTCTGTTTATGGCGTGATGTTTGATCCTCTCCTAATGCAGCTATGCAAATCAGCCATTGTTGTTGTGCTTTTCTTGCGATCCCATCTTATTTTTTTTCTCCCCCCTTCTTCTCTTCTTTACGGCTTAATACGATCCAAACAATTATCTCACCACCTCAGATGCTGCATCTTGTGGCCTATTTCTTGAAAACGGGACAGTGTGTTTTCATTTTTGGTAAGATACTGCCTAAAAAGAGTGAGGGAAAAAAATGTCAAAGTTAACTAATTGAAAAAAAAAAAACCTACCCTCATCGTGGAGTGGTTTAAAAGTCCTGAAGAGAAAGCTTTCAGTTCCACCATAATGGTTTTATCCATTCATTTGGACTTTATTGGCTTTGCTTGGCAGTCGATGGGGAGCAGCGGCAGCCCCGAGCAACAGCTTTCCCACAGAGGCATTTGATCATATGCTGACTGGGTGAGAAAGAGTGTAAATTAAAGTCCCTCCTCACGCTGACACGTTAAACACAAGACACAACAGACCCTATTTTCTCACCAAACCAGCAGCCTGAAAGATGGATACCAATAATAATGTCAGGGGAGGGAAAGGTGGGGGGGGGAAACACACATACAGTAGGTGTGTGTGTGTCAGGGAAGCCAGTGTTAAATCACACCGGCGGGCTGGAGGATGAAAACGTGCCTGCAGGTTCTGAGGGACCAGGAGCCATTCTGTGTGGACGTGAAGGGGGGAGAGGGGGGGTGCACTCGCATCTGCATCACCTCCTGATGTATCAAAGAGAATCCACAAGCAGATCTGTCTCTTTAGACCCCCCCCCCCCTTGCAAAGTTATTCTGTCGGCCCACAATAATCTGCGGCTTTTCTTGCCCTAATCCTGCAGTTTCAGCCAAGTAATGATCAACGTGAGAGAAGGGAGAGTGTGTTCAGCATGTTGCATAAGCTCAGTGCGTGTGTGTGCTGAGGCAGTCTCTGCACGGGTGGGGCAAGCTGGAAATGGGGGTGGGGGGTTCCCACACGCTCCTCATGGAACAAACTGCGTGTTATAAACATATGCAAGCTCTTATCTCTGTGGCGCTGTTTATCAAACAGTGCGCACACCACCACGTCTGGGCCAGAACTCCCCCACCGCTCCGCACAAACAATACAACAACCCCGGTCCGATCATGGGAGGCGGGAGGGGGAGGGGGGAGGGGGGCTGCGGTCACGCCTTTATATGCCAGGTGCTCCACACCCACCTACCCCCCACCCCCCACCCCCTTCTCTTCCTCCTGGTCCCTGCCAACAGCCTTGCGCATGAACACAAGATGCGCCCTCACGCACGGCCCACAGCGACCACTAATGCCAACGAAATTTAATTCTTAGCAATATCTGGCGGGAACCAGAGCGCGTTTCTGCCCTCATTAGAGCAGCTTCAAGTCCAGTCGACCGGGAGAGAGAGAGAGAGAGAGAGAGAGAGAGAGAGAGAGAGGAGCCCAGTTTTGCTGTCACTTCGGCGGCACCCTGAGTGGGACGATGCCACGAAAACACCCAATTATGAGCCAAGAAGCTGGAGAGCGGAGCGGCGTTATTGGGTCCGCCAAACGGACCATCTGCGGACTTCATCAAAGGCTCAGTCCGTCAGTCCACAGCGGCCAGACGGGCCGGGGAGAGCGGCCGCCCGGGTTAAGTTGCGATATCACGCAGAGCATATTGACCGCCACAAACAGTACACGCTTTCTCTCTCTCACACACACACACGCGCGCGCGCACACACACACGCGCGCACGCACGCACGAGAAAGAAAGGGTCCACGCACAGAAAATCTTCCCCAAATTATGTCTCAATTAGAACCACCCCCCCCCCCAGTCAAGGTCGTTTACAGGCGCAATGTGCATATCTAACACCCGCAATTCCCCTTCCAACTCCTTCCTACAAAAATGAACTCCAACGTGTCTCTGTGCAGATTAGAGGTGTTTTTTTTTGGGGGGGGGGGGTGATTTTCTCAGTCATGCACTCGCACAAGCAAACTGCAGAGGAGCCAGAGGAGTAAACTCCAATTAGGGTAGCTGATTTATCCCCGCTTGCGTGTCTGTTCTCCACAGAGGGTGACACTGCACCGGAGTGGGTTTTTTTTTAACCAGTGCGCAGTAAAGCCAGCGGGATCGTTCCCTGCCTGCGCTACGAAGGAAACTTTACAAAGACGTCCTGCCGTCTATAACGCGTACTCACCATCGAGAAAAACGGTCGTCATGATTTATACGGGGGGGTGAAATCCAGAAGCGGTATAAATCCAAGACGAACGATTCCCCCCCGTTTTCTCCGTGCGCGGAGATGAGATAAGGATATCCGCTGTTTGGTGCGATTTACGGGGCGACTGCAAATCCAGCGCAAAAAAAGGAGGGGAGACGGTATGGACGAAGCCCTCCAAACTTTAGCCGTAGGTCTTCCCGAGCGGGGAGCCACGTCTCCGGCTGCACCCTGACTCAGTCATGTGGACGACAGGTTCACAAAAAAACAGTCAGCGATAAACATCCAAATTTGGGACCAGGGAACTCGACACGCCAGTCGACACCTCCTCCAAAAAACACAAAATGAAAAAAAAAAATACAGGACGCGCAATTTAAAAAGAAAAAAAAGGAAAAAGAAAGAAAAAACAGTTCCAGAGAAGAGCGCAAAGTGTTTCAGCGCAGGAGTGGAGGATCAGGGACGCAGGCGAAAACCCAGCACCGGATCCATCCTTCACAAGCACGCATCCAGTCCGACCACTTCTTTTTTTTGTTTTTTGTGTTGCCCCGTTCCCGTATATTCCCCCAAGTACGCGGAGAGGAGTGCGTGGCGCACAAGCGTGGACGTCGGCCGCACTGGTGCGCATCAGTGTGCGTTTACAACGGAGAGGTGGAGAGGGAGGGCGGGGCAGCGAGGTGCGTTCGGCGGAAAGACACAGAAAAGGGGAGAGAGAGAATGCGAAGATGAATGTTTTATGGGTCTGTATCACACTGTAAGAAATACCCCTCATATTTTGAAAAGTGCGAAGCAGATTTTATTCCCCAAAACGTGTTTTTCTTTAGATTAAAGGAAAAAAATATCTGACAATCATCACTCATTGAAAAGACTTTTTAGACTCATAAATATCTGTATATGTTGTGTGTGAATCCAAGATTTTCAATAGTGAACATGAGCCCTCCTGACTTATTCAGACGGACATTTCTTGCAGCGCTGCGCTCTAATGAATGTTTTATATGCCAGGGTGGTGGGTTGGAGGTGATGGGTGGTGAAGGTGACGTGAGGCGAATCTATTTGGATCGGACACGGCCAGGCACGCACATGCATACAAAAAAAACATTAAAAAAAAAACAAAACACCTCCCCAAAGGCGGGCGGAGCGCCAAGCCTGCCGGCGGAAGCCGTGCTGCCCGCCCCCCTCTACCCCCCTCCCTCCCCTCCCTCCCCCCTCCCTGGCCGCTCGGACGGCGCGGCTGCTCTCATGTCGGAGGCGGAGATGTTAAAACACCGGCAGAGGAATAAAAAAGCAGAGAGTTCAGCTGTGCTTGGTTAAGCCGTCAGACAGGATAACACCTCGGATCGCGCCAGAGATGTTGTTCGCGCTCTCCACACTCACACACACACACACATCCCGTGTATCTTTATTTTTGAGCTGCTTCTCCTGCATCGTTTGTGCTGTTTTGCTTCCCCGAAGTGATTGCGGACCGTCGTGGCACTGTGTTTGCAGACTCGATCGAAAATCCAGCTCATAGTCACTCTGGACTGCACCTATTGCTGTGATTTTTTTATTTTTTTATGCAGAAATCTAAAGAGGTTTGGAGCCACAGCAACGGGATATTATCCGTAGGTACCACACGCCCCCTACCGGTAGACCGAACATTTCAGCACCTTGGACAGAGACAGAAGCAGAAGCCTTATCGCCAGCATGATAGTTCTCATGTCTCCCAGGAACCGCGTGGGAAAGGATGTTCGTGAGAGCTGGCAGGGAACGGAACGGAGGCTGTTACAGTGAACACCTTGTTTTTTTCATGAACAAGTGGAATCCCAAAAATGACTCGTGAAAAATAAACAAAATCAAAATGCAACGACACCCAGCTTATCTTTTAGAACATTTATCTATAAGAATTGGATTGGGTCATTTTGGATGGGTTGGATGTTTGTTTTGGGACAGCTGACACTCATGGAACCTGATCAGAACAAATTCTGTGTATTTAAAGACAAAATTAGGTCATTTCAATAGGTTCTTATATTCCCCTTTTATCAAATCTACACTTGGGCGGGGTTTTTTTCTACAGTACTTCATAAAGTTCCAGTTGCATGGGAAGTCAGGTTAGCATCCAGAGTCTTTCACTGCAGAGCCATGCCTTAAATGCAGAATTCAGTTCATCACTGAGCTAATAAATGAATCATCGTTTAACAATGAAACATACAATAGAGAAAAGTATCCGGTGTTTATTGTGAAAGGCATTCTTGGATGTACAAGTCTCCACCTGGCGCCTGCACTGTTTTACAGTGTAGCCACATTGTTGTAAATATGTCTTTAATCAGGTTTTTTCAACACCGTGCTGTAAGAAGCAGGAACAGGATCTGCATTTGAGTATCGCAAGTCATTTCCTATCAGTCATCCTGAGGTACAGGTACGTCAGTGGGGCATATGGACCCCTTCACATGTTGAATTATTTGCAGAGGGTGTTTGGGTGTTGGTTTTATGACCTAATCGGGACCTTCCTTCAAAATTACATTTTCAAACAGTCTACATATGTTCAACACTTTTATTCATCAACAGGCAGCCTGAATGCATCATACAAATTCCCTTTTAATAAATACATTCTTAAAATTAATTTCTGGTAGTTGATGGTTTTTCTTGAATCAGTCTTAACTGAACTCGTGTCAGGCGACGACAACAGACGCTCCGCATTTATCTCTACATCCAGAATCGTGGCGGCATTCCAGCTGTTTTCTCTTGTCTGGTTCGTCTTGAGAAACATGAACTTTTTCTATCATAATCACGTGCTTGCCTTGAACATTTAAATAGACTTCAGCCTATGAGTTCAGTTTGAAGAACAGGTGGAAGTAAAGCGAACGGAGAAAACATGTGAGCGAGTCCAAATCACACACTGTCTTACGCTCGAATTAGCAGTTTGGCTGTTGGAGGACAACACATACGTAGCGACACTGCATGGGCACAGGATCAAACACTTACACAACGAACACGTTCATTACAAGATCGTATGTACAATGATACACGGAGGAGCCAGGAGATTACCACGGGGAGCAGGTGAAGGGAAACGCAGCCAGGTGGGTGGATCGGCTGAGTGGAGTGGAGTGGAGGAAGCGGCGGGCTTAATCCCAAGCTTACAACCACCTCCAATATTGAATCACACCATCAGAATATGTCGGCGAGCGACTCGGCCGGTGTTTGTTCGCAGTGGAGACCGGCGGGGCCAGATGGTCAGTGGAGACGTGGTCCAAAGCTGCCGCAGCAGCCCGCTGAGAACGAGGTCACCCCGTAAGAGAGGAGCTGCTGCCACCTTTTCACTGTTGTCTCTGTGTCTGCTTACTCCCCCCCCCCAGCGCCCATGTGGGCAAACACGTGTATCTGCATAATCCTGCTATGCTTTCATATACTTTTATCTATTCCCTGCAGTCAAAGAGAACAAGACACATTATTGTGTTTGATCATACATGAATTATGGAGACAAACTGCTACGCATTAGAGTAATGGTACTTGATGACTCCGGCTTTGGTTTGCTGGATTAGATGTGTGGTGGGTTCAAGTTTAGGTAAAATTGGTCACGAGACAACGCAGGAAACAAAGACGAGCTGAAGATCCTTCATCTGTTGCTTTGCTATTTCACACAGATACAATCCTCTTCCTTCAGTTTCCTTCAGTTAGACAACGAACCAAACTCAATGCAGAGAACCAACCTTTATACAAAAGGCAGCTCCTACCGCCAGGCTTCAGCTAGTCGAGGGTCAACAAACAGAAGTTGGTCAACAAAAGGATTATTTAGATTGGTGAAAGCAGGCAAGATGGTTTGTGTCACCAGAAGGTCGAACTCAAACCTCGAGGTGACCTTCAAGTGTAAACCAAGACAACAGAACAATTTAAATAGAGCTGCTGTTCGTATTGTTTTTCATTAATAATCAGAGTGTTTTATTCAGAAGTGAGAGGCCAAACTTCACGATAAGACCCTCAACTGAAGAACAGATGGCAGCAATATGATTGGACTGCATATCGATGAGAGTCAGCTGCCTTACTGTGAGGGAAGAAGTTTGTTTCACGTTGGTTGTCCGATAATATTGTTGTTTTTGTACTCAAACAATAAGAGAATGAATAGCTGTCAGTCATGGTTATTGTTTTACAGTCACTTGTTCGCCTCAAGGTTAACTGTGGCTGTACACTGTTCCTGAACTAAGTGAGCTTGACGGCCTTGGACTGAAGCGTGCTAACGCTAGCTAACCTGAGCAGTGAATCCCACCTACCTGATACTAACTCAAAAAGCAATTCAATTTGCTTTAATTTTATTCACTATAATTCATATCGCACTGATTACAACAAATTCAGCTCAAGTGACATGAAATTCAAATAAAGAACGGTGAAATTCAGAGGAATCCACATTAGCAAACATTAGCGACAGGGACATTTTTCCTCTCCAGCAGGACGAAGTTTGGTGGGATTCTGCTGCTTGAAGGACAGAAGGAGAGAGAAAAGGACTGAAAAGCAAGAGGCTGAACGACAGAGATCTGCTGGTGCACGCTGACATTCAGCCAGTCACATTTTGAGCACTTGAACTCAAACCTCACTTTTGTTGAAAAAGAATACAACATGAAATATCAAGCAAATACTCATGCGCAGCATTCCAAGATGAAACAACCAACGTGTGATTGTGCCCCTTCTTTAATGCCACAGCACTGGGTTCCCACCAGACCGCGTGGATGCTCCAAATGAGCATTTCCTATCCCCACATTCCATTTGCGGCCCCTTTATCCGATTAAAAAAAAAAACAGACAATATAGAAACTGCATCCCTCAGTAACCCACTTCTCCCAACATGTTTACACAGTTGCTTGCGAAACAAGTTTCTCTCCTTCTGTGAGCCCGTAGAACAGAAGCATCATTAAATAGATCAGAGCATGAGATGCATATAGAAAAGAATCCTAATTGAGTCAAGGCACACAGTGTTGACATGACCACGAAAATCTCCCGCTACAAAACAGTCTCAGAGTATCATCGTTCCGAAATAAATCCCCCGCAAAAAGAAAAAAAAAAAAAACTCATTTGGCTCAGTGGTTAAGATGTCTGTGTGTGCCAGGGATTGTGGCGCACACTGCAGCTGATTACTATACGTCCCCCTCCTCATTATGCACTCGCGACTGTGTCCTCCACTCATTCTATTATACTATATCACAGTGATATGTGCCAGCAAGTGAAAAGGACACAGGTAAATTGTCTCTGGAGCTTTGAGGCTGGAGGCCTCGCACAAAGAGCGACTGTAAATTAACTGAGGGCGGATCATTGCCATGCGAGGGGGAAAAAAAGGAGTGGGGGGGGGAGAGGGAGATTGGGGATCTTTAATTCATGACAGTAATGAAATGAGTCAAGCTGTTGGGTCTCAAAGGCAGCGGATCCCCAGGCAGGGCCTCTCCTATTCTTTCCATCACAAGTCTGCCACATCAAAAGGAGAAGAGGGGCATAAATGACTTCCTTTGGTAATGGGAAAGTTAGTTGTGTCCCACTGCCACAGGAACGGCAGCACGGCCGCAGTTAATCACGGAGCACAAATTCAATCTGAAACTTGAGGGCTGCGCACGGTTAACACTGGAGAAATGGGCCAATGTGTTGGTGGGCCAACGGAGCTGCCTTTGTGTTAGCAAGGACGGGAGCCTCCATCTGCTTAAAGTCACATAATCCAAACACTTTATTTTGTTTTGGCCACATGAATGGGAGGGGGTGAAAACTGAAATGACACCAAGAAACTTTAGATCTTCCTGATCAAATTCTGAACAAGGACAAGGACTTTGTTGTTGTGCTTTTTCAATGAAGTGCTTTTTCAATGAAGACAAGAACCACCACAGAGATCTTTTTGAGCAAATGAAATCCATCTTCAATGCTGGCAGGCTTCAGGTTGTCTTAAACAACCTACTTCATAGGAGGTATTCTTGCTGAACCTGCACATCACACCCCCCCACTGACTTAGCATGCACAAAACTGCAACCTTCTGAACTCACAATCGGGGAGGATTCAGCGAAACTGACAAATTCACTGCCCGTGTTTGTGTTGCCGTTTTTCCTCCCGACTTACCCCAAGTCTTTCTTCTCACGTCTCGTGAAAAAAAACAAAAAACTCCGAATGTAAATATCCAGACAGGTGGAACAGATGCAGGTGTTTGCCTTCAGAACGCCGTCCCTGCCGTATTAGGCCCTGTTGCTGGTACACTTGGCACTTCAGGCAATAGTGCTCCTTCAGCTCCCCCCCCACACACACACACACACTCACAAACCAACAGCATGAGGCTGGCCTGGATAAAAATCCCAGAATTTGTTAATAGGAAAAAAAAAAGAAAATAAAAATCTTGTTGACAAAAAAAGGGAGTAAAGTAAGAGCTCCTCAGGGAAGGAGTCCCTGCTGACTGGGTTCATACAAGAGGTAAATGAAGTTCAAGGCAACACTTCTTTTGTTCAACACCTTTTATTGTACAGTTGTTGAGCTTTGAAATTGTGTGGTTAATACACAAACAAAACCTTTTTCACCACTCAACATCGACATAAACAGGCCGAAATAAAAGGCTGTGTCACCGAACTCGCGTGTTATCCGAGCTATTGATTGAGGTTCAGGGTTTGTTTTTTTTCCAATAGAAATAGCAGTAATCCTGGTGGAGGCTGAAGTTTGGAGGGGCGGTGTTGCATAAAGACGATCGACTAAGTGTCACCATCATCCAGTGTTTTGGCACAGAGCGGCTAAAAAAAATCTATTGTATTTAACCAGCCGCAGCCAAACAGTCCCAAGCAGATGCAATGCATCATTTTTATGCCGCTGCCTGCCAGAAAGCAAACCAACCTAACTATGTTTACTGGACTGATAAAACCCAAGAAAAGTATCACGCACTGTAGGGTCAATGTGTGTGTGTGTGCAAAAGGGGGATTTCTTGTTTCTCTTCTGTCAGTGGGAGGATTTTACAACAACACTGCCGACGCAAGGTCGCGTCGTAGGCTCCTATGTCAGGGTCTCTGTCGCCCTGGAAACTCCAGCGTGACTCAGTCGGTCCTTTTCCTAAACGTTAGCAGAGAGCTCAGCTGCGCAGGAGCCAGCTCGGCCGTCCACGCCGTGCCCGCAGAACAGACCCAGTATGTGTCCATCTGGCCCGTGTCGAGGCACACCACTGCTGTGCAAACTGTGCAGACAGAGATTAATCCACTGGTCAGAGGCTCTATGGCTGCGCGAGCCTGACCAGGGACAGCCTCACTTCCTAATAACGTCTGCTGCTGATCCATATGTTCAAGATTGTTGTACAAAGGTGATAAACACAGGTGGATCTGAACATTGTCCTAGATTTATTATATATAATGATGAGCCCTCTTCAGCTCTGGATATGTAACTGGAAGCCGATTGGAAGATTTTGGTTCTTTGGGGACCATGTTGGGGCCACACCCGTGTCACAGCTATTCAGGAGGTCCAGGTTTGAGCTCTAGTGGAACTTTCCTAAGTGGAGTTTACATTTTCTCTCCCTGCATTTGTAGGCTCTTTTCGCACTTTACTCTCCTCCCACAGTGCAATGAATTGCACAAGACGCCAATCAGTGACTGCTTTTGTTCATAGGTGTGTATACTGTGTGTATGTGATTGTGTGTCTGTGGTTTGCTCCACAGGCTCCAATAAACACAGAAAACAAACATCGGTTTCAGCTGTGTATAGGACTGAAAAACTCAAAATGAACTAAATATGGGGGGAAAAAAACAAAACAAAATTTGCCTGATTTGAGTCTTAATTGAAAACACAGGCAACACAGCCCAGCTTGCATCCCCAGCTGTCGCATCAGCTCGGAGAGAAAACAGCTGATCCATGAAACCGCTCCGAAGCTCCCTACATGCGTACGGCGTATCAACAGACAGTAGCATTCCTCTCCGAATATGAGCGAGTCATGTTCCTGCTGTTGGCGTGTAAATAATAACTAATAAAATGTGCAAACAACCTAAAACCCACAGACGGCAGAGATTAATGACGCCGAGTGTTTCCTCAGCTTGGCACCTGCCAGCGGGTTTGCGATGAGACGAAATTGGCAACAGAGAGAGTCTGCCTGACTTTGGACGAACGAATGATGATGGACGGATGGCTCGGTCTCCCTGAATCAGCAGACGCCAAACTATTCTTTGCTGGAACGCACCTGATTGCATCCAAGTAACGCCAAGGCGCCCCCTGTCTGTCCTCTGATCCGTCTAAACTTCAGAGTGAAGCCAAAAAAAAAAAGCTGTAAAAATAAAAAAACACTGGGCTGTTTTCCAGGTCTGCTCCAGATTGTAGGAAGGAACTTAATGGTGTTAACATTGGAAAACTTGCCTCGCTCACAAGTCCAACTGGGCATTTCTGCACCTCGGAGGTCAGAACTGCTCAAAAAGTGGCCGAAGGAAAGACATTGTTCCTGAGTTTAGACCTCATGTTCAGAACGGGGGAGCATTAAAGAGTGTCTCAAGAGGTCTGATCCCACAGAGGTGCTTCCGTCACATTAGTGTCTGAAAACTCGGGTGGAAAGGTGTCGCCACACTCAGTGTATCAAGGCTCTCTGCGTACGCCTGCTTTGTGTCCACTGACCGGTTGCAGTGGCCATACTGACCCGTCTCCACGGCTCAAAGAGCCAACAATGGCAGGACCCGCTTCCGATTTGGGAGCCCACAGCGATGCGAGTGAAATGAAATGAAAACGCAGTGCAATGAAAGTGCAATGATGGTCTGACGAATCACTTTTCTTTTTTTTCTTTTACATCCCGGAGACGCCGGAGCGTACGAGTCTGCTTAACCCGAAGACGACATGGCAGCGAGGATGCATTATGGGAAGAATTGGAGCATGGAGAGGCAGAGAGTCGCGCCGCTCGCATGGACCCGATTGATGTCTCTTTCCCCAACAACTGACCTCATGAAGAACAGACTGAGAAAAAAAGAAAAAGCCAACTTTTTCTGTGTGCATGATTTGTCCTTCTTGCTTTGTTGTCGAGACTGTGCTTTGTGAGATGCCTCCAGTATTTGTCTTGCTGTATAAAAAACACGAGTGCGTCGAGAGATTAGTGAAAGATAAAGAACAAAAAATCATCAACTGGGATCGTCTGCAGCACCTGCACCCTCAACTAGAATGAACAGGATAAAAGATGGATGGAGAGTGTAGAGTGCAGAGTCGAGCTGAAGAGAGTTGAGAAGGCATTGGTGAAAAAGGGCCAATCAGGAATGTATGACAGGAGCAGTCCCGGTCCCCACAGTCCCAAAATCTGCCGTTCCACTTCCCACTGAGAGGACATCTCAGCACCGATGTTGGATTTTCATCAACACTGCTGATGCTCCAGTTTCTTTTACATCACTGCAATTTCACAGTGGCCCGTGTTCTCTCCTGCAGCCGCTGTTTGACAGGATCTGTTTTCCATATTTGAACTCGTGCCAGAGTGTTTGCACATGCCACCACAGCTTGCGCTTATATGATGTTTCAGACGCTTCCACAACAGACAGCAGTCGAACACACGCTTCCAGTTTTTTACGATCAACAGAGCTTCATCGCTCTCTGCTCTGCAGGGGGAAGCAGATTTGGAGTTGTTAAGAACACGTGCGGTGCATCTGCAGTGTCGTCCCCCCCCCCCACCCCAGAACAGAACATTAAGGGAGGAGGGAAACTGAGATAATTGGCTGTAGCTGTTCCGTCGCTGTGACACATTAGCCGAGCTGTCGACGTGATGTTTGTCCATCTAATGACGGCCAAGTTCCATGAGTTCATGTTACGTCAGTTGGTTAGAAGATGTGGTATAATCTACTGTCGATGGACTATTTAATAGGAAACACAATCACAAGAAGGAGCAGCGATAAAACATCAGATAAACTGCCAACATGCAGAGCGCTCTTTGAAAAGGGATGATAACATTGATCTATCAATGCTAATCCATTACAGGTAGTGTAGGTACAAGGTCATGTGACTTTCAGTGGGCTGTCTTTATGTTGCCGTTTGATGATAATGAGGAACTCCTCCAGATAGATAGATGGATAGATAGATAGATAGATAGATAGATAGATAGATAGATAGATAGATAGATAGATAGATAGATA